>ML793940.1:114767-199915 GCA_009831015.1 Picea engelmannii
TGGCCTAAAGCCGACATAAATAAAATAACATTACTAATCTAAATTACAACTAATGGCCTAAAGACGACATAAATAAAATAACATTACTAATCTAATATGCCCCAATTAAGTGGTAATGAGCCAATATTAGGGCTTAACAAATTTTCCTTGAGCCTTCTTATTTTTTGAACTAATTTTCTCAATAACCAATTTTCTTGAATTTTTATCAAACGTGGCACTGTGTTAGGTCATAGATTCTTCTTCAAAAATGATTGTCCCTTGGGTGTCCAATTTTGTTTCAATTCAATTTTCTCTCTTGCATTCTCTATTCTTCATCCTGAAATTCAATGCCTTCAATATTGACATCAAGCTCTATGTCCTTCAGAATGATTTCCTCTTCAGGAAAGTACTCACTTTCTTCTTCTTTATTTGTTCCTCCTTTACTTTTGCTAGTGACTGGGACTTTGTTGTTAGAATTGGTAGCTCATAGGTACTTCTTCATTGGTGATGCTCAACATGCATAAGTGACTCAGCATACTTTCTCCGTAATGAATTTATAATGAGTTTTTATAAATTAACTTTATAAAGTGTTTTTATAAAGTGGGTATTTTAATTTTTAAATGTAAAAGTGAATAAATCATGTTATGGGTCACTTTAGTGACTTGAGTGACCTCAATGAATGATTAAGTCGTGAACATTGATCTCATGAGAGAAATATCTAATCATGACCTTCAACCTCATTGGAAGACAAAGGGTTATGGAAGTTGTATTTTGAAAATTCTTAAAGGAAACTCCCGAGGGAGAGAGGGGGCACACGTTTCGAGAGCAGTTTGAGAGAAGGTGAAGGGGAATGCATCCCAAGAAGGTTTCTTGGATTGGAGGGAAAAAAAATTAGCAGTGGAGGTTGGCATAGATCCCTAGGAGAGGGATTGGCATACACTTCAATATTACTTCAACATGAAAGAGTATTGTACAACAAGGAGGTCGTACAATATGATTGTTTGGAGGTCATACAATACGATTGTTTGGAGTTCATACAACACATTTTGATAGTTTTTCAACTACAACCACGCACATAAATTGAGGTTGAGTGTATGCATGAATTTATAGGTGTTAATTCATCTGCTAACAAGTCTGTACAGTGATGTATTGATTTGTACCTCTCCTGGGCATGAAAACCAAAATGTATTTATATTGTTAGTAACTCTACAGTCCATAGAGGTTGTACTAGAAGTCTAGTTTTTTTTTATTTCATACTGTGTTTCTAAAAAATAAGTGTATTTTTTTCTCAGATAGAGTGAATGTACACAATATTAATGTTCAATGTTTACTGCAATTGTACTTAGAATTTCCCTAAAGATGAATAAAGAAGCATTCTCATTAAATTTTGTTTTCTTTTCTTGAGTTATTATTCATGAGGCTTTGACCATATTTTGAATGCCAAATGTGTGAATTTTCCTGTTGTTTATGAGTATTTTGTTGTTGTATATATTTTAGATTTCTTAGTTATTTGTGCTCTAGCTCATAGTCCAATATTTTCATGTTATAATATTGTTATATTGGTGTACAACTATAGTAGGATGAAACATGTTATTGACTATGTGTGGGACTGATATACATTTTTAACATGGTATCATAGCTAGAGCTTTGAAGTTCATTGGGAAACTTTGGAACTTGAGAGAACAAGTGATTTGTTGGGACATTATCTTGAAGAAGGGAGAATAGGTTCTTTGTTAGATGAACAAATATGACTTACAACATCAGGTTTGAAGATAGGTTGGAGGGGATCTCCAACTACCTACAGTGGAAGGTTAGAATCACCAGTGTTATCAAGGAGAAAAAGTTGTGGTCATTTGTGAACACCTTCATGCCTGTACCTGCGCCATATCCCATAGATATTTATTTTCATGAAGTGAAGGAATACAAGACTTAGAGAATCATATTGGATAGGGTCAGAGACCACCTTATTTCACACTTGTCTAATAATAAGAGATCCAAAGAGATGTGGGATACAATGAAAAAATTGTATGAGGCAAAGAACAAGAACCAAAAAATGGCTCTCTGGGACAAGCTCCATAGTGCTAGAATGGACAAGGGAGAGAGTGTCGCCACCTACCTCACTCAAGTTGCACAAGAGAAGGAAAAATTGGTAGCTATTGGAGAAGTTATTCCTGACTCAAAGTTGGTGTGGATATCCATCAAAGGCTTCACCAAGGAGTGAAAGGTTTTTGTGAATTTTTTCGTGGGGAGAGAGAAGCTCCTTGAATGGAGCAGATTGTGGGATGAATTTACACAAGAGGAGATCCAAGATGGGTCTCAAGAAAAGGATGTGGATGGTGAATATGACAATAATGTTTCTCTTGTGGGAAAGGGAAATGAGAAGAAGAAGGACATGAGTAAGGTGAGATTCTTTACATGTCACAAGACTGGCTACTATGCTAGTTAGTGTTCGAATAAGAAGAAGAAGAAGTCAGAACTAGAGGTGTCAACATCGAAAGATATTTCATAGTTTGCTAAGAGATATGAGAGGGAGTTTTATTTCATGACTAGTCATGTGGGAAGTGGGTGCCTAGTGTTTGAGGACAATGGGTTTTGGTTTGTGGATAGTGGATATTATTGGCACATGATAGGTATGAGGTCATTATTTCTCAGTCTTACAGAGATATACTCATACTGCAATATGAATTGTAGAACTGACCCACAACTTACAGTAAAGGGGGTTGGAAGAGTTAGATTCCAACTAGAGTCACGAGGTTTTCTGGAGGTTGTGAAGGTATGGTATGCTCCAAGGTTGACTGTTAACTTTATCTAAGTGTCAACTTTGGATGAGAGTGGTTTCGACTTTCGTCTACGGTGGACATGTGTTTTTATATCCTATGGGAGAAACTATAGACACAAAAATGATGCTTGGTTTCAAGTATGAGGGGATGTATAGGCTATTGGGTCAACCTGTGTTGGGGTCCAGTGGATTTCTAGATTCATATTTTATGTAGGAGACTAGGAAGGTTGCATGGGAGAGAGAGTTGATATTGAGGACTCATTCCTCTTCAGAGACTCCCAGAGGACTCAACATGCATGAGTGGACATAGATGGATGGTCAGGAGAGTGTACATTATCCTAGGAGCATGTCTTCAGTTCATGGAACAACATATGTAGCAACAGAGGATTCTAGTGCAGTGGGAGTAGTTCCTTCCTATTAAGAGGGAGAAAATACTTCTAGTATAGGGGGAGAAGCTATGGAAAATGATGAGTTGGAGACAGATTCTGGTGGTGGTAATAGAAGTAGCTCTCTCGCTAAGAGGGAGTATTAGAATTGGTATCTCGGAGGTACTTCTACATTGGTAGTGCTCAATGTGCAAAAGTGACTGAGAACACATTCTCCCTAGTGACTTTAAAATGCATTTTAATAAAGTAAATTTGTAACGTGATTTTATAAAGTGGGTATTTTAATTTTTAAATGTAAAAGTGACTTTATGATGTTATGGGTCACTTTAGTGACTTAAGTGACCTCAACGGATGATTAAGTCATGAACATTGATCTCATGAGGGAAATATCTAATCTTGACCATCAATCTCATTGGAAGACCAAGGGTTAGGGAAGTTACATACTGAAAATTCTTAAGGGAAACTCATGATCGAGAGAGGGGGCACACTTTTTTTAGGAGAGTTTTAGGGAAGGTGAAGGGGCATGCATCTCAATAATGTTTCTTGGCTTGGAGGGAAATATATTCAACAGTGAAGGTTGGCACACATCCCTAGGAGAGGGATTGGCACACACTTCAAGGTTTCTTTAGAGTTAAAGAGTATCATACAACAAGGAGGTCGTATAGTACGATTTTGTGGAGGCCATACAACAAGTTTTATTGGTTTTGAAGCTATAGCCATGCATAGAAATCGAGGATGATTTTATGCATGAATTTCTAGGTGATGGTTCATCTACTAACAAGGTCAAAGATTGAGGTACTGATTTGTACCTCTTCCGGGCATGAAAACCATGATTTTATTTCTATTGTTAGTGATTGTACAGTTTGTACAGGTTGTACTAAAAGTCTAGTTTTTTATTTCAGAGTATGTTGCTCATAAATAAGTATAGTTTTTCCTCAAATAGAGTGAATGTACATGGTATTAATGCTGAATTTTTATTGTTGTTGTACTCAAAATTTCGCTAAAGTTGAATAAATAAGAATTCTCCTTAAATTATGTCTTCTTTTCCTAAGTTATTCTTCATGAGGCTTTGCCTAGATTTTGAATACAAAATGTGTGAATTTTCCTACTCTTTATGAGTATTTTGTTGTTGTGTATATTTCAGATTGCTTTGTTATTTGTGCTTCATCTCATAGTCCAGTATTTTCATGATGTAATATTTCTATATTGGTGTACAACTATAGGAGGTTGAAACTTGTTATTGACTAAGTGTGGGACTGACCTAAATGCTTGAAAGGTCCTCTCAAATAATTGTCGGGTCTTCAAGATATTCTCGTAGAAGCTCCAATCCTCCATTTTTTGTCTTCAAAAAGTCCTAGGCTTCATTTTCTTTGAAATTCATCGCCAACTCTAGTAGTTTGAGCATCCTCTTGAAGACTAAAGGAGATAAGGAAATAAGAGACTCCCCTTTCAACTAAATTATTCTCTAATTCTTGTTAAATTTATCAATTCACTATGAAGCCAACTCCTTGAAATCGTAGACTTCTAGAACACATCATGCAAAAGAAATTCTTGAAATCCAAATTTGGTTTGAATTAATCTCTATAAGTGCTAGTGAAGAGTAATATCTCTATGCCCTCAACCACTGAAACATAAATAAGATGGAAACCATGTATTCTACCTTTAAGAGAAAGTCTACATTCATCCATATTTTGGCATAAAACGAGAAACTCAAACCATAGCAAGGTGTTAGCAAAAAATGTCTCTTTAGGGTTCAGAAGAGGATTCGAAATCCTCCCTGACAATGGTACCAAAATGTTATCACACACATTGTAAGTTGGGGAAAGCCCGATTGAACTACCAATTGGTAAAACATTAGAGAGAACCTACCCATTGCCACTTTAGGTGGGTGTTCCCATCACTTTAGAGGTGAGGTAGTCACCTCAAGGGGGGAATATTGGTGACCCTAGGAGGGATTGAGATGGAAAATAATATGTATGGATGGAATCCCCTAAAGTTCAAGTTTCTAAATGAAAAATGGAACTTGGAGATGAGGCTAGAGGGTTTTGTAATATCCCTAAGGCCGAACCCAATTGTAAATGTAAATGCAACTATACTTAAGCTGGTCAGTTGTATGACATCATTTTGTATGCACATTTCATGGTATAGTGGATGCATGTACTGCGCAGTAAAATGAGGAAATGTGCACATTCTTGGATACCGCACACAACAACTTGAGTGTGCGTGATTGTGAGGCCAGCAAGCCCTTTGTGTATATGCTATGTTTTATAGGTTGGTGAGCCAGTTATTATAAGCTAAGATGCTTATGTTTTGATTAGGCCAGAGAGATGAGATGTTAAAGGCCAGTGTGTCTATTTTTGTACATGTCTCATAATTAATATAAATACATTGTTGTGTGCAGACCAACCATGATAAAAGATATGGGGGACTAAACTCCACTATTTAGGGAAAGGGAGGGGCTAATCTAAGGAAAGGGTCTAAGCTAGGGAACTTAAGCCAAAAAAGGAATATTATATTAATATTTATTAAAATATAAAGTATGGATAATTATTTTATCCAAGTTCTAAAGTTGGGGCCAAGTGGGCCAAGGTAGCTCCCAACATGACAAGTTTCAAGTTGGGGACATGCATACATATTGTTGGGACTTAGTTCATTTCCTATCATCTTTTCCATCATTCTTCCCATGATTCCTTCCATCATTCAGGGATCCAGTCAATCATCCATGAGCATGCACAAGCCCATTGAGTTATATTTTGTATCTGCATGACTATACTTGAACTCGTATCCGCAACCATTTTGTGTTAGTGTATCTGGTTAGCTTGGGAGCTGGACTAAATAAGAGGGTTGTTAGGCCTGTGATAAATTCTCTCGGTGAGAGAATTGTTGGGGATTGATATTTTGAAGGTGCTGAACTACAACTACAGTACTTTGAGACTTCCTGTCCAACCTGTTGCTGAAGCCCGAAAAGGAAGTGGGGCAGTCGAAGGACTGTTGAGCATAGAAGGGGCACACTTCTTGGGTGGGACATGCATGTGAGGAATGAGGGACGGTGGGTTGTTAGTTTGAGTTGGCACCGAGAAAGAGTCCTTCTTGTTGTCTATGAGCCTTTATCCTGGTTAGGAATCCCTTTACTTGGGTGGAGTTTAGTCCCAGCTCGGGGGTGACTTGTTGTTGAGAGTGATGAATAATGTGGTCTAAGGCTGGGAGGTTCGTGGAAGGTTTTCACGTAGTTGGTGATATTCTCACAAAGATAACTTTCAATTGTGTGATAAATTTACATGATGCATTGTTATTTACGTGTTTATTTTTATGGGTTTATCCTATGCGTGATTATAACTATATGAATGTTGTCCCGCGACAACTTAGTTTGTGGTGCACAGAGTTTTAGTCTACGGTGGAGACATACTAAAATCTGGCATGGTGCAGCATGTCAAGTGAAATGCATGTGGAATATCACCGTGTGGTACAAAATTGTGTGCGTTGGATATCAACGCGCGGTACAAAAACTGGACGCGGTGGATATATGCACGTGAGTTATTAGCGCGACAGAGAAGTGATACACAGTGGTTTTAAGGTACGTGAAGCATGATTTACCTTGTTTTGTTGCTGCACATAGTAAATATGGGTGTACAGGTTGAATTTTGTGTGCACAAATTCATTTGAAGGGTGAAAAATAGCAGAAAATCATCGAAATTCTACGACGTTTTATATCAATTGAACGTCACCTTTTTGCAGCGCATTTTTAAGGGCCTTAAGAGCATTTTAGCAACTCAAAAACCACAAGACATATGTGTAAGTTTGGTACACTTTGTCTCTACAAATCAAATACAAGAGCTCAGATAGATCTTTCTAATGGTGTAAATTGTTCATCAAACAAAGTGCTTTTGAGAAAGTTACAGCCCAAACACTGGAGGGTAAATTTTATGACGCAACTAATTACAAAGGGCCATAACTTTCTGCTCCAGAGTCGGATTGAGGTGCAGGAGAAATAAATGGAAATATATTGATCCATAGAAGACATTCCAAGAGATGAATTAAATTTATGGGCATGTTAAAAGTATTTAATATGGAAAATGAGTACTTGTAGCATTCCAAACCAAAAACACAAATGGGCCTAGAACTTTAGCAAGATGTAACTAGCATCCCAGAACCCAGAATGAGGTGAAATTTGGACAAAATGTCCATAATATGTTTATGAAGAAACCCAATTGAGCGCATACAAAATGTCAATGGAGTAGGTGAAAAATTGCATATTTACAGCGCAGAGTTGCGCTAAGTTGAAAAACGAACAAAACATTTATTGGGGAAATTTCAAATGACCATAACTTTTTGCTCCAGACTTGGAATTGAACATGTGAGTAGGCGTTGGAAAGGTATTGAACAATGGAATCTAAATATCCACCCAAAAAATTGATCTAGGCATTCAAACTTTTAGGAAATCAGAAGAAAAGATTATTTTATATTATTGAACCAAAATGGTTCATATTTTTCATGAAATTATTGAAATAGTTAGTCTGACAAAGTTTTGTTGGCTGCACATTTTGCAGAGTTAACAACAACTAGATCAGATCAATATTAGTGCAGAGTCCATAGGAATGGAAGAGACATAGGGGAATTACATTCAGGAAGATGAGAATAGAGGGATGGATGTCCATTTTGGCATTGAAGGAACAAACTCTAATGGACATGGCTAAGGAAGAGATGAAAACATGAATATGGAAGAGACCATTAAAAATTTGCATAAGGATATCCAAAGCCATAAAGTTGATAATGAAAGGCTTATGAGAGCTAAGGAGCAACAGGATGACTTCAAAATGAAGTTATTTGAGAGCTTGAACAAAATAAAAAAGAAATTGGATAAGGAGAGTGGCTCAAGCAAGTTAGGAAATCATGGGTCTCATGATGAGAAAAGAAAAGAAATAAGTGTTAGCAGGAATCACCACCACTTCCCGAGGAATTCTAGTAAGAGATCACACAACATCTCAAGTCCATCCCCTATCAGAAATCATGATAGGTCTCGGGTGGATGAACTGCAAGGAGAAATGAACAAAATCAAACCACCCACATTTGATGGTGAGCACAAAAAGGATGAAGATGAAGAAACATGGTTGTTGGGCATGAGAAAGTATTTTCAATTGCATAATTATTCTTCTCGTGCAGAAGGTAAAATTTCCATCTATCAACTCAAAGGAAAGGCATCCATGTGGTGGGATCAGCTTGTGTAGGTGCACCACATTAAAGAGAAAAGTGTTACTTAGAGGGAATTCAAGAAGTATTTTGAGAAGAAATACTTGACTAAGAGATACTATGACAAGAAAATGAAAGATTTCTTTGAACTCAAGCTTGGGAGTATGACCATAGATAAATATGAGAGAAGGATTCTAGAACTACTGAAGTATGTCTCTTTCATAAAGGATGAGATAGTCAAAATTCAAAGGTATTTGAGTGGATTTCCATCATTTATCAGTGAAAAAATACAGTATGATGATCCAAAGACATTGGAGGAGACCATAGGGCGAGCTAAATGACTTTATGAACAACAAAAAGAAAGGCCAACTTTCCAAAAATCTTGGGAAGACAAAAAGAAGTTCAAGATGGATCAGAGGAAGAAGGGATCTAAGCCTCCATTCTTCAGAAATAATCCTCACGTACAACAAACTTCTAGAGAACCCATAACGATTAAGGCGAGAGGTCAAAGGCCAAGGAAGCCACCTATTCAATGTTGGGGTTGTAAAGGACATGACATGTACAAATATTGTCCTCACAGAGGTGAAAAAGGGATAACTGTTCACAATGTATAGAAAGCTGAAACAGTGGAGGACATGGGCAGAAATGTACCCATGATCTATGCAACCCTGGACAATAAGAAAGTAGAGTATCAGTCACATATGATTGAAGTGGAAGGTATGATCAACAACCAAACCATTTCTATTTAAATAGATTCAGGATCTAGTCATAGTTATATAGATCTTAAGATGGTGGAAAGTTTGAATTTGCCACGAAGAAAGCATGTGAAATATTGGTTGGTGCAGCTAGCTATAGAATCCAAAAGAAAAGTTAATGAGATGGTTAAGTCATGCCTCATGGACATGAATGGACTAAACACCAAGGAAAATTTGAATATATTTCCTTTAGGTTACTATGACTGTCTAATTGGGATGGATTGGTTGGACCAACATCATGTCATCCTAGACTGTCATAACAAAGAACTTACTTGCTTGGATGAGGAAGGGAAACTAAGGAGAGTGCAGGGAATTCCCAGGGCAGTAACCATCATAGAAATTCCAGCATTGCAGCTGAAGAAATGTTACAAAAAAGGGTGTCAAATATTTACAGCACATATGGAAGAGACACCTAGAGATAAGGTGACAAATTTGGAAGATCATATAGTCTTGGAAGAATTTGAAGATGTGTTCAGGGAGGTACCAGGACTACCCCCAAAGAGAGATATTGATTTCTCTATAAATTTAATGCCTGGACCAGCTCCAGTGTCAAAGACTCCTTACAGAATGAGTACACCAGAGCTGAAGGAGATGCAAATGCAGCTTGAAGAACTTATAGAGAAGGGGTATATATGCCCAAGTGTGTCATCGTGGGGTGCCCTAGTCTTGTTTGTGAAGAAGAAATATGGAACATTAATATTGTGCATTGATTTCAGACAATTGAATAAAGTGACTGTTAAGAACAAGTATCCTATGCCAAGGATTGGTGATCTTTTTGATCAATTGAAGGATGCAAAGATCTTTTCAAAGATAGATCTCAGGCTAGGATACCATCAAGTATGGATTAAAGAGGAATATATCAGCAATACCGCCTTCAGGACAAGGTATGGTCATTATGAGTTCACAGTGGTGCCATTTGGGTTGTCAAATGCATCAGTTGTTTTCATGTGCTTAATGAATGGTGTTTTTCGAGGATATTTAGACAAGTTTGTCATTGTCGTTTTGGATGACATTATTATATACTCTAAGTTAGAAGAAGAGCATGAGCATCATTTGAGAATGGTGTTGAAATTATTAAGGGGGCATTAGTTGTATGCCAAGTTGAGAAAGTACTCATTTTATCAAAATAAAATTCATTATTTGGGGAATATAATTTCAAAGGATGGGATATCAGTGGATTCTGGGAAGATAGAAACCATTAGAGAATGGTCAGCACCAAAGAATGTGAAAGATGTGAGATCATTCATGGGCCTTGCAAGCTACTACAAAAGATTTATTGAAGGATTCTCAAAAATTTCACACCCAATCACTTCATTGCAAAGAAAGGGTGTGAAGTTTCAAGCGACATTGGATTGTGAAAAGATTTTCCAACACTTGAAACAGTTACTATCAAGTGATCCAATACTAAGGATTGTAGACTAATCCGAAGGGTTATTCATCTTCAAAAATATACACTGATCCAATGGTACAATGGTTATTATTATATGGTTAAAAACCATATGGAAAACATCTACTATGCTATAGTTCAACTAGCTTCTACAAATGTTCCTTACCTCACCACATGTTCCAAAGACTAATCTTTTTAACATGGTTTGTGCACCGACAAGGGTAACATGAAATTTTTCACATGAGGGTGCATGGTCTCATTTGGCGGGACATATAGCAGAGTTTCATCATATTTGGCGGAGTTCCATCACATTTGGCGGAATTTTAGCGAAGTTTTCACATATAAGAAGAGCTCTTATGGAACAGTTAGATGATACGATATATGTGGAGTTTAGTGGTAACATTTAGAGTGTGGATAACATCTCTTCTATTAATAGTAGACAGTTCTCTACTGCGGTAAGTAACTATCCGACTTATGACAAAAACTTGTATGCTTTAGTACAGAGTGTGAAGAAGTGGAAACATTCTATCATGGGTAAAGAAACAATTATACATACTGATCTCAAACTAAGGTACAACAAAGTCGTCATTTACATTGGATGGGATTTTTACAGCAGTTTCATCTTGTAATTAAATATAAAAAGGGGATTCACAATAAAGTAGCAGAAATGTTATCGAGGCCGCCTACAAATGCTTCAATCATTCTTCAGAACAGCTCGTTAACACATGAAAGTTATATCGAACAGTAGGTTGAAGATAAAGCTTTTCAGAAAGTATATGCATCACTGAAACATGGTAAACAGGAAGAGAATTATTATGTGAATGATCAACTCTTGTATCATCTTGGTAAATTTTGTATTCCAGAAAAAGACAGAGTACATGTGATCCGAGAAGCACATAGTTCATTGATTGCAGGGCATTTTGGAGTAAGTAAAATATTGTCAGTATTGCAGAATCATTGTTATTGGCCTCAGATGCAAGAAACTGTAGCTAAATACATACGAGGATGTGTTATGTGTGCAACAAGTAAGCCTAGCAATAGGAAATTGGGTGTGTACACACATCTTCCAGTTTCTTCTCATCCCTGGGAAAGCATTTCTATGGACTTTGTAGGAGGACTACCTATGTCTAGAAAAGGGCATGATTACCTGTATGTGGTTGTCGACAGATTCAACAAAATGTGTATCTTGATGCCATGTAATAAGAAGATCACTGCTGAAAAAACAACTCATCTTTTCTTTCAGAATATTTGGGTACATTTCGGGCTACCTATGTCTATTGTATCGGATCGGGATTCCCAGTTCTTGGGGGAATTTTGGTCAACGTTATGGGAGCTTATGGATACTAAACTGAAGAAAAGTACAACTTTTCATCCACAGACTGACGGGCAAAGAGAGGTAGTGAACAAGACAGTGGTTCAGCTTCTCAGAGGATATTGTGGTAAACATCCTAAACTTTGGGATAAGCAGTTGCAGTATATACAACATGCTTACAATCATGCAATTAATTCTTCCACGAATAAATCTCCTTTTGAAACATGTTTTGGTTATCTTCCTAAACCACCGATGGAATTCTCTTTTGGAAAAGATGCAGTGGATGGGCATCATGATGCAGATAAAGCTCTCAGATTCATTCAGAGAATCCAAGCAGTGCAGCAGGCAGTTCAAGAACAGTTGGAGAAGAGCCAGGCAAAGTATAAAGCCAGGCATGATAAGCATCGAGTTGATCATAAATTTTAGGTTGGAGACTGAATTTGGCTACATATTACCAAAGAAAGACTGAAAGGTGAAGGTAAAAAGATTAAGCCTATCTGGTATGGTCCTTTTGAGATTCTGGAAAAGATCAGTACTAATGATTTTCGCTTGAATTTACCTCCATACATGCAAATTTATTCAGTTGTCAATGTTGAGAATCTTAAACTGTATGAGCCTCCTATGATCATGGATGAGGAAACTAACATACATATTCCTTCAGTTGATGATATGGCACCTGAATATATGAAAGAGTTGCAAGATGATGTTATTCTTGACAAAAATATAAGGACTTCACGAAGAGGGAATGATGAGTACCTTCGAGTGGGGCTTAAAGGCATGCATCCTAGCAAGGCAAGATGGATGGAAATTGGAAAAGTGAGGGAGTTGTACCCTCACTTGCTGAATAATTCAGGATTTTGGTGGTCCAAAAGATCTCTAATGGGGAGGAATGATCCGAAGGGTTATTCATCTTAAAAAATATACACTGATCCAATGGTACAATGGTTATTATTATATGGTTAAAAACCATATGGAAAACATCTACTATGCTATGGTTCAACTAGCTTCTACAAATGTTCCATACCTCGCCACATGTTCCAAAGACTAAGCTTTTTAACATGGTTTTTGCACCGACGAGGGTAACATGAAATGTTTTGCATGAGGGTGCACAGTCTCATTTGGCGGGATATATAGCACAATTCCATCATATTTGGCAGAGTTCCATAACATTTGGTGGACCTTTAGCGAAGGTTTCACATATAAGCAGAGCTCTTATGGAATAGTTAGATGATACGATATATGTGGAGTTTAGTGGTAATGTTCAGAGTATGGATAACATTTGTTCTATTAATAGTAGACGATTAGTCTGGGGGAATGTAATAGTTGATCCGTTGCCTCATTTAGCGGGATTCGACTCAATTGTAACGTCTTGTTGAGTGTTAAAACAAGTAACATTTAGTGGGATGTTGCATTTGTTTAAATGGATAAATAGGAGAGTCTAACCCGTAAACTAACCTCCCACTGAATAATTCATTTGCATGCTTCTAGCCGCATATCCTGGAGGCTAGCCTTTGTTTAGAAAATGTAGAGCATCGTTTCTGTTATGGAAACTTAGCAGGGAAAGAACAAAAGCATCGTTTCTGTTATGGAAATAACTCTGAGTATCGTTTCTGGTATGGATTTTTGTAAGCTATATAGCCATTGTTCAGCCAGTACGCATTAGAGAGTTTTGCTAGCTGTAAATTTGACCAGATGTTGATGATGTTCTAGTCGACTAGTCTCTATTCTAGTATGGTTTCCTTGCTCTTGAAAACCAATTGTAATTTACAGAATAGTCTTGAAGGCTTTGCACATCTTTATGTTTTACAGTTGTTGCTGAAGTTGATTCCAGCCATTGTTGTACCATTGTGAAGCTAATATTGGATCAATACCCATTGGAGAGGGACCCAGAGACGTAGCCCAGAGAAGGGGGTGAACTCCGTTAACAATTTCAGTGTTTTGTGACTCTCTTTTACTGTGTTTCATCTTTCTGTTTTCTCATTTCTGTTCCACCTGTTTCCATTTCAGATTATAATCTTTTATTCATTCTGTTCAATTTCTTTTTCCTGTGGTAATGAAATTCAAATAAGAGCATTCTTTTCAAACTTTAAAGGCACATAAGTTGAGGTCTTGTGGATCATAGACCCAAATGAAGACATCATTGTATTCACAAATGCATGTAAAGAGGGACTTGGTGGAGTCCTCAGTCAAAATGGGTTTGTTATATGTTATGAATCAAGGAAGTTGAAGGAGCATGAAGGAAACTATGCCACTCATGATTTGGAGTTGGCAGCCATAGTGCATGCAATGAGGAAACAAAGACACTACCTCATGGAAAAAAGGTTTGAGCTGAGGACAGACCACAATGGTATGAAATATTTATTTGATCAACCAACTCTAAATGCTAGGCAAAGCAGATGGTTAGAATTTCTAAGTGAATATGATTTTGATATAAAGAATATCAAGGAAAAAGAGAACAAAGTGGTTGATGCACTCAACAGAAGATTGCATGAAATGAATGATACAACCATTAGCATGTACCAATCAAATTTGAAAGACATAATTACAGAGGTTGCCAAATCAGATTTTCAATACAAGGAATTAGTGGCAAAATTACAACAAGATATTTTGCAGCAGACAATTGAAGAATACCAGCTAGTTAATGATGAAATTATCATGTACAGGGGAAGAATTTATGTACCAAATTCTCATGAATTGAAAAATCTGATATTGAGAGAAATGCATAATGTACCTTATGTTGGGCACCCAGGATATCAAAAAACTATTGCAGTTGTCAAAAGCCAATATTATTGGCCAGGCATGAAGAAAGAGGTTGTTGATTTTATTGTCAGATGTTTGGAATGTCAAATGGTAAAGGCTGAGAATAGACACCCAACTGGTTTTCTACAACCATTACCCATTCCTAACTGGAAATGGGAAGTTGTAACCATGGATTTCATCACTAAACTTCCCAGAACAAACAAACAACATGATTCTATCATGGTAGTGGTGGATAAGCTTACTAAAGATGCCCATTTTACTCCAGCTAAGCTCACTCACAAGGCAGTGAACATTGTTGATGTTTATATGAAGGAAATTTCTATATTACATGGCATACCCAAGACAATTGTGTCTGATAGAGATCCAAAATTTACCTCAAAATTTTGGAAATGAATATTTAATGGATTTGGAACAAATTTGAATTTTAGTATAGCTTATCATCTAGAATCATATGGGAAAACAGAGAGGGTGAATCAAGTGATTGAGGATATGTTAAGAATGTATGTGATGGATAAACAATCAAAATGGGAGGACTACCTACACTTGGTATATTTTTATTATAACAACGGGTACCAAGCATCTCTAAAGATGAGCCCATTTAAGGCACTTATGGAAGAAAGTGCAACACACCAGTAAGTTGGGATAACCTAGTGGATAGAGTAGTGGTTGGGCCAGATTTGCTCAGGGAAATGGAGGAGCAAATGATTAAAATAAAACCAAATTTAAAGGTTGCCCAAGACAGACAGAAAAACTATGATGATAAGGGTAGAACTCATAGGGAATTTAAAGTGGGTGATAATGTATTATTGAAAGTCAAGGCCAACACAAGTTCCCTGAAATTGGGAAATTATTCAAAGTTGGCAGCTCACTATTGTGGGCCATTCGAAATCCTAGAGAGGATTGGTCCAGTTGCTTATATGATTACATTGTTTTCATCTATGTCTATTCATAATGTATTCCATGTATCATTCCTAAAGAAATATATACCTGATGCTAATCATGTTATTGATTGGAATGTGATTCACGTGGAGTAAGAAGGCGCTTTTCAAGTGCATCCGGTATGCATTATGGACCGAAAAATCAAATAGCTCTAGAACCGAGCCATAGGACTTGCAAAGGTCCAATGGACCTGGTACGATCCTGAGGACACTACTTGGGAGCATGAGGATACAATGCAGGCAGAATACCCAGATCTTTTTGAGGATTTTTGGAATTTTTTTGTACATGGGTACATGATGCATTGAGGATAGTGCATAAATAAGGGGAAGGTATTATAATATCCCTAAGGAAGAACCCAATTGTAAATGTAAATGCAAATGTACTTAAGTTGGTGAGTTGTATGACATCATTTTGTATGCACATTTCGTGGTATAGTGCACGCATGTACTGCATAGTAAAATGAGGAAGTGTGCACATTCATGGATATCGTGCGCAACAACTTGAGTGTGTGTGATTGTGAGGCCAGCAAGCCCTTTGTGTGTATGCTATGTTTTATAGGCTGGTGACCCAGTTATTATAAGCTCGGATGCTTATGTTTTTATTAGGCCGGAGAGCCTAGATATTAAAGGCAAGTGCGCCTCTTTTTTTACATGTCTCATAATTAATATAAATACATCGTTGCACGCAGGCTAACCACGATAAAAGAGATGGGGGACTAAACTCCACTAGTTAGGTAAAGGGAGGGGCTAATATAAGGAAAGGGGATAATCTAGGGAGCTTAAGCCAAGAAGGAATATTATATTAATATTTATTAAAATATAAAGTATGGATAATTATTTTATCCAAGTTCTAAAGTTGGGGCCAAGTGGGCCAAAGTATCTCCCAAAATGACACATGTCAAGTTGGGGACATGCATACATATTGTTAGGACTTAGTTCATTTCCTATCATCTTTTCCATCATTATTCCCATGATTCCTTCCATCATTCAGGGATCCATTCAATCATCCATGAGAATGCACACACCCATTGAGTTATCTTTTGTATCTTCATGATTGTGCCTGAACCCGTATCCATAGCCATTTTGTGTTGGTGTATCTAGTTAGCTTGGGAGATGGACTGAATAAGTGGGTTGTCAGGTCCATGAGCAATTCTCTAGGTGAGAGAATTGCTAGGGATTGACTTCCTGAAGGTGTTGAACTGCAGCTACAGTGCTTTGAGACTTCATATCCAGCCTGTTGTTGAAGCCCAGAAAGGAAGTGGGGCAGCGGAAGGACTGTTGAGAAGAGAAGGGGCACACTTCTTAGGTGGGACAGGCATGTGGGGAATGATGGACTATGGGTTGTTAGTTTGAGTTGGCACCGAGACAAAGTCCTTCTTGTTGTCTATGAGTTGTTAGCCTAGTTAGGAATCCCTTTACCAGGGTGGAGTTTAGTCCCATCTTGGGGGTGACTCACTGTTGAGAGTGATGAATAGTGTAGTATAAGGATGGGAGGTTTGTGGAAGGTATGCACGTAGTTGGTGATATTCTCATAAACATGAGTGTCAATTGTGTGATAAATTTACATGCTGCAATGTTATTTACGTGTTTATTTTTATTGGTTTATCCTATGCGTGATTATAATTGTCTGTATTTTTATGGGTATTTCCTGTATGTGTTGCATGCATATGTTTACTGTCATTTTAGTATGAATCTGTGCATTTACATAATGTATTTTTCTATCTACATTTATATATATATGCTTCTGCAAGAGTTCTATGTGTATATGTATTTTAATTGCATGTAGTTCAAAAAATTTATGTGACATATCTCAATTAGATGTTGGTTATGTTACAGTACATTCTGCAGAGATAATGTAAGAGTTCTCTGGCGTAGCGTGGCCCAACATGGATGGTCGGGGACGTTACAGGTTTCTTAAGGTTTCCAATGATTGAGTAACCTGCCAAGTGTGAATACCTTCCTAAGACACAAATAAAACCAAGTATATGATATAATATGTTAGTTGGAAATGAAAGTTAAGATTTCTATTCCTAATTGAAGAAAAAGTAAACGATATATATCATCACATAGAGGATAATAAAGGATTCAAAATAAATGCTAAAAGTATAATTGAATAAGCAAGAGATAAGCTAGTGAAATCTATCTTAACTCAACAATGGTAAAGAAATAATTTATCACAAAATCAAGGTTGAAACAAAATCTTACTGAAGTGATATTTATCAGCCTTATGTCTGTAGCAAACCAATATTTATAGCAGAAAAATCAGCCAATTAAAATCACTTCTAACTACCTCAAAAAGTGCGCTACGGTTAGTAGTTTGTTAGGGAAACATTGTAGCCAATTCCTAGGGTTAGTTTAGGATTTATCGAGGCTTAGAGAGTTATTTTTATGTATCCCTAATGGTTGTAGGTTAGTTTTGTAATAGCAAAAATATTTTTTGTATTAAAGAGGATGCCTCTCCCTCAGGACAATAAATCTTTGCAATCTCTCTTTAGTCAGATTAACTTCATAAGGAGATTCATTCCAAACTTTTTCAAGATTGTTAAACCCCATAACAAGTTGCTAAAGAAGGATGCTTGTTTAAAATGGGAAAATAAAGGTAAGTTTTACTTTCAACGGAGGAAATAAATATCGCACCAGTCCTACTTAGCCCGCATTTTTCCAAATATTTCATCATATTTTATTTTTATTCAAAGGACACCATTGGAAGAGTTCTATTACAGAAGAATGATCAAGGGGATGAACAACATATTTATTTCATGAGAAAAAATCTTAGAGACTCATAATTGAATTACACCATTACAGAAACAAGCTTATGCTCTGGTCAATTCTCTCAAAACAATTCAGGCTTATGTAGGGTACAACAAGATCAAAACCTTTGTTCCCCACCCTATTTTAAAGGACATTTTATCAAAATAATATTTCCTTGGATCAAGAGGAAAGTGGGTTTTGCAGATACAAGAATATTATTTGGAGATCAAACCAAGCAAGATAATTAAAGGGAAAGGACTGGCCAAAATGATGACAAAAATCAATCAAGAGGCCATCGAGGTAGGAGAGAATGATAAAATAAACATTATCATAAGTGAGATTGAGAACAATGGGTGGTATTTAGATGTCATTTATTACTTGAAAACTCTCACTTTCGCTAATCATTTGGTATAACATAAAAGGAGATCCCTAAGACTCAAATCTATGAAGTATTTCCTAATAGAGAACAGTCTAGGATGGAGGAACCCAGATGGGTAATCCTCAGATGTGTTAATAAAAAAGAAGGTGACAAATTAATGGTCAACCTTCATTCATGGAACTCTGGTGGCCATTTTTCAACAGGAACCACTTCCCATAATATTTTAATGGGAGGATACTATTGGCATACTATTTTCTCCAACACACATTGATATCTTAGATCTTTTCAACCATGCCATTTTTTTACTAGCAAGCAATGCTTTCCTTCTTTTCCCCTCAAGACAGTCATCATAGAAGCACCCTTTCAACAATGGGGATTGGATTTCATTGGTGATATCAAGGAAAACTGTTAAGACCTAATATTTTCTCGTTACCCCTTAATTGGGGCATATTAAATTAGTAATGCTATTTTATTTATGTCGTCTTTATTCCATTAGTTGTAATTATACCTCCTAGTCTCCTATATATACCAATGAGACATTTTCATTTGGAATCATCTTGGAATTGTACATTTATGTGGGCATACGGAGGTTTCCCTCTCAAAGAGGATTATTATCTTAATTTCTCTCTTTTTCAAGGCATTGAGTACATATTCTAAGGTTTTTCTATGCTATATTGATATTTGGTTCTTAACATATTATATCAGATCTCAAGGTCTTGGGGTTTTGCTACTACATATGAGACACCTTGGAATTTTTGCTATAAATTGTTTTATACAACACTTCCGAAGGAATGACTTGGAAGATATTTAGTAGACGGATCAAGGTACGTTGGGTTAAAATTTCATCTCCTGACGCCTTATAATTTCGGAGATACAAACTGTGCTAGATAGGGTTCTGGAATCATCCTGAACTGAGTCATTGTGGAATTTTCTCTATAAAATGATTTTTGTAACATTTTAGACACTGAACTCTGGAGGATATTCACAGAAATTAGTAAGGTATCTATGGTAAAACGTTCATCTTCTGGGTCATCTTAAATTTGTAGATACACCCTATGGAAGATAGGGTAACTGACTATCTCAAGAAGGTGTTCCAGGTAAAACAATTATAACTTCTTCCTAGAGTATCCAAATGGAGTGAGATTGGTTGCATTGGATAATGGATAGTATGAAATATTTTTGGTACGAGTTTGAAAATTTTATATCAATTATTTTGTGCGAGGTGTGCTATACAAGTGACATCTCATGAAAAGGACAAAAATCATCAAGTTGTGGGGAAGTTATAGTAAATTCCACTTGGAATATCCAATTTTGATTAGACCTATGGAATTTCAGAGAAGAAATATAAAATAAATACAAAAAATAAATTTTCATACCCATAAGGGTCAAAACCTTAGAGATACAATAGAAGAAATATTGTCTAGTAGAACCACCTCAAAATCAAGGTTCAAAAGTGATACTTGGCCAACATGCCACCCAAAAAGGGAACTTCTACACCAAATAACCCTCCAAATAATCCTACATGGACTCTTGATGAAGGTGAAGAAATGCATAGGGCCATAAATGATTTACAAAAGAAGACAGTAACAAAATATGAAGTACAAGAGATGATGGAGGGTTTAAAAGGGGAGATCCTGGAAGGATTGAACAATTTCATAATAGAGAGGACACCTAAAAGTGAAAATGTATCCCATGAAATTCATGATGAGGACACAAGGAAGGTGAATCAATAATGGATAAATTCCAGCTTTGGGTTGAAGACCGACCACGTTCCTAAGATCTATATGAGGAATTTTTATGGTAAGGACCCAATCACATGGATACTTCAGATGGAGCAATTCTTTGATCTACATAAAGTGCCACATACACAAAAGGTACGAATTTCTTTTTTATATTTAGAACCCAATCATTTTGTATGGTATTGATGACTTTTTTCTCGAAAATCACTCGTCACTTGGACAATTTTCACGGAAGAAATGATAGCACACTATGAGGATACAAGGAGCAATACCTTCTTTAGCCAATTGATAAATCTCATGAAAAAGGGTTCAGTTACAAAGCACATTGACAACTTCCAAAGATTGAATATAAAGGTAACAAATATTCCAAATGAGCACTTGATTTAAGTATTCATAGGAACTTTAAAGGATAACATTCAACATGAAGTTGTCGTTTGGGAACCCAAATCATTGGAGAATGCATTTAAGGTGGAAAGAAATGTTGAAAGTAAAAATATGGCTATGACTACTAGAAGGACCAATCCCAACATCTATAGAAAGAATAATGATCCTTCTTTTAAAATACCTCAACCTACAAGGTTGACACCTCAACAATTGGAGGAAAGAAAATAAAAAGGTTTATGCTTTAATTATGACAGCAAGTACAGTAAGGGACATAAGTGTGGTGAGAATAAATTATTCAACATAGATTGTGAAAAGGAAGAAGAAGAAGAACAAGAACCATCTCAACATGAAAATGTAGAAGAAATTTCTTCTGAAGAGTTGACTCCCATGATATCGTGTAATGCATTGGCTAGAATTAGCACTCCTCAAACCCTCAAGATCGAAGGATACATCAAAAAGAAAAGGGTAATAGTCCTAATTGATTCTGGTAGTACTCATAATTTCATTCACTATAAATTATCCAAAGCTCTCAATTTCTTTGTATATCCATCGCTGAAGTTTCAAGTAATGATTTCATATCGAGGAACTATCAATTGCTCAGGAAAATTCAATAAGATCAATATTACTATGGGGGAATATGTAATGAATAGTACAATGATTGTTATACCCATGGGTGGTGTCAATGTTGTACTAGGAATCCAATGGTTACAATCATTAGGAACACTGGATTTTATTTTTCAAGAACTTTTCATGAAATGTTCATTGGAAGGAAAAGAAATTGAGTTAAGAGGTATCATAGGGAAACCCAGTAAGGTGATAAGCTCTAATGGCATGGAAAAATTATTGAAAAAGGGGCATTAAGGTCTTATTTCACAACTATGCTCACTAGATGTTCAAACATCTAAGCCATCTATTCCTCAAGATCTCCAAGGTATCATTGATAAGCATTCCAAAGTATTTGAAGATATTCCCAAAGGTATTCCACCCACTCGAAATCATGATCATGAAATTCACCTAATTCTAGGGAGTGTTCCTCCTAGCATCAGGCCATACAGATACCCTTATACCCATAAGAGTGAAATTGAGCACATGGTTGAATAAATGTTAGAAGTTGGCATTATTAGACCTAGCCAAAGTTCTTACTCTGCACCAGTGGTAATGGTATTCAAGAAAGATAGCTCATGGCGTATGTGTCCAGATTATAGAGAGCTCAACAAGATCACTATTAAAGATAAGTTTTCTATTCCCGTCATTGATGAATTGTTAGATGAACTACATGGAGCAATCTATTTCACAAAATTGGATCTCCATTGAGGGTATCATCAGATTAGAATGAAGGAAGAAGATATCCCAAAAACAACATTCCGAACTCATGAAGGCCATTATGAATTTGTGGTCATGCCTTTTGGCCTTACAAATTCACCTTCCACATTCCAAGGGTTGATGAATTCCATTTTCAATCCCTTCCTTCGAAAATTTGTGTTAGTATTTTTTGATGATATACTAATCTATAGAAAGTCTTGGGAGGATCATGTGCGACATGTTGACAAGGTGCTACAACTACTAAAGGAGAAACAACTATATGCCAAACCATCCAAATGTTTCTTTGGAGTGAAGGAGGTAGATTAATTGGGTCATATTGTATCTCATGAAGGTGTTAAGGTAGACCCTAAAAATATTAAGGCCATGATGGACTGGCTGATTCCCAAAACATTGAAGAATCTTAGAGGATTTTTGGGTTTGACGGGTTACTACCGCAAGTTTGTTCGACACTACTGAAGAATAGTAGCACCTTTAATGGAACTAACTAATAAGGATTCATTTTCATGGACTCCAGAGGCAATTAAATATTTTGAATAACTTAAATAGGTGATGTGCAAAGCTCATGTCTTGACCACTCTAGAATTCACAAAAACCTTTATTGTGGAATGTGATGCCTCAGGAAATGGAATTGGTGTTGTCCTAATGCAAGAAGGAAGGCCCCTAACTTTTGAAAGTCAACCACTCAAGGGAAAGGAATTACACAAACCCATTTATGAGAAGTAAATTATGGAAATACTACATGCATTGAAGAAATGGCATCCTTACCTAATAGGTAGGCACTTCAAGGTCAAAACAGATCATGATAGTCTTAAATACTTCTTGGAACAAGACTATCTTTAGAAGAACAACAAAAATAGGTAACCAAGATATTGGGTTATGATTTTGAAATCATCTATAAAGAGGGGAAGAAAAATGTTTTGGCAGATGCACTCTCAAGAAAGGATGAAGATGTTGAGGCCTTTCTATGTGCTATCTCAATCATCCAACCTGATTGGATAATAGAAGAAAGGGATGAATGGAAGAATGATTAAAAAGTGTGGACTCTCATTCAAAGGTTACAACAGGATTCCAGTGCATCAGAAGCATTTACATGGAAAAATGATTCACTATGGTACAAAGATCGCTTATATTTATGTAAGAACTCCCAAATCAAACAAAAGGTATTATTTGAATTTCACACCTCTCCAATAGGAGGGCACTCAATATTTTTGAAAACCTACCATAGAGTCAAGAAGGATTTTTTTTTGGATGGCCTTAAAACTGATGTTCAAAGTTTTGTGGTTGAATGTTTGGTTTTCCAAAAAAATAAGGTGGAAACAATTAAGACCGCAGGTATTTTACAACCATTAGCCATCCCAAGTCAGCGCTGGGAGGAGGTTTCAATGGATTTCATCACAGGGTTACTAAAGTCTAAAGGAAAGAGTGTCATCATGGTGATTGTTGATAGACTGACCAAGTACGCAAACTTTTGCGCACTCTCTCATCCCTTCAAATCTAGTACAGTTGCCACCGAATTCATGGAGACAGTTCAAAAGCTACATGGAAGCTTAAAGATTATTGTAAGTGACAGAGATCCCATCTTCACTGGACATTTTAGACATAATTATTTTCTTATTTGGGTACTCAATTGGCTCATATCTCATCCTATCATCCTCAATCTGATGGACAAACCGAGATAGTGAACAAATGTCTAGAAGGGTACCTTCGTTTCTTTGTCTCTGATAAACAAACACAATGGTTCAAATGGTTATCCTTGGAAGAATGGTGGTATAACAGTTCCTTTCATACTGCAACAAAAGTGACACCATTTATGGAACTCTATGGATACCACCCTCCTTCCATCACTTATTCTCTAAAAGAAAAATATAAGGTTCAAGCAGTGGAATATCACATCGAGAATCAACAAAAAATTATCCAAATCTTAAAGGACAACCTGACCATGGCACAAAATCGCATGAAACAACAAGCAAATCAACATCGTAGTGAAAGAAGTTCTGAAGTAGGGGATTGGGTGTTTTTAAGAATATAACCATATAAATAGACCCTCAAGCAAGCCAAAAAGGATAATAAATTATCACCAAAGTACTATGGCCCTTATAAGGTGTTGCAAAAGATTGGTACTATGGTATACAAATTGGAGTTGCCTGCATCTTCATGAGTACACCCAGTTTTCCATGTTTCATGCTTAAAGAAGGTTATAGACAACAAGATCCTAGTTCAAAATATAATGCCAGAACTTGTTGAGGAAGGAAAAATCATATTGGATCCTGAAGCCATCACTGACACAAGAGTTCTCTAGCTAAGGAATAGATCCATTTCAGAGTATCTCATTAAATGGAGGAAACTACCGGCTGAAGATTCCACTTGGGAAGATGAGTCTTTTATACAGAAGCATCCAGAGTTACTCAAGCATTGTGGAAAACACTTATCTCAAGGGAGGGGCATGTTAATCCCTAATATTGTCTCATTACCCCTTAATTGGGGCATATTACATTAGTAATGTTGTTTTATTTATGTCGGCTTTATTCCATTAGTTGTAATTATACCTCCTAGTATCCTATATATACCAAGGAGACATTTTCATTTGGAATCATCTTGGAATTGTACATTTATGTGGGCATAAGGAGTTTTCCCCGTTGAAGAGGCTTATTATTTTAATTTCTCTCTTTTTCAAGGGGTTGAGTACTTAATCTAAGGTTTTTCTATGCTATATTGATATTTGGTTCTTAACAAAAATCCTAGACATGGGTATTGATGGATTTTGAGTGACATTGATTACTTCACTTGTTGGCATGTTTATAGGAAGAGTGTGCTTGTCATTGATGGTAAGAACAAAAATGACGATGGAAAATAAGAAAATCATAAGCTCGGGAGGAGAAGTGAACAATATTCATAGATCAAAGCTCAGAAGGGAAAGTACAGTATAGAAACATGATCAGGATCAAAATCCTTGATCGTGGATCTGCTTCGAGAGTCTTCTTGACCATTGGATCACTGATATAAAGGATCAAAAAGCATTCGATAAAATCAAGGTGCACAAGCCTTAGTGCTTTGCACATGCAGGAGCAAAGTTTCGAAGTCCCAAAGTGATTTGGGGTCGTCCATCATCAAGGAGGATAGGTAGCGTGAGATCCACAAATCCTGAAGTTTGTGGATGAGGAGGAGGTGAAAATTTTCGATGACAAATATCGACCGTTGATTGCTAGGGGGATTACATGTCAGCTGATCTAAGATTATGGAGAAATTGCACTTCAAGAATTTCCAGTTGTGAATTGAAATTCCCAAAGCCCAGAGAGACAGAGAGTCGTAGTAAATTTCAACCGTCATATCCATAGGGATACATGGTGATGGATCGTGAACTACAGAGAAGTCACTTCAAGAGTTTTCAGTTGAGATCTGAAACTCCCAAAGCTCGGAGAGTCGGAGATCCGAAGTAAATATTGATTATCCAATCATCTGAAGTAGATCTCAGTATTTAGATCGTCCGAAGAAGATCTCAAGTGTCAGATAGTCCAAAGTGAATCCAAGTCATCTGATCCAGAGTGTCAATTTGAGATTTGAAATCCCAAAAGTTTGGAGATTCGAAGAGCCAAGTTAAATTCTCGACCACTGGATCATCTGATGTAGTTCTCAGTTATCAGATCATCCGAAGAAGACTTCAAGCATCAGATAATCCGAGGTGAATCTGGTTCGTCTAATCCAGAAAAGACGTGGTGTAAACCTGTGGACTCTGAGTGAAGTCCCAAAGTGAATGTGGAATGTTGATTAGAGGTGGAAAAATGGTGATAGATCTAGAACTCTGCATGCGAAATACTCTTGAGGAAAGAAGAGATTGAAAGCATTGAAGCCCCAAATTTAATCTCGACCAGTGATCGAGAAGGGTACCAAGGGTTGTCGATCCGGTCTTGGTAGAAAGTGTTGAAGTCCCGAAGCAGACTAGAGTCGTTGATTTGAGGAGGAAACGTGGCAGAAATTTGTGGAATCTGGCTAAAATCATTCTGGGAGAGCATGAAGGTTGAGAATTCAAATCGCCAAAGCCTGGAGTAGCGAAGGAGATCTCGAATGTTGATCGAGAAAGGGGACATAGGACCATTGATCTAGTTGAGAGGTAAAATCCCTGAATTAGAGGAAAATCCTTTGATTGAGATGGATAGGTGTCCATGGATCATCGAATCTAGAATATTGACATACATGGGAAAGAAGGGTTTGAGATTTGAAACTGTTAGAATCCAGATCATGAAGAAAATCACAACCATTGATTTAGGAAGGCTAGATCTAATCCATAGAAATGAGAGGATAGATATGAACCGTCCGTTCAGGAGCACCATAAATATCATGAGATCGATGGTCTCTTATCATTGCGGGGATTGAAGGTGCGCTAACTTTAAAAAGTTAAGTGTGGGCCACAATCGAAAACATGTTTTTGGAGAAAGGACACGTGGAGGCTCGAGGTAAATTGTGGGGTGAAACAGAGTTTGATCTCAAACCATATTTTTCTACACTCGCATTCGCATGGTCACATTATATCATCACCTAAGGTCACATTAGTGGAATATAGGGGAAGGAGATAGCGCTGCTAGGCTCCACATTAGAGGTTACACATTGAAAATTCATAAGGGTGTCTGGGTGTATAATCCAACGACACTGATCAAACAGAATATAATCGAAGGGTTGTTGTTTCACTTCATGATTTATTGATCAATTACGATTCAATTAAACTAACTGAATCATTTTTCCTGAGCGGTTGAATCATTGTTCCTAAGCATTGGAATCATGATTCCTGAGCGTTTTTTAGATTCCCGACTTGAGCATTGGAGATGCAGAGTGTAACCTATAATGAGAGAAGGAATAAAAGATAAATGTCATGACAAAGATTTTTACAGCATGAACTGAGGGATAAAATGCAGAGATGAAGAACATAAGCTAGACAGAGCATAAATGGTAAAAATAATAGACTGTATGAGAACTTAAGTGTAAGAAAATGTGAGCATGAGCACACTGATGCAGGCAGAGCAGAGAAGTGTAGCAAAACAATGATGAGACTGGTAAGCCATTGATAAATACTATATCACTGTAATAAATTTCTGAAAGCAAAGATTTATATCTCAGGGTGGTAGGGTGGTGCTAGGGACGATTGTTGTCCTCAGATTTTCAAGTGGGTACTTCAACACACAGAGTTGTAGCTTCCATATGGTTGAAACTAGAAAAACTAGGATGGTAGGGTGGTGCAAGGGAGAACCATTGTTATATGTTATGTAGGTTGGTGCTTCCATCTATTTGGTGCTAGAACACTTAGGGAGTTGGTGCTTCCTTCTAGTGGGTGCTAGAGAAACTAGATATTTGGTGCTGTCAGCAAGTTGCATCTTGTTAAATAAGAAGTTGTAGCCTCATTTTGATTTGGTTCTCAAAGAAATATGATGTACAAAACTTAAAAGAATTCCTATCATTTGAAGACAAAGAGGCTTTCTCCCTTTATGGGTTTCCTCATGAATATATGTCTCTTTGTATATCATATGTTTGATTGATGTTTTTTATTTCTACTACTCATGTCTTGCATAATATTGATGATCACTTGGAGAAGGTTAATAATATTTTAATAGGAATGAATTATTTAAGCATAGTAACAACTGATTCACCCCCCCCCACTCAATTGTCTTAGTATTTCTAGCATTTGGTATTAGAGAGGTTTCCTTTTATTTAAAGGTAGATTAGTAAGCTTAAACATGTCAAGACATGAAGGAACTTCAACCAATAAGCCTCCTATGTTTGATCGAACAATTTTTTCCTTTTGGAAGGTTAGAATGAGAACATACATCATGGCCTTAGGTGTTGATGTTTGGGATGTTGTAGAGACTGGATATAGAAAACTTGTTATGTTAGCTTCCAAAGATGATAAGATAGAATTTATATTCAATGCAAAGGCAATGAATGTTAGCTTGAGTGGGCTTGCTGAAGATGAATTTGTAAAGGTCATGCAACTTGAATCTTCCAAAGACATGTGGGATAAAATTATTAGCAGTTATGAAGGAGATGAGAAAGTAAAAGATGCCAAACCTCAAACACATAGATTGAAATTTTAACAACTAAAGATGAGTGAAGATGAAATAGTTAGTAAATATTTTTTAAGATTTGAGGAGCTTGTGAATGCCATGAAGGGTCTTGGTGAGAAGATTGAAGGCACATTTTTAGTTCATAATATTTTAAGATCTCTTCCTGATAGATTTAATCCAAAAGTTTCTGCAATAGAAGAACTTAATGATATTAAAAATCTGTCTATTGATCAACTCCTAGGAACTCTAAATTATTATGAAATGAGGATTAAAAAAGATAAATCCACCACTAGAAAAGAATTTTTTTAAGCAGACAAGAAAACTGATTCGGAATTAGATGATATTGAGGCAAAATTTGTGAGAAGGTTAAAGAAAGGATCAGGAAAATACCAAGGCAAGTTTCCCTTCAAGTGTTTTAACTGTGGAAAGATAGGTCACTTTTCATATAAGTTTCCACACAAGAAGAAGGACCATAACTTCGAAGGTGAAGAGTATTACAAATCCAAGAGATTTGGTAAAAAGAAAAGTTTATGTGAAAACAATGATGACTCTTCAGAAGACACAGATAGTGACTCTTCCTGTGAAAATAAGGTTAATGACTTTATTCTTATGGCCAAAGAGGATTATGATAATAAAATGAAATGAAGTGATGTTAATGATGAAGAATTTGTGGTTGATATGGAAGGTGAACTAATCATTGCTTTATAAGATATTGACAGACTCAGACTTAAGAAGAGAAAACAAAAACAATTATTGATGTAGTTTGAAAAGAATGGTAAGAAACCTGATGAATACTTTGCCATGCTAAAATTGGAGTTAGAAGAGGAAAATAAAATAGAGGACACTCTGAAACAACAGGTATCAGAGAAGAAGGCCAGATCTGAATCCTTGGAAAAAGAGGGAGTAAAAACCATAAAAGAGATGGAGAAATTTAAAGCATTGTATCTCCAAAATATTCCAAGCATTAAATCCTTAGCAAAACTACACGACATTCTGAGAAAACAAATATCTCCTTTGTTGAAGACTGGTTTAGGCCTTGTAATTGGTTCAAGAAGAAAATAGACAAAAAGAAAAGATCTAGTAAAGATGATCAAGTTCCAAGTCAGTAGACAATCAGACCATGTGAGTACTCTGCCACCAAAATCTAATAAAGACAAGATGATCCCTGATAAAAAACAAAGATATCAAAAGATGGAGCAACAAATTCCAAGAAGAAGTCCATCCTTTAGGTACCAAAATTTCTTCCATGGTTATTGTTTTTACTGCTCTATTTTTTTTCTTAAGATTGAAAATTGTCAAATTAAGTTTAGAGACATGCAACTGAGGAGATCAAGAAATAAACAATCTTTTCAACATAGAACTAAACATCCAATGAGTAAAACAAATTGCACCAATCACTTTGACCTATTGAACAATGATATCAAATGCTATAACTGTCATAACTTCAGCCACAAAGCTTCAAACTGTCATCTGAATAATTACAAAGCAGATCCAAGGATAAAACCCTTAGCTAGAAATGCCAGCACATGGAAAAAGAAAGATAGTGAAAAATGTGGTCTAGTACTTTCATCTCAAAGACAAAAGAACCCCTGGTATATTGACAATGGATGTTCCAAACACATGACTGGAGACAAAAGTAACTTTATGTCTCTAAGTGAAATAAAATAAGGAAATGTAACCTTTGGAAATGATGCACCAGGAAAAATCAAAGGTAAAGGAATGGTAAGTCTAAGTAATGGCAAAGGGAAATATCAAGATGTGTTGTTTGTAGATGGTTTGAAACATAATCTTCTTAGTGTCAATCAAGTTTGTGACAGAGTATGTAAAGTTGTTTTCACTTCTAAAGATTATAAAATACAATATGTGAATTTAGGACAGTTGATTGCAAAAGGCATAAGAATAGAAAACAATGTCTATGTTTTGAAAGAAGAAAAAGAAGAATGTCACTTAAGAAATAATGATTAAATCTGGTTATGACATAGGAGACTTGGACACCTAAATTTTGATCATCTAATCAAAATTAGAAACAGTAGGGCAGTAAAAGATCTTCCAAAAATATCAAATCCATATGATTTGTATGCAAACCTTGCCAAATAGGAAATCTCACTCAGACACACTTTAAATCTAAGAAATTTGCATCAACAAAGAAACCTCTTCAGTTAATACATATGGATTTATGTGGACCATCAAAGAAGGAAGGTATAGGAAAATAAAATTACTTCATGTTGATTATTGATGGTTATTCTAGACTTACATAGGTTTCCTTTCTGAAAGAAAAATTTGAAGCATTTGAAAAATTCAAAGTGTTTAAGGCTCTGACTGGGAATCAAACATGAAAAATATTGAAGGTAGTATGGTCTGATAGAGGAGGAGAGTTTATTTCAAGAGACATCAAATAGGTTTGTGATAAACATGGGATCAAAAAAGAGTATACTATTTCAGGGACTCCACAACAAAATGGAGTAGTTGAGAGACAAAATAGATCAGTTTAGTAGATGGAAAGATCAATGATGAATGAAAGGAATATTTCTTAGACATATTGGGTAGAAACAATTCATAAAGTTGTACATATTCTTAACAAATATCATCTCAAGACACAAAGTGACAAGACTCCTTATGAACTATGGTTTGGAAGACCTGCTTCAATCAAGCATTTTAAAGGCTTTGGGAGTAAGTGTTATATCAAGAACAATGATTAAAATATTGGAAAATATGATGACAGGGCTGATGAAGGTATCTTTCTAGGGTATGATACAAACAGTAAAGGATACAGATGCTATAATAAGAGGTATGCTACAAACAGTAAGGATTTTACGTCTATTGGTTGATTGTATTGACGTAAAAATTGATGAAGAAATCCCAGTACAAGATGTAAGTAGTTTTGAATCAAAAATAGAGGATATAGTTGAAGTTGAAGATGAACAGGTCCAAGAATCAGAAAGAGAAGAATCTGAGTCAGATGAAGATACAAATACTCAAGCATACTCAAATAAGCAGACAACATCAAATCCTCCCTCCAAAATTACTCAAAAGAATCATCCTACAAGTCAGATAATTGGTGAGAAAGACAAAGTTGTACAAACCAAGAGAAAGATAATAAAAGACACTGAGAAATCACATATAGCATTCATATCCATGGTGGAACCCAAGAACTTCAATGAAACCAGAAAATATGTAAATTGGTTAAAATCAATGAATGAGGAACTGGATCAGATTGAGAAGAACAATACTTGGGAGCTTGTTCCTAGACCTCCAGATAAGAATGTAATTGGCTCTAAATGGGTGTTTAAGAACAAAATGAATGAACAAGGGAAAATTGTTAGGAATAAATCCATATTGGTCTGTAAGGGGTATGCAAAAGTTGAAGGATAGGATTTTGATGAAACCTTTGCACCAGTGGCAAGATTGGAAGCCATCAAAATATTTTTTGCCTATGCATGTCATAATAACTTTAAAGTATATCAGATGGATGGTAATTCAACATTTATTAATGGAGATATAGAAGAAGATGTATATGTGGAGCAACCTGAAGGATTTTCATTGACAGATAATACTGAATATGTCTATGAGTTTAAAAAGGAATTATATGGATTGAAACAGGCACCACGAGTCTAGTATTATAGACTAGATAAATTTCTACAAGACAAAGGGTTCAAGAAAGGTACTGTTGAGAGTAACCTATACGTTAAGTCTAAAGGTGATGATTTATTATTTGTTTTGTTTTATGTATATTACATTATTTTTGGAAGCACTAATGAACCTTCAGTTCAGTGGTTTGCTAATTCAATGCAGATTGAGTTTGAGATGTCCATGATAGGAGAATTGTCATATTTTCTTGGTTTACAAATCAATCAGATTTCTATAGGGATATTTATCTCTCAAGAAACATACTTGAAAGAGATGTTAAAGAGGTTTCAGATGGAAGATTCTACACCTATGAGAACACCTATGGGGGTTGGTTGAAATCTCATTAAAGACGATATTTCACCTTATGTTGATCAAAGAACATATCGATCAATGATAGACAATCTTCTGTACATCACAACATCTCGTCCTGATATAACACAAGATGTTGGAATGGCAGGTCATTATCATTCTGCTCCTAAACAAAGTCGTTTGGCAGCGGTCAAAAGGTTATTCAAATATTTGAAGGGTATAATGAATTATTGTCTCTAGTATATTAGAAATCAGAATTTTCAATTAACTGCATATTCAGATGTTGATTGGGAAAATTGTTTGGATAAGAGAAAGAGAACCAGTGGAGGTGCATTCTTCTTAGGTGATTCGTTAGTAGCATGGCTTAGTAAGAAGCATGGATCTATTTCATTATCAACTACAAAGTCATAGTACATTACTATTGCTACTTACTGCACTCATATCTTATGGATAATACAAACTCTTGCAGATTTGAAGATAACTTATACTGATCTAATTGTACATCACTGTGATAACACCACTGCCATTAGTGTCTCCAAGAATCCTGTTCTACATGCAAAGACTAGGCATATACCAATAAAATATCATTTTCTCAAATACAAAGTTACAAACAGAGTTGTTCAGCTAAATTATATTCCTTCCACAGAGAAGATAGATGATATATTCACTAAATCACTTGCAATAGCTCAGTTTGAGTATCTACAACAAAAGTTGGGCGTGACCCTCTTATCAAGTTAAAACAATTTATCTGATCAAGGGGAGAATTCTCATAGTATATATAATCAGGGGGAGAATTCTTATTCTATCTCTTATCAGGGGAAGAACAGAGTCACTCTAAGGTTTCTTTGACATTGATGTCAAAGGGGGAGAAAAGGTGTGGTATGGATGTTACAGTTGGAGGTCTAAGCATAATAGTGCGACCTTTCAGGGTTTCCATCAATGCCAAAGGGGATATTGTTGGCATGTTTACAGGAAGAGTGTGCTTGTAATTGATGGAAAGAACAACAACGACGATGGAAAACAGGAAAAGCATAAGCCTAGGAGGAGAAGCGAACAATATGCAAAGATCAAAGATCATGAGGGAAAGAACAATACATAAACATGATCAGGATCAAAATATTTGATCGTCGATCTTCTTCGAGAGTCTTCTCAACCATTGGATCACTGATCCATAGGATCAACAACCATCCAATCAAATCAAGGTGCACAATCCTTAGTTCTTTGCACACGCAGGAGAGGGATCATTCCAAATTTTTGAAGTCCCGAAGTGATTTGGGGTCATCCATCATCGAGGAGGACAGGTGGTGTGAGATCCAAAACTTTGGAAGTTTTTGTATGAGGAGGAGGTGAAAATCATTGATGAAAAATCTCGACCATTGATTGTCAGGGGGAGTACGTGTCAGCTGATCTAAGATTCTGGAGAAATATCACTTCAATAATTTCCAGTTGAGAATTGAAATTCCTGAAGCCTGGAGAGCCAGAGATCCATAGTAAATTTCAACTGTCAGATATAGAGGGATACGTGGTGACGGATCATGAACTCTAGAGAAATCACTTTGAGAGTTTTTAGTTGAGATATGAAACTCCTGAAGCCCGGAGAGCCGGAGAGCCGAAGTAAATCTCAATTGTTTGATCATCCAAAGTAGATCTTAGTCATCAGATCATCTGAAGAAGATATCAAGCATCATATCGTCTGAAGTGAATCTGGTCCGTATGATCCAGAGAGTCATTTTGAGATTTGAAATCCCTGAATTCTGGAGATCCGGAGAGACAAAATAAATTCTCGACCATCAGATCATCTGAACTAGATCTCAGTCGTCACATCGATCAAAGAAGAGTTCAAGCATCAAATCGTCCAAAGTAAATCTGGGTTGTCTGATCCATAAACGAGGTGGCATAAACCTGTGGACTCCGGATGAAGTCCTGAAGTGAATGAGGACTATTCATTTGAGGTGGACGCATGGTGACAGATCCAGAACTCTGGGTATGAAATACTCTGGAGGAAAGCAAAGAGTGAAAGCGTCGAAACCCCAATGTGAACTCGACCGTTGATCGAGAAGGGTGCCAAGGGCCATCGATATGGGGACACATGGCAGGAATCTGTGGACTCTAACTAAAAGCATTATGGGAGAGTTTGAAGGTTGAGAATTGAAATCACTGAATCCCAGAGTAGAGAAGCAGATCTTGACCGTTGATCAAGAAAAGGGACATAGGACCGTTGATCTAGTTGAGAGGTAAAATCCTTGAAGTAGAGGTAGAGCTGTCAATTGAGAAGGACAGGTGTCCATGGATCATTGACTCCGAAATATTGACGTATGGAGGAAAGTAGGGTTTGATATTTGAAACTCCCAGAACCCGGATCACAAAGTAAATCACATTCGTTGATTTAGGAAGGCTAGATATGATCCACAGACTTGAGAGGATAGATCTTAACCGTCCATTCAGAAGCTCCATCAGCATCATGAGATCGATGTTCCCATCACATTGTAGGGATTGAAGGTGAGCTAACTTTAAAAAGTTAAGGGCGGGCTGCAATTGAAACTACATTTTTGGAGAAAGGACACGTGGAGGCTCGAGCTAAATTGTGGGGTGAAATGCAGTTTGATATCAAACCACATTTGGATGTACCCACATTCGCATGGTCACCTAATATCATCGCCCAATGTCACATCAATGGAATATAGTGGAAGGAGCTAGTGCTTCTAGGCTCCACATCGGAGGTTACACATTGAAAAGTCATAAGGGCATCTGCATGTATAATCCAACGACGCTGATAAAAAAAAATATGATCGAAGGGTTGTTGTTTCACTTCATGATTTCTTGATCAATTACGATTCAGTTACACTAAATGAATCATTGTTCTTGAGCGGTTGAATCATTGTTCATGAGAGTTGGAATCATTATGCCTAAATGTTTTTGAAATTCCCAACTTGATCATTAGAGATGTGGAGTGTAACAAATAATGAGAGCAGGAATAAAAGAAAAATGTTGAGATAGAGAGAGGTTGTTGTTTCTCTGTAAAAAGTAGTCAAACTATAAGCAATGAAGTTTTACAGCATGGACTGAGGGAGAAAATGCAGAGATGAAGAACATAAGTTGGACAGAGAAAAAATGGTAAAAACAACAGATTGTACAAGAACTTAAGCGCAAGAATATGTGAGCAAGAACACACTAATGCAGGCAGAGTAGAGAAGTGTAGAAGAACAATGATGATACTGGTAAGCCATTGATAAATAATGTATCACTGTGATAAATTTTTGAAAGAAAAGATTTATATCTCAGGGTGGTAGGGTGGTCCTAGAGAGGACTATTGTCCTTAGAGTTTCAAGTAGGTGCTTGAACATAGGGAATTGTAGCTTCCATCTGGTTGCAGCCAAAAAAACCAGGGTGGTAGGATGGTGCAAGGGAGAACCATTGTTCTTTGTTATGTAGGTTGGTGCCTATGTGACTAGAAGTTGGTGCTTCCATCCAGTTGGTGTTGGATCACTCGAGGAGTTGGTTCTTCCTTCTAGTGGGTGCTAGAGAAACCAGAGAGTTGGTTCTCTCAGTAAGTTGCAACTTGTTAAAGAAGAGGTTGTAGCCTCATTTTGATTTGGTGCTCAAAGAAATATGATGTACAAAACTTAAAATACTTCCTATCATTCGAAGAAGAAGAGGTTTTCTTCCTTTATGAGTTTCCTTGTGAATATATGTCTCTACGTATATCATATGTGTGATTGATGTTTGTTATTTCTATTGCAAATTTCTTGCATAATATTGATGATCACTTGGATAAGGTTAATAATATTGTAATAGGCATAAATTGTTTAAGCACAGTAACAACTGATTCAGCTCCCCCCCTCTCAGTTGTCTTAGTAATTCCAAAAATTGGTATCAGAGAGGGTTCCTTTTATTTAAAGGTAGATCAATAATCTTAAACATGTCAAGCCATGAATGAACTTCAACCAATAAACCTCCTATGTTTGATGGAACAAATGTTTCCTTCTAGAAGGTTAGAATGAGAACATACATCATGGCCTTAGGTGTTGTTGTTTGGGATGTTGTAGAGACTAGATATACAAAACTTGTTGTGTTAGCTTCCAAAGATGATAAGTTAGAATTTATCTTCAATACAAAGGCAATGAATGCTATATTGAGTGGGCTTGCTGAAGCTAAATTTGCAGAGTTCATGCAACATGAATCTGTGAAATAAATGTGGGATAAACTTATTACAAGTTATGCAAGAGATGATAAAGTAAAAGATGCCAAACTTCAAACACATAGATTGAAATTTGAACAACTAAAGATGATTGAGGATGAAACAATTAGTAAATAATTTTTAAGAGTTGAGGAGCTTGTGAATTCCATGAAGGGTCTTGGTGAGAAGATTGAAGACACATTTTTAGTTCAGACCATTTTAAGATCTCTTCCTGATAGATTTAATACAAATTTTTTTGCAATAGAAGAACTGAATGATATTAAAACTATGTCTATTGATCAACTCCTATGAACTCTAAATTCTTATAAAATGAGGATTAGCAAAGATAAATCCACTACTAGAGAAGCATATTTTAAAGCATAGAAGAATATTGATTCGGAATTAGATGATATTGAGGCAAAATTTGTGAGAAGGTTAAAGAAAGGATCAGGGAAATACCAAGTCAAGATTCCCTTCAAATGTTTTAACTATAGAAAGATAGGTAAATTTGAATCTAAGTGTCAAGACAAGAATAAGGACCAAAACTCTGAAGGTGAAGAGAAGTACAAATCCAAGAGATTTGGTTAAAATAAAAGTTTATGTGTAAACAATGCTGATTGTTCAGAAGACACAGATAGTGACTCTTCTTGTGAAGATAAGGTTAATGAATTTATGCTTATGGACAAAGAGGACTATGATAATAAAAGAAAAGGAAGTGATGTTAATTTTTATGAAGTTGTGGTTGATATGGAAGGTGAACTAATGAGTGCTTTAGAAGAGATTTACAGACTCAGATTTAAGAAGAGAAAACAAAAACATTTTTTGATGCAATTTGAAAAGAATGGTAAGAAACCTGATGAAGACTTTGCCCTGCTAAAAGTGGATTTAGAAGAGGTGAAGAAAATAGAGGACACTCTGAAACAACAATTATCAGAGAAGAAGGAAATATGTGAATCCTTGGAAGAAGAGGTAGTAAAAACCAGAAAAGAGATGGAGAAGTTTAAAGCATTGTATCTCCAAAATATTCCAAGAATTAAAGCCTCAACATAACTAAACGACACTATGAGAAAACAAAGATCTCCTTTTTTGAAGACTGGTTTAGGCTATGTAAGTGGTTCAAGCAATAAACAAATAGAAAGCAAAGAGCCAGTAAAGATGATCAAGTTCCAAGTCAGCAGACAATCAGACCATGTGAGTACTCTGCCACCAAAATCTAACAAAGACAAGATGATCCCTGATAAAAAAAAAAGATATTAGAATATGGAGCAACAAATGCCAAGAATAATTCCATCCTTCAGGTACCAAAATTTATTCCATGGTTACTGTTTTTACTGCTCTATTTTTGGTCATAAGATTACAAGTTGTCAAATTAAGATTAGAGACATGCAACTAAGGAGATCAAGAAATAAACAATCTTTGCAACATAGAACTAAATAACCAATGAGTGGACAAAGTTTCATCAATCACTTTGACCTATTGAAAAATGAGATCGAATGCTATAATTGTCATAAATTCGTCCACAAAGCTGCAAATTTCCATCTGAAGAATTACCAAGAAGATCCAAGGATAAAACCTTAGCAAGAAATGCTAGCACATGGAAAAAGAAAAATAGTGAAAAATGTGGTCTAGTACTTTCAACTCAAAGAAAAAAGAACCCCTAGTATATTGATAGTGGATGTTCCAAACACATGATTGGAGAAAAAAGTAAGTTTCTATCTCCTAGTGAAATCAAATCAGGAAATGTAACCTTTGGAAATGATGCACTAGGAAAAATCAAAGGTAAAGGAATGGTAATTCTAAGTAATGGAAAAGGGAAAGCTCAATATGTGTTGTTTGTAGATTGTCTGAAACATCATTTGCTTAGTGTCATTCAAGCTTATGAAATAGGTTGTAAAGTTGTTTTTACTTCTAAATATTGTAAAATACAATCTGTGAATTCAGGACAATTGATTGCAAAAGGCATAAGGACAAAAAACAATGTCTATGTTTTGAAAGAAGAAAAAGAAGAATGTCACTTAAGAAAGTATGGTGAAAGATGGTTATGGCATAGGAGACTTGGACACCTAAATTTTTATCATCTAATCAAAATTAGAAATAGTGGAGCAGTAAAATATATTCCAAAAATATCAAAGCCATATGATTCTATATGCAAACCTTGCCAAATAGGAAAGCTCACTTGGACACAGTTTAAATCTAAGAACTTTGCATCAACAGAGAAACCTCTTCAGTTAATACATATGGATTTATGTGGACCATAAAGGAAGGAAGGTACAGAAAAAGAAAATTACTTCATGTTGATTATTGATGATTATTCTAGACTTACATGGGTGGCCTTTCTGAAAGAAAAATCTGAAGCATTTGAAATTTTCAAAGTTTTTAAGGCTCTGACTGAGAATCAAACAGGAAAAAGATTGAAGGCAGTAAGATCTAATAGAGGAGGAAATTTTAGTTCAAGGGACTTCAAAGATTTTTGTGATAAACATGGGATCAAAATAGAGGATATTATTCCAAGGAATCCACAACAAAATGGATTAGTTGAGAGACATAATAGATCAGTAAAATTTTCTTTTCTAGATTGGTCTTCATTTGGATTTGACTTTGGTATGGATGAAGGTTGATAGAACCACCCTATATGATCTGATGTTTTTTTCTTAGTTTTGGTAGGAACAGGTCTACCAAGAGATGTTGCGGTTCTAATGCACTCTATGATGAGCACATATCCCCAAGTACGAGCTATATGTTATCCCCATTTTGTGGGATAACTAAGTATATTATGTCTCGAGGCCCTCAGGTTGCAGATATGGAGTTTCAAGAGACTACAATACCAACAATATCCACTTGCACAGATGGAGACCCCTCTCACTACCATAGAGGTCAGGATTTTCATATGGCATCCACCACACGAGCTGGCTTTCGAGAGGAACTAGGCCTTTCTCCTTGTGGTTCTCTTATGAGACCAATACTTGTTCTTGTTATCCCCATTTTGTGGATAACTAAGGATATTATGTCTCGAGGCCCTCATGTTGCAGATATGGAGTGTCAAGATACTACATGACTAACAATATCCTTTTAAATACATGGAGACCCTTCTGAGCACCACAGAGGTTGTAGATTTTCATATGGAATCCACCACACCAACTAGCTTCCAAAAAGAAGTAGACCTTGTTCCACGAGGTACATGTCAAGTATTATGGTGAGTGTCATTTCAATGTTTGAGGCAATTTGAGTATTTTGTATCTTAGACTGCTTTAGATTTCATGACATATGCTTGGACATTATTTTGTTTTTCCTTGTTTCATAATGGTGGTTGACATTGTACCCTAGTAAGTGGTCTTCCTTGAGAATGGGTTTTCTAATAGGAAGTCCCTTAAAGAGCCATTGTACCATTCCAAACCATACTTACCACTTTCCATCACCTAAAACACCCCATTTCCTTGTCTCTTGGGATTTTAGGGTGTATTGACACAAGAAGGGGTTGTCCCTCACTTTATGGGAAGAAGGTGATGAAGGCCTAGAGGGATTTTTGTTGGCTAAAAATATAAAATCCTATATATAAAACTTCCATATACTTTGTTTATGGATTCTCCGAGAAATAAATTAAACACTTCTTTGTAAGAAAATGGGGACCCACAAGAATAAATGAATGTTTAGGGGGTTAGTTGGAGGATAGGAGGTCTCATAATGAGACAAACTATAATGATCATGGGTATATAGTGGTATGGAATTACCGTCATCTGGTCACAAAACTAGGGCAGTCTCTCTCAATTGCACAACTGAGAGAAAGGGGCTCTCATCATGAGCCAACCTTCTCATTTCCGCAAGGTATTTGTGAGTGACATTGTCATTATCTAGACACCACACCAGGACAATAGCCTTCAAATCGTCCTTTGAAATATGAAAGAAACAAAGAATGGAAAGAGAATGGGTTTGTTAAAAATGCATTGCAAATGAAGGTGCCACACACCCTCTACAAAGGCACCCATGAATGAGACACTAAAACCCCTTATAGATCATGAACTCCATTCCTAGTGAGTCTTGATCCATAACCACTTCAACTAGTTCACATGTCTTAGAAATGGATCACTTGGAAAACACTCCTTAACCTAGGGAAAGATATACCCAATAGGACACATTGTTAACCCTCCCATATCCAAGCTTGCAAAATTGCATAATGTCTTTGAGAAATTACTTTTTTGACCGATTAATATGTGATGCATATGATTGGGTGGCTAATTTATTGATTTGGTTTACTCACCATAATATTATGACTTGATATCCTTGGAGGGTGTGCTCATTTGTATTTTCAGGACCTAGTTGGTGGACAATTTTGGAGGATCAAGCCTAGCTTGGGCTTCCATGGGGCTTCAATATTATAGGTTGGATGCCAATGGCTCATATTCCAGATGAGAGAGATATACCTTTGGTGGACTAGAAAATGAATTCAGATACATAATCTATCCCTCATATGCCAAACAAATTGCCTAGGAGAGGAAAAACATCTCATTAGAGGCTTGACGTCACATAAAAGGGATAGGGTTTGGTGGTGAAGATGTTGTTCTTTGACACATGGAAATTTTGAGGAGAAAAAGACCTTGACCATGCATATATGGCCTAGATGAGTGACATGTGGCCTTTGTAGGCCTAACTATGCATCTTCAACTCCAACGACTTGCTCCTAGTGTCAAAATGTCCCCTAAAGGGGTGACATCACCTTATGCTAGGGTTTCGTTTGTGTAAAAGTGAATTTTAAGTAAATTGTTTAATATTATTTTATTGAAAGGGGTAATATAAGGGTTTTGGAACCCTTATATTATGTTTTACCCTTGTTAATCTATACAAATTATGTGATAGACATTTTGTATAAATAGAGATTATAAGATCTCATTTTAAATCATAACTCTCCCATTGTGAGAAGTATTGGACTGAAATTTTCGCTACCCTTGATTTTTTATATAATGTCCTATGATATGGTTTTTCTTTGGTTATGGAGTTGATTATGATGATGTTCTAGCTCTTGGAGGTCATTCTTTTTCTATTGTCGTGGTTAACTTGGCATGCTAAGGTCTATCTTGTTTCTATTTGGATTGGTAAGTTTTTTGCTTGTTTCTATCATTTGTAATTCAAGCTCAAGGATGATTTTTCTAAGGCTAGGTAGGGAGTATAAGTGCATACATCCCTACTTTATCTCCATCATAATTTTAAGCATAGAATTTATTGTTTACAAGGGTTTTCTAAGGAAGTATAAGGATATACACCCCTTAGTTTCAAACCCTAGCTAGTTTAATTTTCTTGGGGAATAAGAGGGTTTATACACCCAATGAGGGATTAGATCTAGCTCTTTTATTTGACCCCATTAACCCATAATCGAAGGAAATAATTGTTTCTTTGGAAAAGTAAAATGTTGCATTGGTAAATGTGAACGTTTCAAGTTTTAAAGTTCTCTCATTTGGAAGTTGTTCCTTGATCCTTAAGCTTTATTGACTCATTGACGAATTATATTTCATCCACTAAATATTGTTGTTGTTACAAAATTGACCTACAACCATTAGGTATGCATAAAAATAACTCTCTAACCCTAGATAACTCCTAAACTAACCCTAAGAATTGCCTACAACTTTTCCATAACAAACTACTAACCCTAGCACACTTTTTGAGCTAGTTAGAAGTGGTTTTCATTGGATTATTTTTATGCTATAAAGATTGGTTTACTACATCTATAAGTATGATAAATATCACTTCAGTAATATTTTGTTTCAGGATTTCTTTTGTGCTAAAGTGTTTCTTTATTGTTGTTGAGTTAAGGTAGCCTTCACTATCTTGTCTCTTGTATATTCAATTATACTTTTAGCATTTATTTTGTATCCTTTATTATATTATATGTATTGATATATATCATTCAATTTTTCTAAAATTAGGGAAAATAATGTTAAATTTCTTGTCCAACTAACATATTATATCATATACTAGGTTTTCTTTATGTCTCGGGCAGGTATTCACACTTGGTAGGTTACTCAAATCATTGGCAACCTTAAAAAACCCTCTAGACTCATCTTCAAGTTCCCTTTTTCATATAAAAACTTGAAATTTAGGGGATTCCATCCATACATATCGTTTTCCATCTCATCTCCCCCTAGGATCATCGGTTTTCCCCCCTTGAGGTGACTACCTCACCTCTAAAGTGACAGGAACACCTGCCTAAGGTTACAATGGGTATGTGCTCTCTTAGTTGTCGCCAATTGGTGGTTCAGCTCAAGATTTTCCCAACCTACAACTTGTGCGATAACACATAAGTATAGATAAGATGATGACCAAAAAACAATATAATGATATCTAATGAGACAATTATTATTAAGAAACCACTGCATAGCCACAAGTATGTTAAGGTACACTAAAGAAGGGTTTTAGAAGGTTTAAAGTAGACAAAAGAAGGGTTTTGGAAGGGTTAAAGCATACCATATAGGAGACCCATAATATACTCCCTTACAAAATGGTTTCATGTCCTCATGCAACCTACTATTCAACCTGTGAAAAATATGCAGACACATTACTCTAGTTATAGCCTAGGTAACCAAAATCCTCTGAGGTATAAAAGATTAAGAATCTCTCCACTTGGAATCATTGATCCATATCATTAAACTCATATCACTCTGTAGTAATAATGTAGACTCTCTTATCCAAGAGGATCTCCACATAAGGATTCAATAATTTTCACACCATGGAGAAGATCATTAAATTGTTGATTGATGATAGGTGACAAAGTTTAAAAGAATGATTAATGCACCATTCAAAATTGTAAAAATGATTAGTACTTTAAATGAGTGTGAGAAGCTCATGTATTATTCATTAAAAAATTATTAATACTTGGAGTGAATGGAATTAATCATGTGTTTTTCATTTACTTGGTAAAAAGGGGAATTTAGTTGTCTGAGAATCCACCTCACAACTAGTTATTCTATTCTCAAGAACATCATGATAATCTCATAGGTTGGTTTGGTATTCTTCCTCATTTTATCACAAGTGGTTTCCTAGTCTCAAGGGGAAGTTAAGGGTCTCATATGTTGGTTGAGATGATTTCTCATTTTTCTCCTTGAGTTGTTATTTAGATGTGAAATTTGTGTATATGGTCTCCTTGAATTATGGAGAGAGGGAAACCATATAAATTCCTTATGTAAGAATTGGAGAGGATTCCCCTTTAGGGACCCTTGGAGAGAGAGAGAGATATTTTCATTGAGAGGAATGTAGTCCTTCTAGTGTCTGGAGAAGTGTCACTTATGTGAGATCCTTAATTTCTTTGTGTAAGAGAAGGATTCTCTGGGTTTCATCCCTATAATGAGCATGTACCACATTTTGTGAAAAGGTTTCAACCTTGGCTAAAGGAAGGATAATAAAGCTATTCATATTCGAAGAGGATCCAAATATGTAGCCAACAGAGTATGGTGAAATCCATTAACACATGGGTGTCAAATTATATGTGTGCATTTTGATTTCATTCTCTCTTTATGAAGTAGAGATTTAATTGCACATGTGCACATAATTATGAAAATGTTCTCACGTTCATATGAAATGCTTAATGATTTTTTTCTCATGTTTGCATGCAATTAAGAAATAGTAAAATATCCTCATTATAGTATTTTTGTAGAGAAATATGTCACATAAAATCCTGGATCAAATGGTATTAGAGCATGTTTAACAAGTTTTGTAGATTGTGAATATAATCATGGGAAAGGAAAAGAAGCGGGCATGGACTCATGAGCTTCAAGAAATCAACCAGACCATTCAAGTAGAGAACACTGAATTGATAAGGTTTCTTCAAGAATCTGAAGAAGAAAATAGAAAACTATGACTGTAGCTGTGAGCTACGGAGGAGAAAGTTGGGGAATGCTCCGCTACAGGAGAAGCAGAAAGTCCCTCCAATATCAAACAAAATTGTGGCCATGGAAAGTATATCAATTATGGTTCTTGTTATGAAAATAATGATACTTGAACATATTTTCAAATAATAGAGGATGCTCTTTAGACAACAAGGAACCAAGGTGTGTTAGAAAAATAGGACCCTAGACAAATAAAATAAAACAAATGCGGAAATAAAATACAGAAGATACATAATACAATAGAGACACAAACATGCATGGTTCACCAAGTGTGGGATACATACAGTAGAGAAATTACCAGGTCCTTCCTTTATTATTCTCTAGAAAATGAAGGGATACAACCTACAAGAAACCCACTGTAACTTCTTCTTCTTTCTCTCAGAGTCTCCTATCTCAGAATACAATATTCACCATAATGCATAGCCACAATACACTTCCCTCATTACAGAGGGTTTCCTTCTAGGGAAAAAATCCCTAACATAATTTCTACCATTATATTTGCGACCTTATAATGAACAGTCCAGATTTACAATGAAATTACAATATACATTTACAAGGCAATTTTTCCTTCGGAGGCTTCGCCCCTAAACCCCCATTGGGGGCCCACTTTCCCCTGGACCCCCCAACCCGGGGGATAGCTCCCCTAAACTCTACAAAGGTGGTAACCCCCCTCTCCACTCCCCCGCGTGGAAGAGTGTACATACTTCTAGGATGTAAAGACTTCATCGGGTATAAACACGATTGAAAACAAAAGACCTATGAACCAAGAAGATAATCAGGATCCACAACTAACAAGGTGGTTTCCTAGAAGCCTCATATAAAATTTCATCCAACTAGGAGGAGAATTTGGCCAAACTTTAGGAACATGACCAGGTATCACAAACATGAATGGAGGTAAAGAATTAAACATGTTCAATTCATTCCCTCATCAATGATTATGCTTTTTTTGGTTCTTTCAAAAGGAACACCAAGGGAATTGGCTTGAATTATTTGAGGAAGATGGGGTATAAAGGAGGAGGTATGGGTATTGATGGCCAAAATATCATTAAACCATTGGAGGTTGAGGGAAGACCTAGATATGTAGGATTGGGGTATGACGCAAGAGAATTCTCAAAAGAGGAATAAGTAGAGGATTATTCAAGAAAATAGTTGATATCATCACCAATACCATCTTAGAAAAAAGATGGCACATCACTTTTTGAAAGTCATAGATCTAGAAAGAGAATCTAGAGGAAATCAAAGTATCCTCTAAAATCTTGGGACAACAAGAGTATTTCAAAGTGATGGAAGAGAAAAAATATATAAAGTGAAGGCGAGAAGGACATGAAGTCACACAAATATTTCACTCACTACCAAATGAGTGGTCACTGGATCGGGAAATGTTGGAAGATTCACCCCGAGCTCTGTCATACACCAAGAAATAATCCCTTGCAACAGCCTATGCAGTTGGAGAATTGATCGAAGTGGATCCTCCCCAGTTGAAAAAAAAATGGTCAAAAGTCAAAGTGGATATAATTTGAAAAATACAGCACCAATTTGAAGAGCTCGATGAGATATTTACAACGATGCAAACGACACCTAAAAAGGACTCTAGATGCAAAAGTCATGGCCATCTGAAATTTTCAGCAAACAGGTAAATATGAAGAAATTCATATAGTGTTGACATCAACATAATGTCAGTATGTTGACATCACATCATGAGAGGTTCCCACATGTCAGGGTTTTTTTCCACTTTTAGGGGGTCCAAGTGGACTAGTAAAACTGTGCCACGTGGCATCCATACGAACACCATGTGGTAGTATGAATGTTTGCGTGTTGACTGATGTGGATGTATGGTGATGATGTTAATATTATTACTGGACCATACAAAATATTTATGTGGAAGTATGAGAGATAACATAGTATATTATGTGATAGTACGACAACTGACATGGCACTAATTTGTCACATGATGTGGCAGAGTGACTAGGTAGTACTGTAGATAACATGGAACTGAATGGGAAGTATGGAGGATGACATGGAAGAAAGAGAGGTTTCCATTTGTTAGGTGGATTTGGCCTTTTCAAGGGTCTAAATGGACTGGTAAAATTGAGCCAAGTGTCCTCTGTATGGATGACATGGTGATGGTTGGATGTTGACTAGCACTTACGCAGGTGTTGAATCAACCACCAATGGAATGTTGACTGGGAATCGAAAATCCAATCACATAGTGCCACATGTCCCAATCATGGGGTGCCACATGGCACCCCTTAGATGTCCAATGAGGGTTGGGTCCGAAAAATAAAAATTTAAAAAGGGTGGACCACCGGGTTGACCAATGACCAAAACAATGGTACCAAAATCTTAATTTTGGTGGGATATTAAAACCAACAGGAAATGGTTATATTCCATATGATGAGGTCGTCAGGTTTGACCCCTAGAACTCCCCCAAATTTATCCAAGCTCTAACCAATGCGCTAGTTTGTCTCTTTGTAACATCTGCCCAAAATAATTGATTTTAACCAAGAGTTTTCCATCTGACAGAGGTCTGCCATGGGATGCAAAATTGGGAATGGATTTCCATGTAGGTGTAATTAATGCAGTCTGTATGGCTGAAAAGGAAAAAAATTCGAGGTAGAGATCCCAGGGAGGTTCAGAAGTGAGAATGATGAAATTTTATGAAATTATAGTCATTTTTGCATGATCTTTTGAGTCGGATTCAATGGAATATTTTGTTTTGTGTTCTGAGTAGTGAAATTTAAGGGCTATGGCCAAGTCCATCACTGCTTGGCATGATTTTGAGGTAGAGTTCGACCTTTCATAAAAGGGTTGAGTTTATAGTCGAAAGTTGCAGAATGAGGAGACAGGCTTGTCGGTGCTGTGTATGTTGAGATTTGAGCAGCCGGTTGAGTTCCTCGGCATGAAACCCAATGAAAGCTTCATGCATTTATGATTTTTTCCTCTTTTTGGAAATTGTAAGAGGATGAATGTATGTTACATATTTTGATGATATTTGAGTGTTGAAGTAGGGAAGCAATATATGAATTATTTCATAAAATTCATTTGTTTGATCCTTGCACACAAATCGAGATGGTGTAGTAAGAGGCTATTTTGACACTTCAACCAAAAGTAGTCATGTTTACAAGCAAAAGTATCATAATTGCGAGACGAGTGTGATGATGATGTCATTTCACTTATTTATTATGTTGCAAAATTTTGTAATGAGGGGTTTAAAAACCATAGATTTACCACTAGTGCACATTTGGGGGTATTCCCCTTAATGTTAATGATGTAAAAGTTTGTAATTAGCCATTATTGAAAGTAATTATAAGAGTGAGAGGAATTTTTTTTTATGCATAAAGATTTGTTAAAAATTGTAATGGGTCTTATAGCCACTATTGAGTGAGAGGCATTATCATTTTTCCTAGGCATGTTTTGGAAATCATTGTAAACTTGTCCATGAGTGTTTTATAAACTCCTGGAAAGTATGATATTTCTTTGAAAATTAAAAAATTGTGATGATGTATTACCTGCTACATATTTTCATTGATGCAAGTGTTGGAATTGGCATCCTCATTCTGAAGTACAAAGGTGAAGGATAAGAAGGGTGCATCCTTTGAGAGACATGTGTTATGGAGATCAAGGAATCAACTTCAGATTTGCATTGATGCAAGTGTTAGCATCGAAATGTTCATTCTAAAGCACACATTTGAAGGAGAAGAAGGGTGAATCCTTTTAGAGATATTTTTTATGAAGTTCCAGTAGTGTGGAAGTGCATCATGGAGTGTAAGAATATTCCTAGAAGATGGTTGCATATATTCAATTTTCTCTCTACACTTTTGGAGGACCAAAAGTGATTTTTGTGGGGAGGTATGATCCACGAGGATATCCATATAATGATTAAATACTTTTCACACAATGAAGAATATCATTAAACTATTCATTGATGATAGGTGAAAAGGTTTAAAAGAATGTTTAAGGCCCCATTTAAAATTGTAAAAATGATTAATACTTTAAATCAATGTGAGAAGCTCATGTATTATTCATTAAAAAACAATTAATAATTGGAGTGAGTGGAATTACTCATGTGTTTTCCATTTAATTTGTAAAGAGGGGAAATCGGTTGTGTGAGAATCCACTTCACAAATTAGTTTCCTAGTTTTAAGGGTAAATTAGTTTTGTGTGACAATCCACCTCACAACTAGTTTTTATATTCTCAAGAAGAGTCCTATAGGTTCATTTGGGATTCTTCCTCATTTTATAAAAAGTGGTTTCCTAGTTTCAAGGGGAAGTTAAGGGTCCCATAGGTTCATTGATATTCTTTCTCATTTTTCGCCTTGAATTGTTATTTAGATCCCAAATTTGTGGATCTTGTCTCCTTGAATTATGGAGAGAGGGAAACTATATAAATTCCTTATGTAAGAATTGGAGAGGAGGCCCCTTTAGGCATCTTGGAGAGAGAGATAACTTTTCATTGAGAGGAATGTAGACCTTCTGGTTTATGAAGAAGTTTCACTTATGTGAGAGCCTTAATTTCTTTGTGTAAGAGAATGATTCTTTGGGTTTCATCCCTGTAAGGAGCATCTGCCACATTTTGTGAAAAACGTTTCATCCCTGGCTAAAGGAAGGATAATAAAGTGATTCATATTCCAAGAGGATATGAATATGTATACAACAGAGTCTAGTGAACTCCATTGACACATGGGTGTCAAATTATGTGTGATTTTTTATTACATTCTCGCATGATTAAGTAGAGATTTAATTTCACATATGCACATAATTATGACAATTTTCTCACCTTCATATGCAAATATTAATGATTATTTTCTCATGTTCACATGCAATTAAGCATCAGTAAAATATCCTCATTATAGGATTTTTGTAATCTCATAGAAAATCATAGATCACTCTCATTGGGAACTAGATAAGAGTATAATCAAACCTAAGGCCCATCCACTTGGTACCAAACATCCCAAGTGATATAGCATAAAGTTTTTCCCTTGCCATTGCCAATTTAAAGAGACAGTATGATATGTGTTCTATTTCCCTCAATAAGTTGGGAATACTTTTCCACCTTTCATGTGAATCCATTAGGGCCATGATAGTATATTAAAAAATATTTCTCTCATAATTATCAAGAGCCAATCGATGGTTGTTCCTTATAACTATTCCATTTCTTGGTGTTATAGCCTTAATTTCCAACCTACATATAGAAGATGCAATTCAATACACAATTCTTATCTCAAGGTTTATGTCATTTTTTAGGGGTGTCGCTGGTCACATAAGAGATGACTAGTGACATGTCGCTTCACACCAGTTCAAAACAAGTGACACCCTCAACAACCTTCTAGATTTGTGGAGTTTTGAAGAGATGATCAAGGTATGAGATGGTTCTTCATGGATTGAGCCTTGGAAATCACATCATTCAATTCCCCATTAGTATATACAAGGTATATAATCTCTCCCAATCCTATTCCAAAAATTCTATATAAAGAAGGAAAATATTGAGCATGAGGAGAAAGAATCATTTGCAAAGTTTTGTTGTCCAAATATAGAAGGGATTCTCCATTCTACATTAGTTGTAGTCAGGTTTCTTATCTTGTTTCAAGAGATGAGGAGGAGAAAGGAGGAATGAATATACACAAAGAGGTAATCGATTTGATGTATGTATCTAGTTTCAATTAATAGATAATTGATTTTCCCCCTTAAATGTTTGTGTTTTATTCATAAATATTCAAGTATGATTTATTCCCTCTCATAGAAAAAGATAGATCCAATATATATCTAGGATCCTAACACAAGGATGAGAGGTAGAATGGTGTTTTTTTGTCCATTGTGTGAAAGAAGTAGGTTGTAGGAGCTGGATATGGAACTTCGAGACTGAAACAACTAGAACATATGAAGGAAAAACTTCAAGAAAAGGTATGCCATTCCACCATTTCTCAGTTTTAAGTATGAATCTATTTGCTTGTCCCTAGTGGAGTAACCAGTTTTGTTATAGATAAAATCTTACAGGTGGATGGTAAGATATCCCTAGGATATGCCTATTGATCCTAGAGAGACAATGAGATAGAATTGTGTTTTGATTTGCATGGTTTATTTTTACTGTGGTTGAATCAATACACTGGTTTCATTGGTTATGAGGACAAAAAACAATCAATACAAAGGAAAAACCATAGATTGGTTTGGTTTAAGTGGAAGTGGTTGACAAAATTCCTCCACCCAAATTTAACCCTCCTTTGACTAATCCAGACACACTAGTATTTTTCCATATAAGGGAACATTTTAGTGGCCCTATGTTCATTTGTTTTATCTAATTTATACCTTTAACATGATTGACACAGGTTTAGGTAGACTAGAGATCCAACAAAGCCTCTAAAACTATCAGTCCTCCTGGTAAACTAGAAGGCAATGCAATACATAGAGTGCACTGCGTAGTCTCACCTGAGATAGTATCAATGGGTGACTTCAATACTCAAGTGCTTGCAGTCGAGGACTAAATGGAGATCTATGAAGTGTGTGCTGAGAGTTCTATTTAATTATTAAGCAATATACTAGAATTCTCATTCATGCATGTAATGTAATCAGATTCATTAATTCATTCATACCTCATTCCAACACCTACTCATAGACAGTAAGAGAGATACAAGCATTCAATTACATAACACAGTTTTTAATGTGGTTCACCCCCTCTTGGGATACGTCCAGAAATATATGTCTCTCAAGCTCTTCTATTATGATAGTTCCAAAATTACAACTCTGCACACTTTATAACTTGTCCTTAGTCGGGTCAAGATCTATTATGAGGTAGACTAGATCTCACTAGGCTCCCCAACCTATGATCTAACCCTCAATATCTACCCTTATAACCCTTTACCTCTCAACAAATTACAAAATTAGGTCGTATGACATAAGTATTCCAACCTAGTTACTCCTTCTCATGCGAGTAATGCTCTCTCAAAACATGACTCCTCCTATAATGAAAAACAACCTCTCCAAAGTATATCCCCTTGTTTCCTCCTAGGTATATATATATATACATTTATGGCTCATCATCCATTACAATGTATTACAAAATCCATAACCCTAGCATCGTTAGGTCTTCCATACATGTGTGTGTGTTTCTCTTCCTTCTAGATGTCGCTTTCCTCATGCATGCCTTTCTTCCCAAACTAGCCTTTCTTTCTAATTTGTCCCACTTCCAAAATGCCCCCAACACTGACATGTGTCTCGTCCCAAGCCACCTAACCCTTGTGTGTTTCATCAATATCTCTTGTGATCGATTGTAACTTCTTCATGAGGTTCGATGCTTGCATTTGGGCCTGCACAGTCATCTCCTTGAGTGTGTCCAACATCTGCACTACAATCTCGTCGCTAACCATCCTTGTGCATTTTGCCTAGGTTTGTGCCATACATGTTTTGGATTCCTCTACTTGTGCAATTACCTCTATTTCTCACTCATAGAGAGGTTCCATTTGAGCCTAACACTCCTTTTTTCTGTGTCTGCGCAACTATGATTTATGCCTGCATTTTCTTCATGTCGTTCACTCCTCTGATGCACTTTGTTCTTGGCATTTTTTTCTGCCTCTGCTTGAGGTCTGAGATAGCTGCACTTATCCTTTATCCTTCCTGGTCCCACTGCTGAACCTATTGTCCCTCTTCCATCTTCTTCCAGAGTTGTGCTTCTTTCTCGAACAAGTCAGTCATCGCATGGACTTGTCTCTATATCTCCTTTATCTGCATTTTTGCCTCTTTTTTCCTTTTATCCTTCACCTCTGGTGGACTTGTGGGTGTGATATTCTCCCAGAGATGCTTGATATCCTATTGGTATTGATCAATTGTCTACAAAATCTGATCAATATTCTTTTCCACTGTGAGTTCGGTCCTCTATGCATTCATTGGGATTTTCTAGTAGGCTACGACCACTTTCTTCTCTAGACCATTCACATGGTCTTTCTCTTATTTGGTCTCGAGATTAGCTTACTTGAGTATCAATTCCAACGCATCTCAATTGTCCTTTGTATACTGCAATTCCACTGTATCTATGCGTGTGCGAGACTGTACCCCCTATGTAACACTGAATTGCAGTTTATACAAGGCCTTGGTTGGTATCTTCTTCAATACCAACTGTAGTTGAGCCAATTCCTTTAGGGGTGTCTACCCCACGGTTTCCTCCATGTGAAACATGCTGGGTGTGACATGAAATGTTGAGCTCAGCTATGTTGTCATCCAGATCATGTCTTTCTCGTTTGATCCAGCTTGACCTCCTATCTGTGATGTTGATGGGACCATTTATTCGATGTTGTTGGCTTCCTGTGCTTCCCCACACTTCCTAAGGAGTTGTTGTACATGTGTCAATTCTTCTTCAATTCTATCTCTTTGGCATGCAACATTATCGAAATCCTCTACTGTGCGATCCTAGATCAATTGAGCAACCATGTCTGCATCATCCTTAGTGATCATGTATTCTAGGGGTGTTTTGTGTGCCTTCTCCTTCTTGTGCGCACCCCACATCTAGATGACTGGCCTCTTAGTCTGGCCTTTCTCTTATGGAGTAGTACTTAATGTAGTTCTTTGTGCTTACTCCTCTTGTTTCTGTTGTACCTGTGACACCTGTGTATTGTTTTTCTTCCTCGTCTGGACACCTATCATGGATGTCCCCCCTTTCTTCTTTTGTGCCTTGTTCTGACCTATCCTTAGTTTCTTGGGCACTATTACCTCCTCAGCATGTGTGTGTTCCTGACTTACTTCCTCCTCCTCTATCTTTGCAGGTATTTCTTGAATGAGGACTGGAATCCTCCATTCATCTTTCCAATCCTTAATGGCCATTTCTATGTCCTCCTCCATGATGCATTAACATAGTTGTAGTCATTGATTGTTAGGGTCCTTCCGTGCTTGGATCCACATCGCATGTCTAGTGGCATTGAAGTTAGATATTCCTTGATACTGTGCGATTGCTTCTAGTTTTACCCTCCAAGTGTTGGAGATGGTGTCCTGTATGTCGTGGAGATAACCTTCTCATATAGTTGCATTCAATTGTTTTTTCTTAGATTCTGAAGCAGCTCCGAGCGATAAGTATAGTGCTCCATGGAAGGGTTTGGGTCTAGTGGAAAAAAATGAATACTTCAGCTCCTTCCATCTGATCATGGATGTCAGGATGAGTAGCCATGAATAATGAAATTATGTCCCCATATCATGTGCATCCTTGCATTCATCTAGGAACAAATTCAACAAATAAGGGCCCCAACTGAGTGTGGTGCCCTCGACACACTGTGCTACAACTGCAACAACCCTGGTCAGGACTTCCTCCTTGCACCATTTCTTGAGAAACTTGCATGCCATAGTTTTTGTGGCCATTCTTGTTGCGATGCCACTAATATGCCTGATAATGATTCCGTGCGACCCCCTTTCGGTGTTGTATTTCTTCTTCATCTCCTGAGCCAATGATTTCTCCTTTGTTTTGTCCTCGAGGAATTGGGCAGGATCCTCACCCCGTGAATGCATCCCTGTGATGTGTGCAATGAGCTCTATGTTTATTGAGACGATATATTATAGCAATAGATATCCACCATGTGTGACTTGCATCAGCTGTTTGATGCAACTTTTTGCATACTAGCCTCTCCCAAAGTGTGGTAGGTCCAAAAGAACTAGAATCCCAGTTCTGGCCAATCCTGTTGCCCACTAGAATGGTTGATTAACTAGTTCACCAAAGGGTCCTATACCCATAGTTTGTAGGTAGACGCATTTGGAGAACTATGGGAACTTGTCTATGTCTGTTACATTGTGGTATGAGTACCTCAATTTCTCAACATAACCTAACAAATGTTTTGGTACAAGTACCCCTTCCAGTATGTGCAGAAAAACAATGGTTGCAGTGGGTTTCCTGCATGGTGACCTAGGTACCGTCTCCTTGCCCTTTTGTTGTGGTGTCTGACTCAAGGTTCTATCCTCCATTGTTCATTCTTCGACATACTCCTCTAGTTGGCCAGTGACATCTTCAACTGCTCCCTCCCATGGATGTCCTAACGTGGTTGTCTGTGATTCTTTCAGCGTGGTTGTTTCTTTCTGGTTTGGAGTCATCCCATTGACTCTCAAGGCTTCTATTGGGTTTTTGGGTTGTAGTCAGTTTCTTGTGTCCTCATCATGTCGACCCTATCCCTATTTTGGCATATCAATGTCCATGCTCGTTGGTGTTGTTTTATGGGTTTCCTCCACAATGGGTGTGGGGATTCCTGGTGTTGTGTCCAACAACGGTATTTTGTCCACATTGACGGCTTCTGGGGGTCGATATGGTTGTTGTTATCTTCCATGTGGTTGTGATTGTTCCGTAGTACTACTTCGGGGTCATCTGTAAGTCTAGATTGGTTCTCCCTATTTGGGTGGTGCCATGGTGGTAAATATGTCATTCTTCAAGATCAGTGGCCTCTGCAACTTATGCAACCTTCACTCTCTGCTTTGTATGCTCTATTTCTCTATGCCTTTTCCAATTTCGGAATAACCTTTTCATTATCGCATGCTTTCTTTGGATAGACATCGTGTGAAACATTTCGGAGACATTACCATGATTATTATTTAATTGAAATGTTGGTTCCTTCATACTTTCCATTCATTTCCTTTTCCGTCTCCCATTGGAGCGATTAATGCGACATCCCATCAGTTGTTTCTGGCATTCAATTCTGATAGCCATCATTAGTTGGCGCTTCTTTTGTCGTATCCACCTTTCCCGCTTGTTTTCTCTTTGTGGTGACCATTGGCCTTCTCCCCATTGGGATAGTACTTCCGAGCGTGCATGCACATTATATTTTCATCGCGCTATGCATTTGTTTTTACTCTTTGATGTCCTCCACTTTTTTTTTTTTTTTTTTAACTGTGTGACGAATTTCAAGTTGAGGGTGGTCAAATGTACTTGTATAGCTTCATTCGGCTCCCATTGATCATCCCTCTAAGTGTTTTTCCACATAAGTCCTTCAAATGTAAAAATCCCCCATCTTTTACAATTTTTACTTCATATGGTCCTAACCAATGCATTCTAAGTTTTCTTGGGTGTTGAAAGGATTTACCATCATACATCAACACTAAGACTTATTCCTTGAAAATTTTCCTCTGGATATGTCTGTCATGCCAAGATTTGTCCCTTTATTTCTAAACTTCCTGGTGGAACCCTGCTAGGATCCTATCTTCCTCCATGATCATCAGTTGTTTCAGCCTCTCTTGTACTGCACCTTGTTTTTTCATGTTTGTAATCGTTGCTACACACATACTAGGTACCAAAAATTCTAATGGCACCATTTATTCTTGTCCATATATCAATATGAATGGTGTGTGTCCTATCCAATTCTTGCAAGTGGTCATGTATTCCCACAATACTATTGGTATTTTTAGGTCCCAATCATCCCTATTGGCATTACAGATCTTCGTCAGTGCATTTTCCAGGATTTTGTTAAAGGATTCTATTGTTCCATTTTCTTGTGCATGATATGGTGTACTCTTTTGATGATGGAATTCAAATTCCTTAGTCATAGAATTAATAGTATTGTTAATAAAGTGAGTTCCTTGGTCACTCATCAAAATCTTTGGGCAACCAAATCTAGTGATCACTTGTTCAAATAGGAAGTGTGTTGTTGTCTTTGCACTGCAATATTTGATTGGTGTTGCTTCCGCCCATCTTCTCAGGTATTATGTCACGGTGATAATGTACCTTCTCCTGTCCTCTTGGCAGGTGGGTTAATTGGTCCCAAAAATTCTATTTCCCATTTATCGAATACTTGCAAAGTTACATGTGGTTGCAGGTGCATCTTGTCCCTTATATTTGGTTTACCAACCCTCTAACATACATCACATTTCTAGAAGTACTCTTTTGATTCTCCATGAATGGTCAACCACCATAGTCCTACATGCAATACCTTTTGCACGATATAATTTTCTGTGTAATGTCCTCCTGTTATCTCCTCGTGCACTTCTACTAAAATCCTTGGTATTTCATGTTCTAGCACACATCTTCTCAAGATGCTATCTACGCCCATTTTGTATAAGTGTTCTGCAATCAACTGATAATATACAACCCAGACTACCAAGTTTTTCTTCTACATGGTTTTATATTCCTATGGTGCAGTACCTGAACTCAAGTACTTGATAATGTCTTTGAAGTATTTATCGACGATCTGGACTAAAATTAATTGTGCGTCTGAAATTGTTTCCTCTATATTTGTAGGTTCTTCTCCATTCGTGATCCTTGACAGGTGGTTTGGTCCTATGTTCAACTTTCCTGTCTTGAATATTACATCAAAATAAAATTCTTGAAACAATAGTAACCATCAATAGATTCTCCCCTCCAACACTGGCTTATTGACTAGGTATTTGAGCATTGAATGGTCTGTGAAAATCTTGAAACATTTCCCTAATAAGTAGTGTTTGAACTTCTAAAGTTCATAGACCATAGCTAGGCCTTCCCTCTCTGTAGTATTGTAGTTTTTCTCTGATTCTGATAGTTTTCTACTAGAAAAGGCTATAGGATTATCCAATTATCCTTCTCATGGCTGCACCGAAATAGCTCAAAGTGCTATGGCTGATGCATCTACATCTACATGGAATGTCTTCTCCCAATATGGGAATACTAGTATTGGTGTTGTTACCATCTTTTCTTTCAGCGTATCCAAATCATGTTGACAATCCTCATTCCACTGGAACTTTATATCTTTCCTTAGCAGTTTCTCCATTGGCGCAGTGATCTGCGTGTACCCTTTTATAAAAATTTTGTAGTATCATGTGTGTCCCAATGTCTCTCTTAGTTGACATACTATTTTTGGTGGTGGAAAGTTAATGATTACTGCAATCTTGGCAGGATCTACTAGTAAACCCTGTTTTCATACTATATGACCCAATAGTATCCCAAAATGTGTTTTGAATATGCACTTATTGATGTTTAATGATATTTGGCACTGCCTACATCTTTATAACATCAGTTGCAAGACCTCTACATGGTCTTTCAACAAACTATAGATTGTTCAATCATCCAAGTATACCTCTAGAAACTGGTGGATAAATTATTTAAATGCATCTATGACTACTCTGGAAAATATTGTTGGTGCATTATTCATTCCAAATGACATGACTGTGTAGTAGTAGGATCCCCATTCTGTAGTGAAAGTGGTATTGTATCTGTCTTTTGGTGCTATCTTGATCTAATGGATCTTGAAAATCTGTCAGTAAATGAATATACTTCTTGTCCTCCTGGGTGTAGGGAATGGGTCATGTAGGAATGCATCATTCAACTTCCTCAAGTCGATGCATATTCTTATTTCGCCTTGTTTTTTCTCTTGAAATACCATCAGGCTTATCCATTCTAATTCATCCATAGGTTCTATGATTCTGGCTTCGAGCATCCTATAGATCTCAACTTTGAGTTTTTACTTATATGTAGGATTTAGTTTGTATGGTTGTTGTCTAATCGGTCTTGCCTCATCTCTGAGTGGTATCTTCATTTCACCTAGCTCTCTTGCTATGCCCTTCATTTCTCTGAACGTTGTGGGGAATAGGTCATTGTACTCACGCAGTAACTCTATTATGATTTACACTATTTTCTCATCCCAGTAGTCCCCAATGTTGGCCATTTTGGGATTCTCAGCTATCCCAATGTTGAATTTATTTACCTTGATTAGCGCAACAATTACTTATGATTATAGAGGTGGACCTTCCACTTCTCTTTCACCTTCAACTTCTTCAATCTAAATATTGTATGGATCGTCTTCATCTGGTGATTTTTCCTGCACATGGTAGCATGACAACAGTTCTTTCACTGTCTGTCTATTTCGTTGTTGTTCCTTTGTTATGAGTTTGACTTTTGGTTCTTGAATGAATATGACCCTTATTATTTGTTTAAGTGTTGCGTCTATGTTGGAGTTCTCATGTTCAAATGAGAAAGTGATTGTAAATTTCTGTTGTAGTATTCTCCAACTCGTAGTTTCTTTGCGTAGTTCCTGGTCCGTATACCAGTTTGTTGGGATGCCCTCTAAGGTATGCACAAAATGATGAGGCCATTCCTATGGGGGTGTCATTTTCTACAATGCTCTACACTTCTCCAAGTGTTTCATTGGTGCTCCATGTCCATCATACTTCTTCTGCCAGTTGCTTCTTTGTTCTGCACCTAACCTTATGTATAGTAACTTCTTACATTGGTACCAATCCTTGATTGTTTCCGTGTGTGCTCCCCACCATCTTGCTGGTGTGGTATTGAGTGTTATATCTACTGCTAAGAGTCTTTGATTTCCTAATACTTCTAGATCATTTACCCCATGGAAACTGGGTGGTTCCCTTATCTCCGTACCTACCCATCTTATTGCACGGTCTATTCTTGCACATATTCTTGTGGAAACTTCTTGTAGCCTCCATTTCTAGTTCTCTAAACCTGTATCTGAGTCTAAATCACATGAATTAATTCTCCCCCAACTGAGTATCCCATCTTACGTTGGGTTTATGTAATCCTCATCTCGCGCAGTTATTTTGTACAACTGGATAATTTCCTAAAAGTCCAAGAAAGTTCGCTCTATGAACCTTTCCCCTTCTGATGGGTATAATGGTGTAATGACCTTGTATTCTCCTGACTCAAAGGTCATCTTTCTTGTATTTAAGTTGATTATGGTCTGGTTATCAAACGCCCAATCCAAGACAAGCAGTGACAAATATGGTGTTGTGTCGTCCACTATTTCAATCACTTCAAAGTCTAATTTAGTGTGCACTCCATCCAGGTCTACTATTACTCCTTTCAACCTCCCTATTGGTAGAACTTTGTGTTGATTTGCCAATTTCAGCTGAATTGGTGAGTATCCTAATGTGGGCTCTCCCATACATTTCCATGTCTTCTTTGGTACTACATTGACATCGGATCCTAGATCCAGTATGATATCTCCCATGTTGAAAACTCCAATGTTGGCGTTCATCCTCAACTCCCTACTTTTTCTTCTCCTTGTATGTAGGTGATTGACTATTTTATTTTATAGTTTTCCTTCTATCTCTATGCTACATCTTTCTAATATACTTTGCAATATTTTGATAGAGGATGGATCATTGAGTAATTTTACACATGATTGTAAAAAGACTTTGATTGTACTTACCTATCCCAGGGGATGCATTTATTTGGTATGATCCAATGATGGAGCCATTTCGTACTCTATTGCTTCCTTATTGGGCTATGTGGTTGAGGTCGACGCAATGTCAGGCTGCATAAATTCTTTTTTGGCTTGCTTAAATGTCTCTTTATTGTCTTGTGCATTGAACAAATTCCTCGGTTCGACATTCTTCTTCACCCATGGATTTTGTACTGCCTCTAGTCGTACTGTGTCATTTCCTATTTTATCTCCTCCGCACGTAACTATGTTGATGTTTCTTCCTTCATCCCTCACTTATGCTGAAATCCATTGAACATTATGGTTGTTCTGATTCATTTTCTCCTAGATGTTCCCTAATAACATAGGACATTCTTTTGTTTCATGATATGATGCGTGACAATACATACAAGTTGCTGGTGGAAGCGGGCATTCTCTTGCATAGTGTCCTAGTTTTTGAAAATTTTGACATACCACTGGTCCTCTACCTCTTCCAAAGCCTCCTCTTTCTCATCCTATACCTCTGTATCCAGCTTGATCCCCTTGTGGCGCGTTATACTAAGGTGCCTAGTTATACTGCACGGTATTATAGTGGGATGCGTTGCATTGTATTGTGGTTGAGTTGTCTTATATGGTGATTGCGAAATATTATATTGTTTCTTCGTAGTGTTGTATGTGGATGGTACTTGGTTAAACTAGGGTTTGGCTTTCCCAGTCATCATTTATGCCTACACCCTATATGCATCTGATGTCCTCTCTCTCATCGACTCCATGATTGTACAGTCTTTTTCATCATGGCCTATTGACTTGCAAAATTTTCAATTTGAACTCTTTGGGACTGTCTGGTACTTCTACATAATTGGGAAGGGATATGGATCGTGGCCCTATTTCTTACATCTTTTGCACCATAGTCCTCTTGTTGGTAATGGGTTTGGCATTCCTTTTGTCCTACATGTGGTACACCACATGGCTTCTCGTTTTTCCTTACTTTTCTTCTAGTTTATCTGGATTGATATTCAATGGATGGATTGATCTTCTAATATTGATTTTCTTCTAGTTGCAGATTTGCCTGCAGAGCTTCTACCTGTGTCTAAAAATTCTCTTGTCGCAATGGATATTTTAAATGTGGTAGTAATGAATTGATGAACAGGTTCCTATGTTGCATATATGTCATGAGATATTTCAACTTTCCTTTTAGTCACTTGAATCTATGGTCAATATCCCATACATATTCTCCTGGTTTATGTCTAATTTCTATCATCTCATTCATGTATTGGTCCTCTGAACTTAGCTTTTGAAATTCATTTATCAACAATTTCTTGATATATGCAATCGCTCTAGTTGTCCCTAGAGGATTGTTGGTATCTAGAATCATATACCAATCGAGTGCATGATCCCTTAGTGTGATATCTATTTGTGCAATTTTAGTGTCCTCATACATGATCTGTTTTTCTTCCTAGATATTTTCACAGATAAACAAGTGCTTTTATGGGTCCTCTGATACTTCTCCTTTGAATTATGGTAACCTGATGGTGGTATCATGTCATGTCATCCTGAATGTTGAAATATTCCCTCCGTGTGGTGTAGATACTTGACTAATGCTTCATGGACTGGCTCCCCCAGTTTTTGTTCCTTGTGTATATGTCATTCTTGTTGTCTTCCTTTTCCTGAAATTTGGTTGTCTAAAAAGTGGTGTTCTTTTTGGTGTCTTAGTCACACATGGGTTTATGGGTTCCACACTGAACTTAATATGGTTAGGATTGTTTCCTGCTATTCCCTCTCTTGAACCTCTTGTCTTCCTCTCATATGTTGTGTGTAGAATTTCTTCAATCCACTCCATAGCCCAGAGATCCTCTACCTCCTCTTCATCACTTTCCAAGCCTTCCCTCATCGATATGACTCTCTTCTTGGTGTTCACTTTGTATTAGTAGGGTACTCCACAAGACGTCTTTCTAGTTGTCTCCATGATTTGTTTGATATTGTCGTCGTCCTTCATGATTGGGTCTAAGGCTTCCTTCTCCTTTCATTTATCCACCTCTCCTTCCATTTCTCCTTTTTCTGTCAGTGCTTCCCCCTTTCCCCCATGCACTCAGGGAATTTTAGTTGTTTTATTCTATTGTCATTATACCTTTGTTATAGAGTAATATCTGTTGGATTACTCAGAGGGGGGTGAATCAGTAATAGAGCAATTTAATCCTTTTTAACCATATAATCCAAGTGTTATATCAATGTAGCATTATCATCCAATAATTGCAGAGTAAATAATAAATGAACAAATGAACAATCATACACATACATGGTACACTATTTTTTTACGTGGAAACCCAAAGAGGGAGAAAACCACAGAATGATTTTTCTTATATGTCTTGAAGAATTACATTCATTGGAAGCACCAACTTCCTTTGTTTTCCAGCTGCAACTGGAAGGAGAGTCCAACCCCCTTGTTTCTCATGCTACAACTTGAGGGAAGCTCCAACTCCCCTATTCTCTAGCTACAACCAAAAGGAGGCTACAACCCCCTATTTTCTCCACCTATAACCGGAAGATGGCTACAACCACCTGTCCTTGCTCCGTCCAAACGCCTTGAAGTAGAAGTAGAATGATGGAACCACTGTCACACTATCACTGTGAGATATACCATTGTAAACCTGTACCAAATAATCTGAACCATGCATCCACCATGCATCAACCTGTACCTCAACCTGTAATCAAATTGTACCATAAACAAGTGCATCAACCATGAACCAACCTGTACCAAACAACCTATAATCAACATGTACCATAAACAAGTGCATCCAAACATATTCCAAGTATGTACCAATCATGTGTCAACTTCTCATCAACTATTACTCATCATTATGTACCAACATCATCAACTATACACCTCATGTATGTGCCAACTCATCAACTACTTGTCTCAACCATGTACCCAACATGTACCTCAACCAAAATCCCTCATCAATTTCATCATCCACATATGATTTGTAACTATGTAATAGACCTCATTTATATGATCACATACCTGCAAACATTCCTTAACTTTCACAACAAGAGACTAGCATTTTCATCAAACTTTTATTTAGTCTCACATGACTAGTTTTGGATTAGTCAACAACCCTAACTTGAAATAATCATAACTGTGTACTTGTAATGAACAAATATCTGAAAATATTAAAAAATGTTATTCATTTATTTTTTGAAATTCCTCCAGGTGTCACTACTTGAAACCTCTCAAAAAAGGAGTTATAGAAAAAATGGCATACCTTGCTAAATTTTGGCTTATTCTAGAGAGCGACCTTGTAGAGCATGCCCCACAGGAAATATTTTTTGAATCAATATGAAAATGTTACACAAAATACTAAATAATGTACTCTAACCAACACATTTTTTCTTACGAAATTTGAATCTATTATGAGGACGTTATGATGTTTTTACCCTAAACAGCTATTTTAGACTAGTTTCAGGAGTAGCCACAAACCCTATGTTCCACAGAGTGTAACTCCAAAAATTCAACGACCCACAATATGAAATATTTACTATAGATACTTCAATATGTTTCCTCAATGGCCTATCAATTTCGAGGTTTGAATCATTCTATTAAAAAATTTGTTGCGAAAATGGTGAGATGACCTGTAAATAACATACCTTAGAAAGCATCATCAAAATAATTTATCCTTGCTTGAATTCCATCCTTCTTTTCTTCACCTTCCCTTTGAAATTTGTCTTATATATCCTTTGGTTACCTCAGTCACCTACATATATTCAATATTCTCAAGTGTAATCTAAAATGAGAGAGCCTTGCCTCTTATTTATACTCTCCAAGTAACTTCCTTAGAAGCATATTCTAGGTCACTTTGCCCACTTTCCTTATTTTAAGGTTAACCCACTTCTAATTTCTCNATATATTCAATATTCTCAAGTGTAATCTAAAATGAGAGAGCCTTGCCTCTTATTTATACTCTCCAAGTAACTTCCTTAGAAGCATATTCTAGGTCACTTTGCCCACTTTCCTTATTTTAAGGTTAACCCACTTCTAATTTCTCCATTAAATTTATTATTTAAATAATTTCTTTTGTATTCCCTTTGAATTATAGTACACCCATCACTTCACTTTATTATTTACCTTCTAAAATCTCTTAAACCACTTTGACTACTTTGACCTTTTGGGGCTTCTAGATGACATATGAGGGTCCTCCAACTTCATAAGGCCATAACTCTCAAACCGTGAGGATTTATGTGACATTCCACATGAAAACATAAATGGAATGACATGTACTATCCATATATAATAGTATTACCTGAAAATTTATTAAAACACATACCATTATTGATCAAAAAAACTTGGGTCCATTACCCAAACCTGGGTTCTCCAACTTCTCATGGCCAGAACTCTCTAGCTGTGAGGAGTTATGTGACATTCCACATACCACCGGAAATGGAATGACATGTACTATCCATATAGAATAGTATTCCCTTCAAATATATTAAATCTCATACCATTATACATGAAACAACCTTGGGTCCATTACCCAAACCTTTGTGCTACCAGAATTCGCTATCAGACTTTCTTCAAGGTTTGACATCAATGACAACCGACCTTAATCAAAAATATATTAATAGAAGTATACAATGATATAATTTACCTTCCTCTAGGCCCTCATAAAAACTCTTTCCCCATGACATTGTACGACTTCGCGATATCTACTGCAAATTTCGTTATAAAGCCTGCTACAATAATGTCGAGCCAAAAATCTATTACACGGGTTAATTTGTTATTCACCTGTTGTAGCTGTGTGATCTGAATTGAGGTCCAATCTAATTGTCGGATCTAGTTTGTTTTGTGGTTATCCTTCAACCTCAATATCCACTACTGCAATAAGTGTGGAAAATCACAGAAAAAGACTTCATGCAGATCATTAAACACATATTTCTCAAGATATGTGTGTGGTGTTACTCTAGGGTTTTTGTTATCTTTATGTGGAATCTCTATCTCCCTTGTTTTTAGCCATATTTTGATCTTGATTTTGTGGGATTCCGTGTTCTTAACATCCCCTTCTAAGGGCACATTCTCTCACCTTATTTTTGTCTGATTCAATACCCTTTTGACCCACCTTATGCAGATCTTTCATTCTTTTAACAGATATTCAACAGATCACATCCACTCAATCCTATGTTGTTCCAATCGGCAAAAAAACTATTTTTTGTTTTTTTTTATCTTAGTTATACCTTTAACATGATTGACCCAAGTTCAGGTCTACTAGGGATCCAACAAAGCCTCTAAAACTATCGTCCCTCCTGGTAAACCAGAAGGCAACGTAGTACACCGAGTGCATTGCACAGTCTCACCCAATATAGTCTTAATGGGTGAATCCAATACTCAAGTGCTTGCAGTACAGGACTAAATGGAGATCTGTGAAGTGTGTGCTAAGAGTTCCACTTAATTATTAAGAAATATACTATAATTCTCATTCATTCATGTAATGTAATCAGATTCATTAATTCATTCATACCTCATTCCAACACCTACTCATAGACAGTAAGAGAGATACAAGCATTTAATCACATAACACAGGTTTTATCATGGTTCACCCCCTCTTGGTATATGTCCACAAAGATATGGCTCTCAAGCTCTTCTATTATGATAGTTCCAAAAATACAGCTCTACGCGCTTTATAACTCATCCTCAGTCAGGTCAAGATATATTATGAGGTAGACTAGATCGCACTAGGCTCCCCAACCTGTGATCTAACCCTCTACCACTCAACAACTTACAAAATTAGGTCGTATGACAGAAGTATTCCAACCTAGTTACTCATTCTTGTGAGAGTAACACTCTCTCAAAACATGACTCCTCCTATAATGAAAAATAACCTCTCCAAAGTATATCCCCTTATTTCCTCCTAGGTATCTATATATATAAATTTATGTCTCATCAACCATTACAATGTATTAAAAAAACCCTAACCCTAGTGTCATTAGGTTTCCCATGCCTGCATACATGCTTCTCTTCCTTCCAACTATCGCTTTCCTCGTGCATGCCTTTCTTCGCAAACTAGCCTTTCTTTCTGATTCAGTGTGCTTCCAACACCCTCACACCATGTCAGTCATAAATGTTTCATGTAGTGTGTCTAAGACATCAAGCCCATATGAAAGTGGTATTGGGGGAATCCCAGTTATGTACATTCTATATTCCTTTAGCATCATTTAGCCTACACCATCTACTCACATTTCCATAGCTCCCTCTTTTGTGGGGATATCGGGTGTGTTCTCCTTTTTGCCTGGTAGTCTACCTAGAATTCCCATGCCCATGCCATCATTTTTTATGCCAACACCTAGATATCCTTTCAATGGGGGAGAGAGCCTTGGTTTTATAATGGGGGGTGGAATTCCTTACACCTCTTCCATTCCTATGAAAGGCTTGGCACCATCGAGTGCTTTCTTTCCTTTTGGCTAGAACATTCCTAGTGTTTTTTGGGTTTTCCCTACTCATTCAGGGGGAAGTAACATGTTAGGATGGTTAATAATTTCCTATAGGATAACATACATTTCCTTGGGGCCACACCCATTAGTGGAAATTTATGCAATGGGGTGGCTATCCATTCATCCATACCTCTAGTCCTGGGGGTTCTTCCCTAGGACTAGTTTTGGGAACATGTTTCTTGTAGGGCCTACATCTACCCTTGGGGGAAATCCCCTTAGGGTCACGTATAGTGCTAGGCGTATCCATGATATTGGGATTTCCTCTTTCCCCATGGGAAATTATCCTTCTATAACATTGTTTCCCTCCTACAACACAAATGTAAGGGGATTGCAAGATTCATCTGGGACTTCAAGAACTTCATCTTCCTCCCAGTATTTTTTTTCTCATATGTTGTTTCCATTCCTTTTGACGTTAGAAACGACTAATTTGTCACATATAAAAAATGAACCTATTTACCATAACCCTTTATGGTTGGTCATTACTGCTAAGCTACCATCATACATAACCAAATTCGATGGAAAGTTGGGAGAATACCCCTCCATGCACATAATGACATATCATATGTGGTTCTCATCCAATTTCTTTATGGATGATAGTGTAAGGTTTCATATTTTCCATACATCCTTGAATAGAAGTTTCACCAATTGGTATATTGAATTAAGGGGTGATTCCTTCAGTATTTTTAATGACTTGGTGATGGTGTTTTCAACACATTACCAATTACCCATATTGTAAGAGATAGGAATGGAGCTCTTGAAATCATTGCTTCAATATACTTCCACTAAAATTTTCAATAACACAAATGATTGGAGACAAAGGAATAGGATGATCAAGACCCAGATTCTAGACTAGATCCTAATGGAGTGGTTCACAAAATCCCTCTTACCACCCATTTCCAAGGATGTTTCTATGGTAGGGGAGGATACCTAAGTGCAAGTCATCATGAATTCCAAACACTTAGATTTGATTTATTCTTAGTCAATATCTCTTTATGATGTAATTTTTCATGGTCCTTGACCATCGATGGATCCATGAAATCGAAACCAAGGACCCCATTCTCACGGTGTGGTTGATTTTGTATGTTATGCCTATGTAATTTAGTTATATGAATATATGGGTCATATGTCTATTTCATCATGCCTGTAATCTACTGGGAGTAATTCTAAAACTACTACAATCCCCACTCATAACTCCTAGGTGAATTCGGTGTAGTCCACACAACCAAGGAATCCTCAACAACCTTGAGGGAAAATAAGAGGAAAAAGAAGAAAAATTCCAATGTTGAGCAAGAGACCACGCCTACCCAAAAAAACCAAGGGGGAGGCACAAAGGAAAAGAAAAATAATTGGTTCCCATACATAATTTATGGGGAGGACCTTCCTACCCATTTGTTTCCTCGGAAATATGAAATCCATCATTATTTGGCACAACAAAAGGCCCACCAACAACCTACTTTCAGAACTCATCCTTTTCCCCCTCAATCTCACCACATGGTTGCAAAAAATCATTCCCCTCCTCAAGGAGGCATGGATGGTTCCCCTCAACATGAGGCTTCATCCTCAAATTCTACAATTTTCATGCGTGATCAAAAAATCAATATGAAAAATCAAGAAAAGAACTATGATAATTCGGAGCCTACTCCTACTGTGCAAGATCTAACATATTCTTCCTAACCTAGTGGCCCTATTCATATTGAGAATCCATCATTTGACACACTAATTCAAACCCTAAAGGGATTTCTTCAATGAATGACACACAATATGAATACATGGTCCATCCACAACTATAGTATTTTAGAAGACTTGGCCGAGGGACCATGTGGCATGTCTGCACTTGAATTCCTCCAGAGTTTCCCAACATAGTGGAAATCCTTTTTTTCTTCCATAGAGGGGGTTGATCCCCCGTAGTCAAGATAATAAAATTAGATTTTCATTAGGTTAATCATAGTATTTACCATCAAATAACTTTCCATATCAAAGTAAGAGTGCTGGGGAAAAATATCCTTCACACTGTGATTGATGAAGGATCCTCGACTTGCATTATGTCTATGTAATGTTTTAAGGCCCTTGACTCTACAAATATCAATAATTCTTTAACATTGTTAAAATCATTTGACGGTCATATGTTCTAGGCCCATGGTATTATCATTGAATTTCCCATAGAGTTAGGTGGTAAGACTATATCGGTGGTCGTGGAGGTAGTTGACACACCTATTGAGTAAAATTTGTTACTCGGTCACACTTGGTTCTATGATATGATTGTAGTTGTCTCGTCACTATTTAAGGTATTACTCTTCCCTCACCAAGGGAAAATAGTGACTATATATCAACTTACATTTTGTACCCCAGAGCTTAGATCCAATGAGGGAATTAATGTACCCTTTGTTGGTGATACTGAGCAATATTACATCAGTGTTGGTACGGGTATGTTCAAAGACTCCTCACTCATGGGAACATTCCTTCTTCCCCCACCACCTCTTTTTATGCACATTTCTCCTATCAAAATGATTTATTCCTTTACTAGTGGACCCCTCAGGTCTTTCAATTCTTAGGTGGTACATATTCCCAAGGATGTTGAATCATATGGAGATTTCATGACACTCACTTTGGTAGAGATTACCTACCAGGCGATCTAGTCAACATATGTTAAATATGATTTGGATCTCACTCAGGATTTGGAATATGATAAGTACCCAAGGCCTTCCTAGTACATCAATCGTCTTCCTACTTCAGATGACTTTCTTGATATAAAACTTTCTTTTGATGAAGCTATCATGGAAGCCTTAGCTTCACTCTATCAACCATGGGAGGATATGCATCATCGTGCATCTTTTATTATTGATTTGGAACAATTAGAGTATTTAATTACAAATCCTATTTATTTTGATAATGTTCAATGGAACCAATATCCCATTATGATCCATGATTTATTTTCAGAAGGGAATTCAGTGAATATGTCAAAAATTATTCTCATTTAAATTTCCCAAAAGTTTTGTGTCATGGGACACATTGTGATAGGTGTTGATTTTTTTCCTTAAGAAATTTAACTATATGTGGCCCTATTCAAATAATTTTGTAATTTTTTTGTTTGGTCCTTTGAATAAATTCTTGGAAATGACCCCCAGATTGTCAAACATGAAATTAGGATGTACGACAGAGCCAAGCCAGTTTGGTAGAAGCTTTGTCTTGTCAACCCAAAGAAAGTTACTGTCATCAAGGTGGAGGTTACAAATATTATTCATGCAAAGTTTATATATTAGGTTCCCTTGATTGAATGAGTATCCAAACTTGTTTTAATTTCTATGAACCAGGGAAGCATTAGGGTATTCGTCAATTATAGGGATTTGAGAAAATATTGTCCAAAGGATCATTACCCAACCCTGTTCATTGATCAAATTATTGATGAATGTTTCAGGAGTTAAATATTCTCATTCATGGATGGTTTCTTTGGCTATAATAAAATACAAATCAAATTGGAATATCAACATAAGACTTCCTTCATTTGTCCTTCGAGTACTTTTTATTATCTGAAGTTTCCTTTCACTCTTAAAAATGTTTGAGCCACCTTCCAGTGGGCCATCTTAGGAATATTTATATTATTTGAATTATTTTTCCAAGTGCCATGAGGATTATCTTGGTCAATTGAAGGCCAATTTTACCAGATGTCACTATTATAATATTCATTTGAATCCACATAAATGCATTTTTTGTGTGGTCTCTAGGAAATTTCTAGGTTTCATTATATCCAAGTACAAGATTATGGTTGTCCCCTTAAAGGTTGAGGCCATTGTCAATTTTCCTCCTCGTACCATTAGTCAAATTAAAAATTTTCAATGGAAGAAAACTTCTTACAAAGATTCATTTTCAACTATGTTGAGATCACAAAAGGTTTCATGCACTTTGTCGGATAATTTAATTGCTTAAATTCTCAATCATTAAATTATCAATTTGGGAGCTCATAAGATTGTGAGACATTGGAATTGTATGTGCAGGACTAGAAAACTAAATTAATCCTACTAAATTTAAAATGCAATTCGTTCGATAAACCATTTCTAGGAGCCAAGACTTAAGAACTCACATAGATTTACCAAGAATAAAACCAAATCAAATAAATCTTTTGATATAAAACCTAATCCATAATATCATAGTCATAGATTCAAGACTTATGGACTTGCATCTCTTTCAAGATCTCAAGGTTAACAACTTCCTAAAATTTTCGGAAACAAACCACACACGGTTGTTAACACACTTGAACATAATTTAAAATAATGAAAATGAAGTAAATGTATAAGAAAATTAAATAATCAAATCTTCAAAGTAAAAGAAAAAAATTTAAACTATCACACCATTCTTCTGGAAAAGAAACACACCATGCTTGTTTTTAATGAAGAAATCTAACTACAAGATAAAATTATATAAATAAAATAAAGAACCACCATGCTCTCATGGAGTGAGATATTTCTCCTAATAATTCATGGTGAGGAATTAAACTATGACATTATATAAGTTAATCAAATCATAAATCACAATAAAATTTCATACTTACAATCCATATAAGAGAATATCTTGAAATGTTTTATTCACTCCATCATGAATTGGACATTTGCTTCAAGATTCCTCCACTTGGAATGGATAAGGAACTCTCATTTATACGTGCATTTTCTCTAATAATATGATAAGAAACTAATAAATTTAGATCCACTTTTCTCTAATGTGGTTACAACCATTTACTAATAAGTATAAAATAAAAACCAACTAGTAAATGATTACGATATCTTTGCTAATAATTCGAAACAAATCACACTAATATTGTATGTGGTCTAAGATTCTTTCCACATCCAATATGGTTGATGATGATCTGAATTCATGACAAATATTCATTGGTGGAATAAGAAATTCAAATTTGGAGCTAGGTGGTAAAAGTAAGCATTGTTGTAAACTCCAATTGTACATATAATCATCACCAAACTAACCCAAGTTTCAATTTTAAGTGAGAACATGTTATTTTTATAATATTTAATCATAAAATCACTTAAAATACCAAAATAAATGCATTGGAAAATAATAATTCTAATCCCTCATATAAACACTAAAATGGTTTTAATGCAAGATTACAGGAAAATGGAAAATGGTTAAAAGTGAAGGAAAAGGGTGTGAAAAAATGACATTTTGGTGACCTAACATATCCCCCCAACTAAACATGTTGTGTCTCCTCATGAAACTCTACATCTGATCCTCCTAAATTGTGCGATTAGGTATTCCTCCTCTAAAAAGTATATGAGTGTCAACATATCTTCTTGTGTGGCAACCACAAGTTCTGTAAGTGTTAGTTCTTGTGTGGAAACAATTACCCTTTTGAAATTATTCTCATGGTTGGTTCTTGTGTAACAACAACTACTTTTGTAAGTGTTGGTTCTTTTGTGGAAACACTTACATCTTGCACTTGTTTTCTTTCCCGTGGCAACAAAGAATCCCCTTTTCAAATGGAAACAAATATCACTACTTTGAAAAATAAACCATGTGCATGCATTCTCTGAGCAAATGGAAGTTTTCTTAAAAAAACATCATCTTCAAGCATCATGGATCTCTTGTTAAAACAAACCTTAGCATATAAACATCATGAATAACCTATTCTTACTAGTTGTGATCAAGTGCCTTATCCACCATTTAGAACAATTCCTCCAATTGCTTGCTATATAAATTTCGGTAGTTCTTATTGAAAGATGATCATAAGCTAGAGCCTTATTTATTTAACCTGGAACTGATTTTATCAACATGAAACCATATAGTGACACCCATGAACAAATCCCATATGGCGTTTTTTTCTCTCATGTAGTGAAAATATACAAAGCAATGAATCACTATGGGCATTTTGTGTTGCTACCAAAATTTTGAAGCTTCCTTTGACCAATTTTATTTAAATTTAGAAACTGGTTAAGGCTTATTTTTGTGGAGGATGTTACTATTATCATGATGATTCAACATGTAAAATTTGAGCAAAACCAAGTTCATGGTTTCGAGAAAACTACAAAATGCTTGTAGGTTATGGTGGCTCATTTCTCAAAACATGTGAATTTGTTTGAATTCAAATTTGGTGTGTTAATAGATTGTACTTGAGTGCATTTCCCCTACACGTTTCATTTCCAATGCATGCACATTTTTCAAGATATCATGAAATCAATTTCTTCCCTATTTCCAAACTTGACAAGGTTGCCCAAGTGCATAAAAATGGACGCCTCGAGCTCCGTTTAAGGCCAAATTGAGTTGTTTAAAACGGAGACATATTATTTCATCATTTATTATATTATTGTACCTTTACATTTCCATTTTAATGAAAAAAGGCACCATTGTGCAAAAATATTGAATTCTAGTTTACTGGTACATAATGGTAAAAAAACACAAAACTTTCTTAAAACCTTTCTCACATATTCCTCCTTGTGCATTTTGAGAGAATTTCACCAAAGTTTTACTCAATGTTTTATATGGGGCACAAAACCCATGTCTCAAAATTCCTGACTTTTTCTTTAGGTGTTTGCAAATGAGGTGAAAACATTGCCCTCGAAGCAAATTTGACTATTTTAAATTGCTAAGTTTGACATTTGGTTTGACTAGAGAATGACGTGTTTTGTGTTTAACTTGGGAATGATTTAGGCAACATAAAACCATATTGATGACATCCCACACTAAATTTGTATCTATGATTTGACTCTATGAAGGTTCCCATATGCAAAGTAATGAAGTGCTACCGGAAATGGTTACTCCGCTACCGGAAATCTCAGAATTGACACCACCTCTTTCTGAGTGCATCATTTGGTAATTTAACATCTGATAGATATTGAATAATTAATTGGACATGAAGGAAACCCTCCAAGTGGAAGACTCTAATTTGGAGCCACATTAATATGAAAATAGATGATGGGTTATAGGAAATTAATGAGGGTTTTTACAAGAACAACAACAATCACATGGGAGAAATATGTTGATCACCATCGCATGAGGGTGTAAAGTATGTTATATGGGATCAAAATTTGATATAAGTGTATTGGGTGACAAGGTATGTATGTCTTCCTCCCCCCAACTGAAGGTCTTTTCCATCCTAGAAAAAATTTGGAAAACTGGGAAGAGAAAAGATCATATAGGCATGTGAATTTTCCAAATATATATCTTATAGTATTCGAGGAATCAATAATTAAATATTAGAAAACAACATATCTGCACCTACCTAAGAATTCCATGAGTTGTGCATCTGAGAGGTATTATGATAATGAAGGAATCTTCTAGCTGTTGTTGTTAGATCATGGAACTGAAGTGAAATAATCCAATCTGAATCATGTTGATTTCTTCCTCTTGGATGGAGGAATAAAGGATGAGATATAAAATTGGAGCCTTGTCACTTCTTATTGTTGGAACTAATATACAAGTGATGAATCTTAATTGACTTCTACAAGCTTATATTCATGCTATAAAACCATATAGTATTTATGCATAACTAGTCATGTACAATTCTATCTATGTGAATAATTTTTTCTGAAGTCGAACAAAAAGATAATTCATTTGATTAATGACCATTTATGAATGTCGTTAACCAATGTGAAACACCTCACTGATAATGAAAATGAGCATCAATGTACCTTAGAGAATTTCGATAGGTACGAATAGATGTGTTGAATTCGAGTCCCCTACATAATTTGACAGTCATGAGACATTGATGTATTCCCACTGTTGTTAGTGAGGAAACTTGCCAGTGATGTACCAAGATCCAAAACACTATAAATGTCTCTAACCTTTCTTCCAGATAATGTGTAGAATTCTATGGGAAAATATTTATTGAAATGAGGGCCTTAATAAATCTCACATCATCTAACTCGAGCATAGAAAAGAATGAATTATGTAAATGTGTTGAACCTGCACAGAAAATATCTATCTAGAAAATTACATACACAATTTGCAGAGAAAATATCGAAAACGAGAAGCAAGAGAGAAATAATGGAAGAATTCTCATTAACCAAATGAATGAATGATAACTTACACATGATATACTTTATATAAATCAACTAATGCACACCGGAGGAGAAGCCAATGCATCATAGTGGTGGTATAAAGTGATTTGGACACACACCAATAGCAACGGGAGTAAACTTCCAGCTATTCTGGTCTCTCAGGAAGTTACAGGAGTGAACTTCCACCTTGTATGAGTTAACTAGTCCCTCAGTATTTAGTTAACTAAATGAAACTGAGTGAAGTGAGGAGGATATTGGGGAATCATGAGTAATGCACTAGTCTAGTGATAATCCCAAGTATAATGCACATTAGATGGTGATGATCCCAATGTTGCATGGAGATGATCCTAATGTGGAATCTAGACTCCACTCAACTGATCAAACTAAAGTGTGAACTGAAGAGAATATTCTCCTAGAGGAATATTCTCCCTAAACTATAGGAGATTGAATAATGACTAATAAACATAGGGAAAACCTTAGGAAAAATGAATCCTAGGTGCGTGTGAAGTATCTCCAACACCCCCCCTGAACATCACTATGGTGAAAATAAAGAACGGGTCCTGCCAATGAGGCCATGTTAGGTACCCAAATACAGATACACTAAAATAAATGAGGGAAGATGGAAAACCTCATGGGAAACCCCCTGAAAGTACAATGTATGTAAAATGAAGAATTGGCAATTGTTACACAATTGTGTCCTTCAATCCAAGATGAGGGCACATAGAATGGAACTCATGATCAGTAAATGTCTTGGTGAATATGTATATAGTTTGTTATGTTGAAGGAAAGAACTACAGGTCGATGATCCCCTCATGTACTAAGTACCAAATGTATTTCATGTGGATCTCTATGTACTTCGTTCACTACCTCTGAACTGGATCTCTGCATAACTTTAGAGTGATCTGGTTGTCACACCAGATGACGATCGACTGATGAAACTGAATGCCCAAGTCATTAAGAAAATGTTATAGACACATAGCCTGAATGGTTATGTTAAGTACCCATCTCTACTTTGCCTTGGCTGAAGATAGAGAAATAACAGTCTGCTTCTTGCTTGATCAAAAAATAGGCCCAGAACCAATATTGAGTGAGTAAAAAGATGTGGACTTGTGATCAATGTTATCGCCAACCCAGTCAGAATCAGTGAACCCAATGAGCTCTAATGTAGATTTTGTTGCATAGTGAATCCCAAAGGTGATAGTTCCCTGTATGTATCAAAGGATACACTTTGCAACCTTCCTATGTAGCTCATGCAACTCCTGCATGAGCCTAGAGACTGCTCCAACTGCATAGGAGAGGTCTGGTCTGGAGTGTGTGAGATACAACAAGCTCCCCACTAGTTGTCTATACAGTGTGTTTTCAACCAATGCAGTGTATGAACCATCCTCAAGTCTAAATCCAGATAGGAAAGGAGTCAATGAAGACTTGCATTCTTTCATGTGAAATATCTCAATGAGATCTCGTGCATACTTGGCCTGAGATAGTTCGATTAATGATGCATCCTGATAGATCTCGATTTTAGGGAAGAAATGTAGCAGAACCATGTCCATCATAAATAAATTTTCATGCAGAATCCTCTTGACTGCAATAATCGTTGAAGTCAAGCAACTGCTGATCAAAAAATAATCAACATACAAAACTAGGAGTAGAAGTGAATTAGTCATCATGAGCATGTAAACATTTGGGTCTGACTTACAACGTAAAAATTTCTGTGACAACATGTAGGATTCCATGTTGGCATACCATGCCCTCGGGGCCTTCTTGAGGCCATAAAGAGACCTCTTCAGTCGAAAGATGAAAGATGAATCCTACAAAAATCACTGGGGATTCTCCATATAGATCTCCTCAAAGAAATCGTCGTGAAGAAATGCATTCTTCATGTCCATATGATGGAATTTGAATCCCTTGGCTCCCACAATGACAAGCGCTAGATGTATCGAATCCATATTCACTACTAGAATGAAGGTCTCATCATAGTCAATGTCATGCACCTGCTAAAATCCTTTGGAAACTAGCCTGGATTTGTATCTGCTAACCTATCCATCCACTGCGCTCTTGGTCCTGTAGACCCATCTACACCTAAAAAGTTTCCTTCCTGAAGGAAGGGGAACCAAATCCCAAGTATTTTTCTCGAGGAGGAATTTTTACTCCTCTTGCATGGTGGATTCCCAAAATATATTTCTAGCAGCCTCACCATAGGACTGTGGATTTGAAGATTGAACCAAGAAAATATTCTTGGGTGGCATTAATTTAGTGGAATTGAGTGCAAGAGGAGGCTCCTTGAAATCAGATCAAGTCCTCCTAGTATCAACTGGATCCCCAACAAGATCTCTTGCATCCTAAAGAGTAGTCTTGGATGACTTGGGCCTTGGATCTGGCTCTACATCTGCATCTTCATGCACCGACTCTACATCTCACTGTATTGAATATTTATTTGGATCATCTAAATCCTATGAATCAAAACTCTCATATTAAGAAAATTTGGCATGTGCATGCTCATCATCTCTGATAGGTGTAAGAAAAACCTTGTCTGCATGTGGCTGCAGAGGTACATGCGAGACACTTTCCTCGAATTGGAGAATTCGCTTAATGATGAGTTGGTCCAAGGAAATATCAATGTGTTTGTATCCCTTCACACCATCGGGGTATCCAACAAAGATACACTCTGTGCTTTGTGGATCAAGTGCCTTCCTCTTCTCATAGGGAATCCTAGCCCATGCACGTGGACCGAAAATAGGGAAGTGGGTCAGTTCCATTTTGAGGACACTCCAAGCCTCATATGGGGTCTTATCCTTGACATATCTATGGGGAGATCTATTTTGTATGTAGGTTGCACAATTAAGTGCTTCATCCCATAATATATGTGGAAGTGACTTTGCATGTAGCATGAAAGATGCCATCTTTTTTAGAGATCTATTTTTCAACTCAACAACTCTGTTTTATTGTGGAGTATAAGGAACCATGTGATCCAACTAAATATCATCCTCTTGAAAAAGATTTTGTATCGCATGGTTGAAATACTCTCCTCCATTATCTATTCAGATGACTTTTATTTTCTTTCCTGACTATGTCTCAACAAGGGCTTTGAAATATTTGAGGTGTTGAAAGACCTCTGATTTTTTCCTGAGAATGAAAATCCATGTGAAACGTGAGAAATAATCAACAGAAATGAGCATGTACCTTTATTTATTGATTTATGGATGCAGAAAAGGGCCCATGAGGTCAATATGGATCAAATCTAAAGGAAAGGAAACCCTCTAAGTATTTCCTTTGTCGACTTTTTCTTAAGGGTGTTTTCCAAGAACACATTCCTCACAAATTCCTTTGGAGAAGTGGATGTCAAGTAGACCATCAACCATTCCCTACTTTCTAAGATTTTTCATATATCTGAAATTTAAATTCTCTAACATTTCATGCCATATCCTACTAATTTCATCAACATGGGTAAGCAGTAATGCAGAATCTGGTTCAATAAATTCAGAAAATGTGTAGAGTATGGATTGATGATTTACCTCATCGGTAGCATCCCTAGAATTGGTTTGCATGTCATAGATATCCACTGCATCATGTGTGAATATGAATTTGTTTTAGGTTCCAGAGTTTGTCATCTAATACACGAAGAGAAGATTGACGGACAATTTTTGGAACATGTAACACATTCTTGAAGCTTATGTTTGTGAGTTCAATTCTTCCTTTACAAGTGACCTCTACTGGAGAGTTGTCCCCCATCAAAATAGGAGGAACTTTTCATGCGTATAATGAAGAGTATACTTATTTGTGGCTTCCATGTGGTCTGATGCACCTGAATCTATGATCCAATCATCTTGATAGGAATTTATTTCAATCAAACAATGGTTATAATTTCCTTTCTTGGGATTTTGATCTTCTGGATTCTTCTTATTGGAAGCCTCGGGGATACGATCTCCAAGGTTTTTTTTTTTAAGTATTTGGGTCATTTGATCTATCTTTTTCTGCATACATGCAGATTCTGGATCGAATCCTTTATGGTAGTAAGTGCATTTCTCCCATTTTCTTCCCTTTCAACCTTTGGATCTGAAGACATTGTTGAAGGGTTTTAAGTACCCTTCCTTCTTTGGATTTTCATTTTCTTTCATTTTTTTTTTGTCTTTATATTTTTTATCTTGATGACTTCTACCATCATGCATAGTAAGTGCATTCACCTTTGGGCCTTTTATTTTTCCAATGTTGATAAGCTTGTTCTGCTCTTGTGTCAAAGATTCAATAAAGTCCTCAAGATAGGTAATATTCCAGGTGGCTCCATAGGTGAGCTTAACTAAATGAAACGTGGATACAAATACTTATTATTTCATACCAAGTTTGGAGAGAATGGTGAGAACCATTTGTTTCTCCTCCTTAGTTTTATCAACCCCTCGAGCCATGAGTTGTGACAACAAATACTTATATTTGCTAAATAAATATTGGACATTGTCGAAGGTTTTTGGATCCAATGCGATCAATTCTACCTCAAGCATGTGTCCCCTCATCTCATACTATTTTCGAAAAATTGCTTCCATGTTGGTCCAGGCTTCATTGGGAGTTTTACAGGAGGATATGTGAAAGACGATTTTAGGATAAATGAGACTGCAAATTGTTCCAAACGCTTCATCCATTTGATTCAGATACTTGTATTGTTCTATGAATGATGTGGGTTTAGTCTTTGTGTTCATGTATAACCTGTATAATCCTCTTCCTTGAAGATTCATTATCATCTTCTCCTTCCATGCAAAGAAATTGTACAGTGTAATAATGAATTCTTTTGGAAATTCCATTTTTTCACATTCTTGAATCTTCAGTACCTGCAAAAATAATTTGATGTGTATTTTCCCTAGGAGTACATCAAATCTGATACCATGTAAATGTGTTGAACCTGCACATAAAATATCTAGAAATAAAATGGCATCCACAATTTGTAAAGAAAATATGAAAAAAGAGAAGCAAGAGAGAAAGAATGGAAGAAATCTCATTAACCAAATGATTGAATGATAATTTACACATGATATACTTTGTATAAATCAACTAATGCACACTGGAGAAAGACCATAGTGGTGGTCTAGAGTTATCTGGACAAATATGAACAATTATGGGAGTAAACTTCCACTTAGTATAGTCTCTCAGGTAGTTATGAGAGTGAACTACCACCTAGTCTGAGTTAACTAGTCTCTCAATCTTTAATTAACTGACTGAAACAGAGTGAAGTGAGAAGGATATTAGGGAATGATGAGTAATGTGCTATTATGGTGATAATCCCAAGGATAATGAACATTAGTTGTTGATGATCCCAATGTGGCATCTAGACTCCACTCAACTGATCAAATTGTAGTGTGAACTGAAGTGTAAACTGAAGTTTGAACTGAAGAGAATATTCTCCTAGAGGAACATTATCCCTAAACAAAGGAGACTAAATAATGACTAATTAACATAGGGAAAACCTTAGGAAAATTAAATCCTAGGTATGTGTGAAGTGTCTCCAAAAATTTCGAGAACCATACATGAATGTTTTTTACTATCAAGCAGGTTTTATTTGGAAAAAGAAAAAGGAAAATTAGGTAAAGCAACATTGTAAGTGAGTTGAGTGACTTTATTCATGGGTTAGGGGTAGATGGGGATGGAGTAGGAAAGTAAGGAGACTCATGAAGGGAAAATGGGTTGAATTCATCCTCTGGTAGTAGTGGTAAGATGCTAAGTCTAAGGTTCACTACCTAAACAAACTTAAGTTTGGCCTTCAACAAGGATGGAATGTTAAGCTTGGAGGAAGAAAAAATGAATAAGCATACCATGACATAATGGGATTCTAGAAGGATTTATTTAGTATCAATAGCATGGAAATGTGACTTGGCATGGTATGAGTTTGACTTCTCTTTGAGACTGGTTTGCACTTGATATTATTTTGATGTGGATTTCTAGATGACATGCCATTCTCAAATAATTTGGTCTTGACAATCACTTGTGCATAGATTGGTCTTCTTCATCCTCTCGGGAATTGCAAAAAACCTAGCACTTTTCTACAATAAAACATGAGATAATGGAATAAGAGAGGTGTACAATCCCTCTTCATCTAGAACATATTAAAAAAATGACAAGAAATTCTTATGAAACAAATCCAAGAAAGAGAAATAAAACAAAGCTCATTTTTTCCCCATTGAGGAGTGGTGGCCACCTAGACCTCTTTACGGTATTTCGGTGATAAATTATTTGTTTGATGTCTAATTTGGTGATTCCAATTAAAAACAAAATAATATTTAGAGGGATATCTCCAGTATTTTTTTCTTTTCTAATCCCATGAGATGATATGCCAAATATTCTTAGGAACAACCAACATGACAAAGTTGTTTTCGAATTTTCTCATAGACCAATAATCACTATTTTGATTATAACATTTTGGTTAAAGTTGTCTTGAATTGATTAGACTTGGATATTAAAGTAGATTAATGTAAGTCAAATATGCCAAGGGACAACCTAGGAAATAAATTTTTAGGAATGTCGATTTAGGATATATAATTAGTATTTTTGGAATAACTTTCTCTATGATGTCCAAATTGAGTGATTAAAATTGATTTGTAAACTATATTCATAGGATAATACATCATAGAAATATTTTTTAAATATGTATCTGTTTAGGCATCCAAAAAGTGATTGTCTTAACTATATTCCCGAGCCAACTACTCTACATCTAGTCAATGTTTTCGTCATAAATTTTTCATTTGAGATCCAAATTGAGTGATTAAAATTGGTTTAGAAACTATATTCCAAGGGATATATCCATTAGAAACAATTTTGAAAAATTTCCAATTTTAGTCCCTCAAATATTGATTGTACCAACTTTGTTTTTAATAGGTTTCCAGTGTCAATTTTCTACAAAAACCCAAAACCAACCATTTTCTCATAGAATGTGATCTTGGTATGCAGGATTCTTAGTGAGTGTGTCTATGATGATGTTATGAGTTCATCCCCCCCAAAATATCCAATTATGATATTGTAGATATGAAATATGTCTTTTAGAGAACTTACAGTAAATCGATGAATTTGCAACAAATCATCACTCTATTATGAAAATTTGGACAAGATTTTTTCTCACTAATCATATGACTTACATTGGATAGTACTTTGGAAATATCCAATCCTCCTTTTTAAATCCTCTTCCAGATGCTTCCCTTCCCTTATAGATATTTCTTCCAATGGTTAGTGGATGGGGTGGTTTTTACTACACCACCAGATGAAATTGAAATAATTGAAAACCTTTCTAACCTTAATATTCAAAGGAATGAACGAAATATATAGAAATAAAGAATAGCCTACTTAGAAAATTTCAAATAAAACTAATCATTTATTTGGATGCCTTCATGCTACTAAGATCGTGTTGTCATCAAGTTATTTGTTGACATGAGTTATATTTTCGCTTTCCATGAATCAAACTAAAAGAAAACACATTGTACCAACATACTTTAGACTCGGTGAGATAACATACTCACTACAACGAATTCATGGGTTCATACCTCTCATCTCACCGTCACTATCCCACAACATATAGAATGTTAGCATGACCAAAAATCATATGAAAAAATAGTAAGGGAAAAAAATGAAATATTGAACACCAAATTACTAGCACCTAATCCCTTAGCATCATCTTGTAAATGAAACCAAAAATGTCGGGAAATTTAATTTCCTAAATTGTTGATCATTAAATTATCAATTCGGGAGATCGTAAGCTTGTGAGACACTGACATTGTATGTGCAGGAATATGCAGCTGGACTAATCCTACTAAATTCAAAATGAAATTTTCTCAATAAATCATTTCCAGGAGTCAATACTTAACAACTCCCATAGATTTACCAAGAATAGAACCAAATCAAATAAACATTGTGATATAAAACCTAATCCAAAAATATCATAGTCACAAATTTGAGTCTTATGGATTTGCATCTCTTTCAAGATCTTAGGGTTAACAACTTCCTAAAATTTCCAAAAATAAACCACACACAATCATTTACACACTTGAACATAACTTAAAAGAATGAAATTAAAGTAAATACATAAGAAAATTAAGAAATCAAATCTTCAAAGTAAACCATCACACCATTCTTACGGAAACAAAACACAACATGATTGTATTTAATGAAGAAATCTAACTACAAGATAAAATTACATAAATAAAATAAGCAACCACCGTGCTCTCATGGAGCAAGCTCTTTCTCCTAAGAATTCATGGGGGGAATTAAACTATGGGATAATAGAAGTTATTCAAATCATAAAACACAATAAAACTACATACAATCCATATAAGAGAATATCATGAAATGTTTTATTCACTCCATCATGAATTGGACATTTTCTCCAAGAGTCCTCCACTTATAATGGAGATGGAACTCTTATTTATACATGAGTTTTCTTTGAGAATAGGAAAAGCAACTACTAAAATTAGATCTAATTTTATTTCATGTGGTTACAACCATTTACTAATAAGTAAAAACTAAAAACCAACTAGTAAATGATGACAAGATCTTTTCTAATAATTCAAAACAAATCACACTAATCATGTCTATGGTCCAAGATTCTTTCCACATCCAAGAAATTTGATGAAAATCCAAATCCATGAAAAATTATACTCAATAGTTGAAGAAGAAATTCGAATTTGCAGTTAGGTGGTAAAAGTAGGCAATGTTGCAAACTCCAATTGCACTTGTAATCATCATCAAAATAACCAAAATTTAAAGGTGAAGTGAGAAAATGCTATTTTTCGAATATTTAATCATAAGCTCACTTAAAATATCAAGTTAAATTCATTGGAAAATAATATGTCTAATTCCTTATATAAACATTAAAATGGTCTTAATGCAAGGTTATGGGAAAAAGGAAAATGGTTAAAACTCAAGGAAAAAGAGTGTGAAAGATGAAATTTTGGTGACCCAACACGCTTAGTGAATAAAGGTGTCCCTTTTGAGTGGGACAATCAAGCCCAACAATCGTTTGATGCCTTAAAAATGGCCTCGATGTCAACTCCCTTATTGATCCCTCACGACTATGTTCAAGACTTATTTATCTATCTCACAACCTTTGAATCCACCATCGTCACAGTGTTTGTCCAAGAAGACAATGTGTATACAGAACGCATCATTTATCATCTTAGAAAAGGAGTGTATGGTCCCAATCTTAGATAATATTATATAGAAAATTTGGCCTTGGAAACAGTGCATGTTTTCCAACATTTACGACATTATATCCTCATGGAAAAGACCATTGTAATTTCCAATTCCAACCCAATGCAACACATACTAAGCCATGAAATCATTGGAGGAATGTACTCGAAGTAGATTGTCGTCCTCCAAAAGATTGACTTGGAGTTCATTTCTTCCAAGTATAAGAAATATTTGGCATTCATAGAGTTGATTTTTTATATTCCTTGATTCAAAGATGAAATCATGGTTAATGACTCATTTCATGAAGAGTTTTTATTCCTCATTGATGCGTCTAATCCCTAGAATGGAGATGTGATATTGGTATATATATGGACCCAACATTTCCATCCTCGGTTATCCCATGATGAATTCCATTGCATAACGAACCAGGCTAGACACTCCATCATTGTGGATGTTACCCTTTATTGTCGAGAGGTGGATTTGATTCTATGTCATTGTCTTATCCATGAGGAAGCTGAGAGAGTTTTGAATGAATATCATGCTGGAGCATGTGGAGGTCATCTCCCTAGGTTGGCCACTGCCCATAATATATTTTTCATCAGATAATTTTGGCCCACGATATTTAAATATTGTATAAATGTGGTTCAAAAGTTTCATTCATATCAAATATTCACTTGTAAGATGCATGCTCACCCTGCTCAACTTCATCCAATAGTGACCATCGATCCATTTTCTAAATGGGGGATTCATTTATGACATGTAATCCTACCTTGGATTATGGTCATGGATACATTATAGTGGTTTTTGATTAATTCACCAAGTGGGCGAAGATTTTCCTACCTTTTCTAACAATGGAACCATTGTTTCTTTGTTTGTGTTCTATCACATTATCGTTAGGTTTGATGTTCCTAATACCATAGTGACAGACCATGTCTACCATTTTCACAACATAATGATGATCAAATTAGCTATCGAGTTGGGTTTTCTCCATGATAATGCAACACTCTATTATATTCAAGCCAATGTCCAAGTAGAAACCAAATTGTGTCTTGAAGACCATGCTCCAGAGGATGTTGGGGAAACATAAGACTAATTGGCATATGATGTTATTTTCAGCATTATGGGCTTACCGCACCTGAACCAAGACTTCCACCAGATTCACCACTCCAACTTGTTTATGTTCTAGAGGCAGTCCCACCAATTGAATATGAAATACCATCATTAAAAATAGTCATAGCACTATATATCGACACCTACACCAAGGAGGAGCATCTCTTGTACTTGGACCTTCTTAATGAACAATGTCTTGATTCAACATTAGCAAATGAAAATCATAAGAAATGTGTCAAATCCCAGTATGATAAATCTATTCATCCTCGTGTCATTTCGTAGGGTGAAATGGTCTTTTTCTATGATCAGGACCATGTTGCATTAGGTGCAAGTAAATTTGAACCCCTTTTGCATGGTCCTTACATTGTTAAATGTGTCTTTAAGAGAGGGGCCTACGAGCTAGTTTATTGTGATGGGAATCCTCCTTTGTAGCCTCATAATGGGATATACCTTAAAATTATTGTGGTTAGGTCATTTGGTCACATGATAGTTTTTATATAGGTGTTTTTTTGTTTTGGAGTGGTGTGATTTTATTTTTATATGCGTGTTACTTTTTTCAGTTCATTTCTTCTCATGAATTATGTTTGATTTGAATATGTCATCATCCACCTCATTCTGTGTGGGATACACTGATGACACCAATCATAGTACCCAAAATATTGTCTCCATCACTTGGATGATCTTTTCTCCCACTAATGAGTTGATGAGTTCAAGGCGTGTTTTCCTTGGTCCTACAACCAATAACATCGTCAAATATAGTGTTTTCATTGAAAATTTGTCCAAGGCTCTTTCGCTTAGCATACATCATTTAGTTTTTAGGTTGGACTCTCAACTTGTGGTCTCACAGTTGAGTCGATCCTATATTGTTAGACATCCCACTTTTCCATGTAAGTATTTGAGGGTTAGTTATATTGAACACTACTTTGAGTACATCAAGTATTTCCATGTTTTAAGAGGGTATAATACATTGTATTAGTTTCTCTCTAACTACTTGTTAGAATGAAATATGTATCATTAGTTAATTAATTTAGCATGCATGTATGTAAAACATGGCAAACAATCACATCATGGAAAATTCATAAGTATCTATTGTTAGGACCACATATTGTACCCTTTTTGCCCATACTTTTTGCTATTATTTTACCCTTCATCACCTGCATTTTGACTTATACTATCATTTCACCTGATCATTCCAAGGTATACAACGTCCTTTCTCATTATTTTATGCT
>ML793940.1:223343-276951 GCA_009831015.1 Picea engelmannii
GAAAATGCAATAAGATCAATCTTACTATGGGGGAATATGTAATGAATAGTCCAATGATTTCTATACCCATGGGTGGTGTTGATGTTGTACTAGGAATCGAATGGTTACAATCATTAGGAACAATGGCTTTTAATTTTCAAGAAATTTTCATGAAATTTTCATTGGAAGGAAAATAAATTGAGTTAAGAGGTATCATAGGTAAACCCGGTAAGGTGATAATCTCTAATGGCATGAAACAGTTATTGAAAAAGGGGCATCAAGGTGTTATTTCACAACTATGCTCACTAGATGTTCAAAAATCTAAGCCATGTATTCCTCTAGATCTCCAAGGGATCATTTATAAGCATTCCAAATTATTTGAAGATATTCCCAAAGGTATTCCACCCACTATAAATCATGATCATGATATTAACCTAATTCATTGGAGTGTTCCTCCTAACATCAGGCCATACAGATACCCTTATGCCCAAAAGACTGAAATTGAGGACATGGTTGAAGAAATGTTAGACGTTGGCATTATTAGACCTAGCCAAATTTCTTACTCTACACTGGTGGTAATGGTATTCAAGAAAGATGGCTCATGGCATATGTGTCCAGATTATAGAGAGCTCAACAAAATCACTATTAAAGATAAGTTTCCCATTCTCGTCATTGATGAATTGTTAGATGAACTATATGGAGCAATCTATTTCACAAAGTTGGATATTCGTTCATGGTATCATCAGATTAGAATGAAGGAAGAAGATATCCCAAAAACAACATTCCGAACTCATGAAGGGCATTATGAATTTTTGGTCATGCCTTTTGGCCTTACAAATGCACCTTCCACATTCCAAGGGTTGATGAATTCTATTTTCAATCCCTTCCTTCAAAAATTTGTGTTAGTATTTTTTGATGATATACTAATCTATAACAAGTCTTGGGAGGATCATGTGCAACATGTTGACAAGGTGATACAACTACTAAAGGAACAACAACTATATTCCAAACCATCCAAATGTTTCTTTGGAGTGAAGGAGGTAGAGTATTTGGGTCATATTGTATCTCATGAAGGTGTCAAGGTAGACCCTAACAAGATTAAGGCCAGGATGGACTGGTCGATTCCCAAAACATTAAAGAATCTTAGAGGATTTTTGTGTTTGACAGGTTACTACCGCAAGCTTGTGCAACACTATGGAAGGATAGCAACACCTTTAACGACACTAATTAATAAGGATTCATTTTCATGGACTCCAGAGGAAACTAAATCTTTTGAACAACTTAAAGAGGTGATGTGCAAAGATCCTGGCTTGACCACTCCAGACTTCACAAAAACCTTTATTGTGGAATGTGATGCCTCGGGAAATGGAATTGGTGTTTTCCTAATGCAAGAAGGAAGGCCCCTGGCTTTTGAAAGTTGACCACTCAAGGGAAAGGAATTACACAAACCCATTTATGAGAAGGAAATGATCGCAATACTACATTCATTGAAGAAATGGTGTCCTTACCTAATAGGTAGGCACTTCAAGGTCAAAACAGATTATGATAGTCTTAAATACTTCTTGGAACGGAGACTATCTTCAGAAGAACAACAAAAATGGGTAACCAAGATATTGGGTTATGATTTTGAAATCGTCTATAAAAAAGGGAAGAACAATGTTGTGGCAGATGCACTCTCAAGGAATGATGAAGATGTTGAGGCCTTTCTCTATGCTATCTTGATCATCCAACCGGATTAGATAATAGAAGAAAGGGATGAATGTCAGAATGATGAAAAAGTGTGGAATCCGATGTATTTGATTCCAGTACATCAGATACATTTACATGGAAAAATGATTCACTATGGTACAAAGATCGCTTATATTTATGTAATAAATTCCAACTCAAACAAAAGGTACTATTGGAACTGCACACCTCTCTAGTAGGAGGGCACTTGGGATTTTTAAAAACCTACCATAGGGTCAAGAAGGAATTTTTTGGGGATGGCCTTAAAAATGATGTTCAAAGGTTTGTGGCAAAATGTTTGGTTTGCCAACAAAATAAGGTGGAAATAATTAAGACCCCGGGTCTTCTACAACCATTAGCCATCCCATGTCAGCATTGGGAGGAGGTTTCCATGGATTTCATCACAGGGTTACCGAAGTCTGAAGGAAAGAGTGTCATCATGGTGATTGTTGATAGACTTACCAAGTACGCACACTTTTGTGCACTCTTGCATCCCTTCAAAGCTAGTACAGTTGCCATCACATTCATGGAGACAGTTCAAAAGCTACATGGAATCCCAAAGATTATTGTAAGTGACAGAGATCCCATCTTCACTGGACATTTTTAGATAGAATTATTTTCTTGTTTGGGTACTCAATTGGCTCATAGCTCATCCTATCATCCTCATTCTGATGGAAAAAATGAGATAGTGAACAAATGTCTGGAAGGCTACCTTTGTTGCTTTGTCTCTGATAAACAAACACGATGGTTCAAATGGTTACCCTTGGTAGAATGGTGGTATAACACTTCCTTTCATACTGCAACAAAAATGACACCATTTATGGCACTCTATGGATACCACCCTCCTTCCATCACTTCTTCTCTTAAAGAAAAATCTAATGTTCAAGCAGTGTAACATCACATCGAGCATCAACAACAAGTTCTCCAAATATTAGAGGACAAGTTGACCATGGCACAAAATCGTATGAAACAACAATCAGATCAACATCGTAGTGAAAGAAGTTTTTAAGTAGGGCATTGGGTGTTTTTAAGACTACAACCATACAAACATATGTCCCTCAAGCAAGCCAAGAAGGATAATAAATTATCACCAAAGTACTATGGCCCTTATAAGGTGTTGAAAAAGATTGGTACTATGGCATACAAATTAGATTTGCCTGCATCTTCATGAGTACACCCAGTTTTCCATGTTTCATGCTTAAAGAATCTTATAGGTGACAATATCCCAGTTCAAACTATATTTCCAAAACTTGGCGAGGAAGGAAAAATTAAATTCGAGCTTGAAGCCATCAGTGACACAAGAATTCGCTAGCTGAGGAATAGATCCATTTCAGAGTATCTCAAGATTCCACTTGGGAAGATGATTCTTTTATATCGAAGCATCTAGAGTTACTCAAGCATTGCAGACAGTTGTCTCAAGGGGAGGGGCATGTTAAGCCCTAAATAGTGGCTCACTACCCCGTAATTGGGGCATATTATATTAGTAATGTTATTTTATTTATGTCGGCTTTCGGCCATTAGTTGTAATTATACCTCCTAGTCTCCTATATATACCAAGGAGACATTTTCATTTTGAATCATCTTGGAATTGTACATTTATGTGGGCATAAGGAGGTTGCCCCCTTGAAGAGGCTTATTATTTGATTTTATTTTTTTTTCAATGCATTGAGTACTTATTCTGAGGTTTTTCTATGCTATATTGACATTTGGTTCTTAACACGATGACACACAGGAGAAGACAAATATTTTGGGTCATTTTGGAAAAAAAACATTTATCAAAATGGAAAAATACACCCATGAAATTGATAGTAAGAGCATCAAGACTAACCTGGAAAAAACAAATAGAAATTTGGTTGATTAAATGTCTCATAATGAACTCTTGAAGCCTACACTTGGAGGAGGGTTTTCTCCACAAACTCTCTACTCACCCCTCTTTGCAAATAAGAAATGAGCTTTATAAAATGGTAGGTTTGTTTTTATAACACTTTGGGTGATAAAAAATCCTTTTTCATAATGAGACCAAGTAAGTGGCTTCATGATTTTTTTTTATTTAAATGGTTTTATTGGCATTTTAATGCCATTTTATTAATTAAAATTGACCCTGATATTGATTTTACATGTTTTGATAGGATAATAGGGGAATTTTTATGGAAATGGCAACTTCCATTGAACTTGAGGTATGTGTTCTCGAACTAGCATATAGGGATAGGTTTTTCCCTACATCCACGATTTGAATTATTAACCATCCATTTTTCCATCACAATTCCTTAGGTTTGATCCTGTCAGGTTGTGACATTAGCCACTCAATTTTTTCATGTAGAAACTTGAATAGTAGTTCCTACCATCATTGGGTGCCCTAGTTAGCACCTAAATTTCCATTCAATTCACATGTTGTGATTTCTTGTAGGCCCAATAAATTTACTGTAGTCCCTCCATTACTTGACGTTGAGATTCATTTTCCTCTCTTCATCTATATTCTTTCCATTTCTTGAGGGGGTTCCTCATTTTTGTTTTCTTAATGGTCACCTATGCATTTTATACTCACGTCATTCACCCTACCACTACACTATTTTTTTCCTAGATCCTACTTACCTCTATTGTAGTATCCTTTTACCATCCATCTCTTGCATTATTTGGCCTTTGTTTTGCATCCACCATCCCTTGGAGAGTGATAGTGGGGAAAATACCCCTATTACTATACCAGGGTCAAAGTATAGGAAAATATATGATCTCCCTTAAAAGACAATCTAATTCCTAAACTACCCCAAACACTCTAAATACATGAACAGAAAGAGATAGGAAAGTAGGTCATAAGTGGTACCTTTGGTCCAACGTTCGATGTAGACCACCTCCATATTTGTAGCTCCCAAGCTACAAGTCTCCTCCCAAAGATGACCTGCAAAAACACTTATGAAAAAAATGCTACAAATATTCTATCTCTACTCATCAAGATTAGGGTTAGATATAAACCATTATGCATAAATCAAATGAAAAACATAAAGATATCATTTGGGACAGGAAAAAGATTATTTTATTCAAATACAAAGATAAAAAATTACAACCTTTGTAGGCAAATGATCTATGAGCCTAGTTCGGGCTCCTCTTAATGTTTCTCCAAATGCACTATCCCAATTCTTTATCACACAATCAGTTGATCACTTCAAGGTAATGTTGAGGCAAAAACTCAGAAGGGGTTGCAAATACTTGGGCAAGGAGGGAAAAGGGATTTGGAAAGAGTTTCACTATTCTAATGCTTGATGTTGGAATGGAACCCCAATACCTCCTTTTATATGAAAAAATAATAGTTATTCAGTTTGGGGACAGGCTACAGTGGGTGAATTGGTTGGGAAACCCTTGATATCTTGTAAACTCCGTTGAATTCCTTGCAAATTTTTATTTTTTGCAATTTTTGGAGGTAAACATGGGTTGTTTAGTATGAAACTAGCATATGTATGTAGGATGTATATCATGAAACCAGCATATGTATGTGGGTAGTAGTGCAACAGGGCGCGTACATGCTCCAAAAAATGGTTTTTTAAAGAGAGATCCTCAACAGTAATTTGGAAATTTGTGAAAGTGGAAAGGCTAATGCCATGTATGTATAGGTAGGTAATTTTAGGGATATAATGGATGCCCCCTAATGTGTTAGGTCGTAAGAGAAACCAATGGCTGAAATACATTACAATATCTTTACCAGTGGAAAGGCACAGAGTCGCGTGAGCCCAGGACCAGAGTTCGAGAGGTTTCCATCTACAAAAAAATAATAATCTCTCTGAGGTAGGCATACCCATGCTCAGGATGAACTAACAATGGCTTCAAATAAAGTACAATGGAGATCCATATCATAGAAATTTCTATTTAAAATGTAGTCGCGAGAAATACACAGTGGATCTACATCTAAAAATGAAGTGATGATATTAGAATACAATACAATATGCATCTTCAAGAAGTATCAACGCTTGTGGATGGAGACGAGGACTTCATAGCTTGAGAAACAAATTCAATATCTTCAACTTCTCAAGTAGGAGTATGAAAAGAGTGTAAGACTCACAACTTTGAGGTATTTGACATGTTATTAGGGAAAGACTGAGGATCTCGATCATCAGGCACAAAACTTTGCCAATTTTGAATTTGGACTTGACTGGATTCACGGGATGAATGACTCATGAAATTCAAGATGCAAACTGCAGAATGGATGACTTAGGTTGGAAAAAACTTCCCTTGGAAAAAATCATGAAAGATGATCAGACTCGAGCAACATGACATTGACATAAGTTTGTGATGCAGGGGGCACCAAAAACTCTCCATATGTTTGGAAGAGTAACCAAATGAAGGAGGAAAGAACTATATCTAGAGAGAACAACTTCCTAAGGTCATACTAGAGCCCAATACTTGACGAGCAAATGGAAGGATGTTTTTTGTACAAGGGAGACTATATTGTTGTCGAAAATAGAATGTTTATTTCCTGTCCACTCTTTTTGGAATATTTTGTTTTTTTGTCTTTTTCAATTTTTTAACGAGCTTGAAAAAGAATAAAAGAATGCTACATTAAAAATGAGGAATGAGTGTCATGAGCAAGCAAACTGGTTCCAACCGCATGGAACATACTGATGCTCAAGGAAAGGAGACATGTATAGGATAAGGACACTCTAGGAAAATTCCTCCATGGATCAAGGTGTCAGATCACAAAGGAAAAAAATATTGCAAGGATTGCATATAAGGAATTATTTAAAGGTTCATTTAAGAGCAACATGGAGCTGGAATTAGGACAAAGACAAAAATATGAGACCCAAAATGTGATTAAGCATGACACAACATGACTCCTTCCATGTAATTTTTACAATCCCAGAGAAGGTAAGATCGATGGATTTTTCACGTTTAGAGAGTCTAAAAAAACATTAAAGAAGACTCCAGGGAGTATCTTTTTTCGTAATTAGTCCAATCGTTTCAAAAAATGGTTAAACTTGCACTGAAATGATGTCTTTTCAAAACCGTTTTAACAAGTGTGACAAAGACAAGATCACTCGGCTATCATTTCAATTTTAAGGAGTTTGAAAATAGCTTAAATATGGACTCATATCCTTTTTCTAGGTTTATTCTCAGCCCAAAAAAGTATAAAATATAATTGAGGAGAACTCTCCCGACGAGACGAATCTCCCAAGGCATACCTTTTTCCTGAATAATTTATTGGCTGGAAAAATGATTAAACTCATGCCAAGTAGATGTTCTTTTGGAACAATTTTAATGAGTGTGAAGGAACAAGGTTAGACAATGATATTCTCATATTTATGGAGTTTGAAAAGAGCTTAACTATGGAATCTGAGGGGGTTCCTTTTTCGTAAGTAATCTTTAAGGCCCAAAAAAGAGATAAACCAAAACCAAGGAGAATGTTCCTTTTTCAAAAATTTAGTCCCTCAGGCCCAAAAAAGGGTTAAACGTACGCTCGAGTATACTCTTCTAGTGAATCCAAGTTCCTAGAGAATAGCTTTATTCGTAAAATTAGTCATCTGAACTGAAAAATGGGTAAACTACCATTGAAAAGATGTGCCTTCAAATTTGAGTTTGGTGAGCGTGAAGGGAAATAAGATCGCTCGACAATATTTTCAATTTTAGAGAGTCTGAAAAGGGATTAAAGAAGACTCCAGGGGAGGTACTCTTCTTAATCAATCCATACAAGATCGAAAATAATGAATACAGTCTCTTTGGATGTTTCTTTCAAAATTTAAGTGATCTTGAAAGACAACAAAACATGCTAATTAGGGAGTCCCGCGGGTAAGGCCAAGAAAAAAGATGAAGAAGAATAATGAAGCTTCAAGTTTCAACACAAAGTCATGGCAGGACTAAGAGGGACTCCCGTGCCTATGAAATACTTTGACATGGACAACAAATGGAATCCAAGGTTATAAATAGGATGCCCATGGAAGGAAGGTTCTATCACATAAAGTATGACACACTTATCAACAAGGAAGGTTAGTGTCGCAATTTAGTGGGGTCGATCCTAAGGCCAAATGAACCAGGAAATGGATAAGGCAAAAATGCAAGTAGAGAAAAAACTAACCTATATGGAAGTTTTGAGGTTAATACCTGTCAGAACAAATTGATACGATAAAAAAAAATTCAAACAAAAAATGTCTCCAATATCCTGCACATAAGGCCAATAACACTCATCCAAAATTTAGTACATCCAATATAGATAGAAACTTTGAAAAATAAGAGATGTTATTGAATAAAAAAATTGAAAACAATAAACCTGGACTATACAATATGTAAAAGGTACTGCATAGCCTTATGGCTCATGCATGGTAGTAGTTTAGGTAGAGCCCGTTTCTAGGCTCTGACCAAGAGTCTCCTCTATAGTCAACTTGGAAATTCTCCCAAAAGGGAATAAAACACAAAACGTGTATGTATTCCCACGGCATAGAAACCATAGTAATGGATTTAAGGATAGCCTCATTTGAAGGAAATTCAAAATACAAGAAATGACATGAACGAGGACAGTCGAAAGTACCAAATGTAACATCCCCGACCACCAACAAGCCGGGCCATGCCAATAATTAGACACTTTCCTTAGCTCTGAAACCATTTTGTAACATCCACGACCATCCATGTCGGTCCACACTATGCCAGAAAACACTTACGTTCTCTCTGTGGAACATACTGTAACATACCCAACATCTAACTGAGCTATGATACACAAATTTTTCTAACTGTGTGTAATTAAAACATATGCACATAGAACACCCGTGAAAGCTTTACATGTAAAATGTAAAAAGACAAATACATTTCATAAATTCATGGATTCAGACTGAAATAACAATGAACACATACATGCAACATATACAGGAAATACCCATAAAAATAAACATGTAAATAACAATGCAACATGTAAACTTATCACACAATTGGAACTTATCTTGGTAAGAATGTCACCAACTGCGTGCAGACCTTCCATGATCCTCCCAGCCTTAGACCACAATATTCATCACTCTCAATAGTGAGTCACCCTCGAGATGGGACTAAACTCCACTCGGGTAAAGGGTTCCTAACCAGGTTAATGGCTCATGGAAAACAGGAAAGCCTCTATCATGGTGCTCACTCAACTAACAACCTACAGTCTCTCATTCCCCACATGCTTGTCCCACCCAAGCAAGTGTTCCCCTTATCTTCTCAAAAATCCCTTGGCTTCCCCACTTACCTTCTAGGGCTTTAGCAACAGGCTGGAAAAGAAGTCTCAGAGCCCTGTAGTTTCAGTTTAGAACCTTTAGGGAATCAACTCCCAAAAATTCTCTCACCTAGAGAATTTCTCATGGGCCTGACAACCCGCCTCTTCAATATCACATGGGCCTGGAAACCCGCTTCTTCAGTATCCCACGAACCTAAAAACCCACTTCTTTAGTCCATCTTCCTAAGCTAACGAGGTACACCAACCTCTATGTCCATGGGTACAAGTTCAAATACATTGAAATGAATGTCTGAGGATAACTGAATACGTGAGTGAACATGGTCATGGAATCATGGCTGAATGATGGAAGAAGTGAATGGAAAAGAAAATGATCGTAAGAATGATGGGGAAGGTATGAAAATGAACTAAGTCCCAACAATATGTATGCATGTTCCCAACTTGACATTTGTCATGTTGGGAGCTACTTTGGCCCACTTGTCCCCAACTTTAGAACTTAGGATAAAATATTTATCCATACTTTATGATTTAAGAAACATTAATATAATATTCCTTTTTGGGTCAAGCTCCCTATCTTTCCCTAACTAGTGGAGTTTAGTCCCCCATCTCTTTTATCGTGGTCGGTCTGTCCACAACGATGTATTTTATATTAAATATGAGACATGTACAAAAATAACTACACTGGCCTTTAACATCTAGGCTCTCCAACCTAATCAAAACATAATCATCCTATCTTATAATAAATGGCTAACCAACTGATGCAGGAGCATTAGTTTGACTTCATGGTGGAGTGGGCACATGTTGTGATCTAGAACAACATTTTGAGTTTAAGTGAACAATAGGTTAAACAAATCTACACTTCATTAATCTAGGTAGATAGCTTTGTTGGCAAAATTAGAGATAGATCTGGAATAGATAGCTATCAAACAGCTCCCTGCGAGGAGACTGAGCCACCTGTTCTAAGTGTTGAATAAAACTAGGGATTAGTTTTCTAAAAATAGGAGAATTCCTAAAAACAGGCGTGGTTTGTTAAATGTTATTGGAAATAAAAGAAAACAGAATGTAGAGAGGAGGGGGACGGAATAGTTGCAGAGGAGAGAAAGCAAATTCATCAATAAAAGTTCATGTCCATTCTGGCAACATTCTCATGCCTGTGAAATCATATTCATCTGTGTATGAAATTGTTGTAGTATATGTATATATACGATCTGGCAATATCGTTTAAAACCCCTGGCATCGAAAATAATGCTGAAAACGAATTTGCATTTTCATTYTGTATGTATCGGGGTTTATGGTGGAAAGTAGAATAGAACTCGAGGAGATCACGAGTTRACARTGTAAATCATCSAGGAAATRAAYGGTTGTGATCTAAGYGGAGTCCAGTGAACAAAKAACAGACGGTCAGATCGCCAGCGGAAGGTGGAAGCTCGATTTTCAATACGTTTTGGGAAATTCCGTTGAGTCCACGCGTCCATCAATGTATGGGAACGGAAATTAGAGGTAAGTGAAATAAAACGTGTTTAATTGATTTCCGTTGGGGTTTATGGTCATATAGCGTGGTTATGAGGAGCTTAACATTTTTATGCCAAGTCTTTTCCGTTGGGTGTTAAAATAAACAAAGAAGTGTTTATTCCGGCAAATTTCAGAGGAGTCTAGTAAAATAAACCAAAATCGCCAAGTATAGGGACAGCGAGCTAAGTTTAGCTCTATAAACTTCATTTCACCAAGTAAATTTACATTTCGGCAATATTCCTGTCAAAAGAGTCAAAACTGCCAATTATAGTGCCAGACAGCCAACTTTAGCTCTATCAAACAATTTTCGCCAGATTCAGCAATATTCCTGTCAAAAGAGTCAAACCGCCAATTATAGCTACATACAGTTGAGTTTAACTCTGTCAATTGCATTTCACTAACACTAGCTGCATTACCAACCTATAAAACATATCATATACACAAAGGCTCCCTGACCTCAACATCGCGCGCACTTAAGATGCTATGCACGGTATCCTTGAATGTGCACACTTCCTCATTTTACTGCGCAGTACATGCATGCACTATGCCATGAAATGTGCATACAAAATGATATCAAAACAACTCACCAACTTAAGTACATTTGTATTTACACTTACAATTGGGTTCGACCTTAGGGATATTATAATCCCCTCCCCTTATTTATGCACTATCGTTAGTGCATCATGTACCTATGTACAAATAAATTTCAAAAATCCTCAAAAAGATGTGGGTATTCTTCCTGCATTGCATCCTCATGCTCCCAAGTAGCGTCCTCAAGACTGTACCAGGTCCATTGGACCTTTACAAGCCCTATGGCTCGATTCTGAAGCTATTTGATTTTTCGATCCAGAATGCAAACTGTATGCACTTGAAAAGTGCCTTCTTGCTCCACCTGAATCACATTCTAATCAATAACATGATTAGTATCATGTGTATATTCCTTTACCAATGATACATGGAATACATTATGAACAAACATAGATGCAAACAATGTAGTCATATAAGATGCTAGACCAATCATCTCAAGGATTTCAAGCAGCCCACAATAGCGAGCTACCAACTTTTAACAATTTCCCAACTTCAGGGAACTTATGTTGGCTTTCACTTTCAAGAATACATGGTCACCCACTTTAAATTACCTGTGAGTTCTTCCCTTATCCGCATAGCTTTTCTGCATGTCCTGGACAACCTTTAATTTTTTTTTTTTTTTCAAAATTTTTTGTTCCATTTCCCTGACAAAATTTGGCCCCACCACTTCTCTATCTACTGGGTTATCCCAACTTACTGGTGTGTTTCACTTTCTGCCATAAAATTCCTCAAATGGGATCATCTTTAGAGATGCTTGGTACTCATTGTTATAAGAAAACTCTACCAAGTGTAGGTAGTCTTCCCATTTTTATGGTTTATCCATCACATACATCCTCAACATATCCTAAATCACATGATTCACCCTCTGTATTTGTCCATCTGTTTCTGGATGATAAGTTGTACTGAAATTCAAATTCGTTCCAAATCCAATAAATAATCCCTTCCAAAAATTTGAGGTAAATTTTGGATCTCTGTCAGACACAATTGTCTTGGGTATGCCATGTAATCTAGCAATTTCCCTCATAGAAACATCAACAATGTTTGTTGCCTTGTGAGTGAGATTAACTGGAATAAAATGGGCAGCTTTAGTAAGCTTATCCACCACTACCATGATAGAATCATGTTGCTTGTTTGTTCTTGGCAGTTTGGTAATGAAATCCATGGTTACAACTTCCCATTTCCACTCAGGAAAATGGTTGTAGAAAACCAGTTGGGTGTCTATGCTCAGCCTTTACCTTTTGACATTCCAAACATCTGGCAATAAAATCAACAACCTCTTTCTTCATGCCTCGCCAATAATATTGGCTCTTGATAGCTGCAATAGTTTTATGATATCCTTGGTTCCCATCATAAGGAATATTATGCATTTCTCTCAATATCATATTTTTCAACTCCTAGGAATTTGGTACATAAATTATTCCCCAGTACATGATAATTTCATCCTTATCGAGATTGTGTTCTTCAATTTTCTACTGCAAATTACTTTGTTGTAGTTTTGCCACTAAATCCTTGTATTGTAAATCTGATTTGATAGTCTCTACAATTATGTGTTTCAAATATGATTGATACATGCTAATGGTTGTAGCATGCATTTCATGCACTCTTCTGTTGAGTGCATCAATCGCTTTGTTCTCTTTCCCCTTGATATGATTTATATCAAAGTCATATTCGCTTAGAAATTCTAACCATCTGCTTTTCCTAGCATTTAAAGTTGGCTGATCAAACAAATATTTTAGACCATTGTGGTCTGTCCTCATCTCAAACCTTTTCCCCATGAGGTAGTGTCTCCATTTCCTCAAGGCATGTACTATGGCTTCCAACTCCAAATCATGAGTGGCATAGTTTCTTTCATGCTCCTTCAACTTCCCTGATTCATAACATATAACAAACCCATTTTGACTGAGGACTCCACCAAGTCACTCTTTACATGCATCTGTGTATACAATGAAGTCTTCATTTGGGTTTGCTATCCTTAATATTGGAGCACTTGTTAATAATTGTTTCAAGTGTCGGAAACTCTTCTCACAATCCAATGTCCACTGAAACTTCACACCCTTTCTTTGCAAGGAAGTTATTGGGTGTGCAATATTTGAAAATCCTTCTATAAATCTCCTATAGTATCCTGCAAGGCCCGTGAATGATCTCAACCCTGTCAGATTCTTTGGCACTGCCCATTCTCTAATGGATTCTATCTTCTCAGGATCCACTGCTATCCTATCCTTTGAAATGATATGACCCAAATAGTGAATTTCCTTCTGATAAAATGAGCACTTGCTCAATTTCACATACAATTGATTCTCCCTTAATACTTTCAAAACCATCCTTAAATGATGTTCATGCTCTTCTTCTGACTTAGAATATACAATAATTTCATCCAAAAAGACAATGACAAACTTGTCTAAATATTCCCGGAAAACACCATTCATTAAGCACATGAAGACAGCTAGTGCATTTGACAACCCAAATGGCACCATTGTAAACTCATAATGACCATACCTTGTCCTGAAGGATGTCTTGTTGATATCTTCTTATTTAATCCTTACCTGATGGTATCCTGACCTGAGATCTATCTTTGAGAAGATCTTTGCATCCTTCAATTGATCAAAGAGATCATCAATCCTTGGCAGAGGATACTTGTTCTTCATAGTCACTTTATTCAACTGTCTGAAATCAATGCACAATCTTAATGTTCCATCTTTCTTCTTTACAAATAAGACCAGGGAACCCCAAGATGACACACTTGGGCGTATATACCTCTTCTTCAGAAACTCTTCAAGTTGCATTTGCAACTCCTTCAGCTCTGGTGTACTCATTTTGTAAGGAGTCTTTGACACTGGAGCTACTCCAGGCATTATATCTATAGAGAAATCAATGTCCCTCCTTGGGGGTAGTCCTAGTACCTCCTTGAACACATCTTCAAAATCTTCCAAGACTGCATAATCTTCCAAATTTGTCACCTTATCTTTAGGTGTCTCCTCCATATGAGATGCAAATAATTGACACCCTTTTCTATAACATTTCTTTAGCTGCAATGCTAAAATCTCTCTGATGGTTATTGCCCTGGGAATTCCATTCACTTTCCTTATTTTACCTCCCTCATCCAAGCAAGTAAATTCTTTGTTATGATAGTCTAGGAGAGCATGATGTTGGTCCAACCAATCCATCCCAAATAGAAAGTCATAGGAATGTAAAGGAAAGATGTTCAAATCTGCCAGGGTGTTCATTCCATTCATGTCCATAAGACATGACTTAACCATCTCATTAGCTTTTCTTTTGGTTCGTGTAGCTAGCCACACCAACCAATATTCCCCATGCTTGCTTCTTGGAAAATGCAAACTTTCCAACATCTTAGGATCTATATAACTATGACTAGCTCATGAATCAATTAAAATAGCAATGGTTTGGTTGTTGATCATACCTTCCACTTCAATCATATGTGACTGATACTCTGATTGCATGTTGTCCAGAGCTACATAGGTCCTGGGTACCTTTCTGCACATCTCCATTATTTCAGCTTGTTGTACATTGTGAACAATCCTCCCTTTTTCACCCCTGTGAGGAAAATCTCTGAACTTTTGATCCCCTTTACAACCCCAACATTGAATAGGTGGTTTCCTTAGCCTTCGACTCCCTATGTCAATCGTTCTGGGTTCTTCAGGAGTTTGTTGTCCCTAAGGATTGTTTCTAAAGAATGGTGGCTTATATCCCTTCTTCCTCTGATCCACCTTGAATTTCTTTCTGTCTTCCCAAGCTTTTTGGAATGTTGGCCTTGATTGTTTTTTATCGTATAGGCATTTAGCTTGCCTTATGGTCTCCTCCAATATCTTGGGATCATCATACTATATTTTTTCAATGATAAATGATGGAAATCCACTCAAATACCTTTGAATCTTCACTGTATCATCCTTGATGAAAGAGACATACTTATGTAGTTCTAAAAACCTTCTCTCATATTCCCAAGCTTGAGTTCAAATAACTCTTTCATTTTCTTGTCATAGTATCTCTTAGTCAAGTATTTCTTCTCAAAATACCTCTTGAATTCCCTCCAAGTAACACTTTTCTCATTAATGTGTTTCACCTGCACAAGTTGATCCCACCACATGGATGCCTTTCCCTTGAGTTGATAGATGGAAATTATACCCTCTGCATGAGAAGAATATTATGCAATTGAAAATACTTTCTCATGCCCAACAACCATGTCTCTACATCTTCATCCTTCTTGTGCTCACCATCAAAAGTAGGAGGTTTTATTTTGTTCATTTCTCCTCGTAGTTCATCCACCCCATAACTCTTATGCTTCCTGACAGGGGATGGACTTGAGCTTCTGTGTTCCCTCTTATTGGAATTCCTTGGGGAGTGATGGTGATGTCTTCTAACACTTCTTGATTTTCTTTTCTCATCATGAGACTTGTGTCTACCCGATTTTCTCGAGCCACTCTCCTTATCCAATTTCTTTTTTATTATGTTCAATCTCTTTAATAACTTCATGTTGAAGTCATCATGTTGCTCCTTGGCTCTCATAATCCTTTCATTATCAGACTTATGGCTTTGGACATCCTTCTACAAATTTTTAATGGTCTCTGCCATATTCATGTTTTCATTCCTTTCTTCTCCATGTCCATTGGAGTTTGTTCCTTCAATGCTGGACATCCATCCCTCTGACTTCATATTCCTGGATGTAATTCTGAGTTGCTAAAAATGTTCTTAAGGCCCTAAAAAATGCGCAGCAAAAAGGTGACGTTCAAACGATATAAGACGTCGCAGAAATTCGTTGGTGTTTTGTTGTTCTTCACCCTTCAAACAACTTCATGTGCACAAATTTCAATCTATGCACTCGTATTTACCATGTGTTGCAACATCAAAAGGTAAATCATGCTTTGCGCACTTTAAAACCATTGTGTATCACTTCATTGTTGCACCAATAAATTGCGCGCACTTTTGTGTCACGTGCCAATATCTACCGCACACAGTTTTGGTTCTTGCACTAATACCCGTTGCACACAGTTATTTGTATCACACACTGATATTCCACATGCATTTCTCTCTATGCTTTGCACCATGTCAAAGTTCAATATGCCCCCACCGCGCATAATAATATGCACACACCATTGATTAAACTGTCACGAGACAATTTATACTCAGAATGTCCGCGCACCAACCAAAATCCTTTGTGCTTTGCAATACTGTGCACACCACGTATTTAGCATGCGCATCCGCACACAATATTTTTCCGCGCGGTAGTAAATTTTTATCGTGCGCACCTGCATGCTATCATTTTTACACATGGTGCCAAAATTTAACGCGTGCATCAGCACACCAATACCTTGTCATGCAGTGTTGAATTTTACCTATCCCAAGCATTTCACTGTGCCACATGGATTTTTGGTGCACCCAACTATGTACATTAACCTTTATGCGCATCGATTCCTTGTGAATTCCGCTGCAGAAATTGGGGCTTTCCCCAATTCACCATAGACATTCGCCAACTATGAAATTCATTTAATTTCACCCCGATAACACCAACTCACCCTCTGTAACAATAGATTGTTGTGGGTTGACATTTCTGGAATGGATTTTTCCCAAACTCAATTCATGAATTGGGAATTTTAATTATAAAACTCGCTCCAACTATCATGGATTCACTGTAACTTCAAATTTGACCAATTCTAGGTCCGAATTTGCTAGAACAGATATTAAATTAGTAATATCTCATCAATTGGTTGAATTTCTTGATTTTCTTGTGAATTCAACCAAAAAAATTGGGGCTTTTCCCCATTTCTGCCCAATTGCTGATACTTTTTACCATGGACGTTCTACAAACTGAAATTTGGCCACTTCGAAATAAATCCTCTATGACATTCTTCTTCAATTGAACCTTTCTGATCCGTCCAGGCTCATTGTTCGAACTAAAGCTCTGATACCATATTGTAACATCCCCGACCACCAATAGGTCGGTCCATGCCACTACTTAGATGCTTTACTTAGCTCTGAAATCGTTTTGTAACATCCCTGACCATCCATGTCGGGCCATGCTACGACATAAAACATTTACGTTCTCTCTGCGGAACATACTGTAACATACCCAACATCTAACTGAGCTATGCTACATAAATTTTTCTAACTACATGCAATTAAAACATATGCACACAAAACACCCGTGGAAGATTTACATGTAAAACGTAAATAGACAAATACATTTCATAAATTCATGGATTCAAATTGAAATAACAGTGAACACATACATGCAACATATACATGAAATACCCATAAAAATAAACACGTAAATAACAATGCAGCATGTAAACTTATCACACAATTGGCACTTATCTTGGTAAGAATGTCACCAACTGCATCTAGACCTTCCATGAACCTCCCCACCTTAGACCACATTGTTCATCATTCTCAATAGTGATTCACCCCCAATATGGGACTAAACTCCACTCAGGTAAAGGGTTCCTAACTAGTTTAATAGCTCATGGAAAACAGGAAAGCCTCTGTCATGGTGCTTACTCAACTAACAACCTACAGTCTCTCATTCCCCACATGCCTGTCCCACCCAAGGAAGTGTGCTTCTTCTCTGCTCAACAGTCCCTCGGCTGCCCCACTTCCCTTTAAGGGCTTCAACAGCAGGCCAGACAGGAAGTCTCAGAGCCCTATAGTTGTAATTTAGCACCTTCAGGAAATCAACTCCCATAAATTCTCTCACCTAGAGAATTTCTCACGGGCCCGACAACCCACCTCTTCAATATCCCATGGGCTTAACAACCCTCTTCTTCAGTATCCCATGGACCTGAAAACCCGCTTCTTCAGTCCATCTTCCCAAGCTAACTAGGTACACCAACCTCTGTGGCCATGGATACAAGTTCAGATACAGTGAAATGAATGTCTGAGGATAACTGACTACATGAGTGAACATGGTCAGGGAATCATGGTTGAATGATGGAAGAAGTGAATGGAAAAAGAGATGATTGTAAGAATGATGGGGAAGGTGTGAAAATGAACTAAGTCCCAACAATATGTATGCATGTCCCCAACTTTACACTTGTCATGTTGGGAGCTACTTTGGCCCACTTGTCCCCAACTTTGGAACTTAGGATAAAATAATTATCCATACTTTATGATTTAAGAAATATCAATATAATATTCCTTTTTGGCTCAAGCTACCTAGCTTAGCCCCTTTCCTTAACTTAGCCCCTCCCTTTCCCTAACTAGTGGAGTTTAGTCCCCCATCTCTTTTATGATGGTCAGTCTACACGCATCAATGTATTTTATATTAAATATGAGACATGTACAAAAACAGGTGCACTGGCCTTTAACATCTAGGCTCTCCATCCTAATCAAAACATAATCATCCTAGATTATAATAAATGGCTCAACAGCCTATAAAACATATCATATACACAAAGGCTCCCTGATCTCAACATCGCGCACACTTAAGATGTTGTGCGCGGTATCCTTGAATGTGCACACCTCCTCATTTTTCTCCGCAGTACATGCACGCAGTATGCCATGAAATGTGCATACAAAAATGATATCAAAACAACTCACTAGCTTAAGTACATTTTTATTTACACTTATAATTGGGTTTGACCTTAGAGGTATTACACCAAAGGGCAAAGCAAACTAACCATATTCCATATGATGACAAATGTTTTGGCCAGGACTGGAAGAGTCTATTAGCAAAGAACCACAAGCATGAGGAATTGAACATCGAAAAATAGTGATATCAGACTCAAAATGAGACTCAAGATTAGTTGGAACAAGAGGGGGAAGAAAGGGCTCCCATGCCCTCATTGGATAAAAATATTGATCAATTCTCGAGACCATGTCTCAAGAAGGTAAATATGATTTCACAGGTTCCTTCTTAGAAGCAACTGAACATCGAGGATAAGATGCCACATAACTAACCCATGACAGGGTAGATTCTACATGAACACTAGGAACATATAAAGGGGAAGCCTGAACTAATGTTGAATTAAGATGGTGATTATCAAATGTCATCTGGTCAATAGTGAAAATGCTTCCATTCTGAGGGAAATGCATCACCCGAAAAAGCGTAGACAACACAACATTCATAGCATATACATAATCATGCCTAATAATCATATTGAAATCTAATGGACCTTGCACCACTATAACATCGACAAGGACAAAATTTCTAGAAAAGTAGGTTTTCTTGTTTAACCATAGACAATATAGAAATATTTTCACTCGACCATAGGTCGAAGCCACCCCCAAGCACCTTAACCTTCAAAAATAATAATTCTCGAAGCAAACCCTAGGCCTAATAGCCAATCAATGTAGAGTACCTCTCTCCATAGCTAGTGCACAAGGAAAAAATTCAAAACCATAACCAAGAGAAATTCCAAGCCTAAAACCCAAAATACAAGTTGCATTTGTTGCAACTGCAGCTACTCTCCAGACTTGTGCACTTACTAAATTTCTGCAGTGCACACTAGATTTATGCAGTTGCGAGTTGTGTGTGTCCAAATGAGCTCTGGCATTTTGTATTTATACTTCTCTTCCTTATTTTTTTGGTCCGACTTCTCTTTCTGGAGTATAAAAACTCAATATTAATTATTTTCTTTAGGCGACTTGTCTTCTAGGGTTATTTTCAATGCTTTAGGGTTTCTTCTTGCTTCTCAAAATATTCTATTCTTGTCAAGGTTACATGTGGAGGTTTAATACCTCCCGCAACTACCATAATATCAACACTCCCTCCTAGCTAGGGAGATATTTAAAGGTAATGGTACTGAGCACAAACATACCATTCAACCGGTAGCATCATTATAGCCACACAAGATATCTCATGATCAAATCAGGAGCACCATCATCACTATCAATATCATCTGATAGCATCAACTGTATCATCTCTCAAAGACATACTCCATCTATGTAATCAATCATGATGCTTGATAATTCACTCACTTCATAGAGTGATACAAGAACCATTCTTATAATCTAGACATATGTCCTAGAAGAATAACTATTCCAACAGATGTTGGAAGCCATGTCATGGGCTACAAGGAATATTCTTCTAATCTAGACATACGTCCTATAAGAATAAATGTCCTGGAACATTTTCCTCCTGGAGAATGTCTGTCCACCAACACAATGAACATCCATCTAGTTGATAATCATTTCCAACACTACTAATAGTCTTCATGGAAATCGGAACAATGCCATTCAATAGAACATAACTATGTCTATCCATAACAATACACAACCACTATCCATTGGCACACAACCACACCAAGTAGCACATGACTACTTAATTAGTGACACATATTCAAAACTAGTGGAACACATCCACCACAATAGCATACATATAATATTTAGAGACATACAATCTCCACATCAACCATATCATCTGATATCAACCTGCATAAAAAAATAGCATGATATAAACTGAGTCATTTGGGCCATTCTTCCACTCACATATATGATATTTGGAAGAGCATCTTCCCTCAGAAGGTAAAAAATCAGCCATGGGCTATCTGGACTACTCTTCTCAAGCATAGAAGACTAATTGTCCATGATTTATGAGCCTAGACCATTCACCTAACTAGGCCATTCCTTTGGCACTAAACACAGTGAAACCTGGAGAGAATGAGTCTACCCTAGGAAATTCATGTCCCTAATTGTTGAATTTGAACCATTCACCTAACTGCGACATTACTCTAGCACTAATCATAGTGCAACCTGGATACAATGATTCTTCCCTAGGGAATGACTTTCCGGACCATTTCATAATGGAAATGATTTCTTGCACTAACCTCCAAAACGGACCATTCTTCGAAACTTCTCACAAATGTAAACTTAGAAAGAACGACTTCCCGGTGAGGCAGACCATTCTACTTGACCACTACTCAGAGTGACTTATAAGAAGAATGAATATCCTAGACCATTCCCCCACACTAACCACAATGGGAGTCATTTTCTATGGTAAATCAACAATCTATCGAACCATTTTCATTATGAAAATGATTGTTTGATCTGGACCTTTTCTGAACTAGAAAATGTATGTCCGTCAGAAATTTCAAAGCACTTTCCAAACTAGAAAGTAACTGCTCATCCTGGAACATTTTTCAAACTGAAAAATGACTATCCATAAATCAATAACATATCAGTTCTCCCTCCCAACCTGGGAGTAATCTCTTCCTTTTTTAATAAGGAATTTGTCTCCACGAGCACCATATTGTTTCTTATGTACAGAAAATTGTCATCTTGGACAGAGGATTTACCAAAATATTTGTTATATTATCATCTGTGGAGATATATTGGAGAACCACTTCTCTTTCCTGGACTTCATCATGAAGAATATAATTATTTATCTCAATGTACTTCGGTCTATCATTGAACACTAGTTTTCTCTGAATGCTTCATATAGCTATGATCATTACAATATATCATGGTTGAATTCAACACTTCTTGCTAGCTCATGACATCGTGACAAGTCTCAAACTGAAACATATATAAGTATCACTTCTTCTGTCATCATGAGAGTTTTCCATGGATTAGCAATCCATCATCCCAAACTTCTGAGTAACTATTTTGATACACTATCTTGGTCATAGAAATTTTTCACCATGCTTCTATTGTATATGGGATACTCTACATCAAGTTGTTTGAATCCATACAATGTATTCTTATATATGCATACATGGGTATCTTTCTAGTATAAGCTTCTTTCTCACTTTCGTTATTGGGAAGAAGAGTCTTTTACATGTAAATTCCAATCCATGTATACTACAAGAGGTATATCTGGTTTACTGGAACAAGTTGTTGTCATAGTCTTCTCCCTCCTTATGGAAGAAAATTTGAATATTGCAATGCTTCCATTCATAATTCTTTTTAACATTTTATTACATACATTGTTATTTATCATAACTTCCATTTCTTCTTCTTGATTGCTTCTTAGTGGGTTCAAACCAAACTGGTAGTCTTGTGATTCTTGGTATAATAATTGGTTGTTCTTTCTTTTCTTTCTTTCTTGGAATCTTCATGTTCTTCCTCATGTATCTATTTATCTCTTGGGTCCATGGGTTCTTCTATATTAACTTAACATTCCAACTTCTTCCTTTCATCATAGAATCATGGATGTAGATGGAAAACCAAGGATAGATTAAGGCTTCTTTTCGAAGAAGACTACTTCTAGAGTCAAACTGAACATGTGTTGTTTATCATGGCTACTACTTTCAATTGGAACATGGAAAGATACTTCATAATCCTCAATGGATCATATCATTTAGGATTATCTCCCTCCTAATACTTGCTTCATGCATGGATGCATGATCTTCTTTTGGAATTTTGTAATCAACTCCCTCCATCTAATAGATTCCATTCTTATGCTTGTATCCTTATTTCCTTCTGCAAAGTGTCACAAGTCTTTTTCTAATTTCCTCTTGAGTGCTGAATTCTTTCTGTTTTGACTTCTTTTGGGTCTCTTTCAAGTTTGATTCTGATTTCGGCTTATCTGGAAGTTGTTACTTATATAATATCTTCCACAAGAATTGTTACCAAGGGTTGTCAATGTACTTCATATTTTCATGTGTATTTCTTAACTTCTAGTCATCATGATAGAAATCATTATCGTGTTATTCTTCCATAGGTATTGTTTCACTTGAACATCTTATATTCTAAAAAATAGATATGCAAGATATGTACATAAACTATATAAACATGGTATGTAGAAGAACTTTGAAGAATATTTTTACCTTGACTTAGAAGAAGAAGTCGGTTTTATCCTGCTTGGACTTCTTTGAGGGTTCCCTTTCTTTAGCAACTGATGTTTCATATGTTTCCTTCCTTAAGCCAATCTTCCTCTTATTCTTGAAATTATTGAATTTGTTTTTGAAGGCTTGATCATCATATTTCGTTTTGGATTTTTGTTTTGTGCTAATCCTTGATTCTTCTTGTGCACAACAAGTCCTAAGTTATTCAAATGTGAGATACTCCTTTCTTGTGTTCATGCTTGTGAAAAATGCATCCCATTTATTAGGAAGGATTTTGTGTAATATATTTACTAGTTCCTTGAAATTATTTCTTCAATAGCTTGTACTTGATCTCTTAACTGAGAGATTCTCACAAAGTATGATGTTATTCTTTCATCATCATTATTTTTCATGTCACGAAGCTCATTCTTCAGAATTATTACTTGTCCAATGTTTATGACTGAGAATATATTAGTTAGGGAATCGTACATCTTCTTAGATGAGTCAAGATGAGAGATGTAGGGTATCAAGTGGCCTTTTACAGATTCCACTATGATACTTATGGAATTGATGTCATTTTCCTTGAACTTCTCCATAACTACAACATTCTAAGGTTCCTTCTCTTTTCCTTCTTCAAACTGTGCTTCTACAATCTTTCCATTCACTATATCCAACACTTTATTCTTGGAAAAAATGAGTTCAATCCTTTTTTTCCATGCTCTAAAGTTAGAATCCCCTTCTAACTTGTTTTCTGACTTCATAGAGTAAGTCATGACTACTTTGACTTGGTCAACCTTTGACTTTGACCAAAAACTCAAACTTGATGTCTTAGCTTGTTGAGAGTACTAGGAGGTGTGCTAGGTTAGGGAGAACTAGGATATCTAGAAATTAGGTCAATCTCTTCACTTAAGGTGCTTTTACAAGAGGGTTAGGGTTTCAATGCTACGGAAAAAACTTTGACTGCAACTGCAACTGTAACTGAGAAAATCCTCCCAATCTATATTCCATCAATTAGAGTGTCCGAAGATAGTGTGTGCCCATAAAATATTATAAAAGTAGGTGTGATCATTTAACCATATACAATATAACATTATTTTCACCCAACCATAGGATGAAACCACCCCCGAGCACCTTAACCTTGACAGAGAATAATTTTGGAAGAAAACCGTAGGCCTAATAGCCAATCAATATAGTGTACCTCTCTCCATAGCTAGTGCACAGGGAAGAAATTCCAAACCATAACCAAGAGAAATTCCAAGCCTAAAACCAAAAATACAAGTTGCAGTAGTTGCAACTACAACTACTCTTGAGACTTGCACACTTACTAAATTTCTGCAATGTGCACTAGATTTCTGTAGTTGTGAGCTATGTGTGTCCAAATGAGATATGGAATCCTATATTTATACTTCTCTTCCTTAGATGTATTGTCTAACTTCTCTTTCTGGAGGATAAAAACTCAATATTAATTATTTTCTTTACCTGAATTGTCTTTTAGGCTTATGTTCAATGATTTAGGATTTCTTCTTGCTTCTCAGAATATTCTATCCTTGTTAGGGTTACATGTGGAGGTTTAATGCCTCCTGCAACTACCATAATATCAACAAGTCCTCCCACCTAATGAGATATGAAAACAAGGAAGAATCCCCAAATATTCACTAGGACATTTGTCAAAATCCAACAGCTCATATGAAGCATGCACAAGCTTGGGAGAACCCAAAGCTTGGCAAGCCAAGGAGGATAAAATACTTGCGGAGGCTCCTTCATCTACAAAACATTGGTAAATTGTTTTTGAATTAAATTCAACCCTTATTTTAAAGGGTGTAGAAGGAGGAAGATGAGACTCAACAAGGTCATTTCAATCAAAGGAAACCATCCTAGGACTTGTAGGGGGTGTGCTAGAAGTGAGCGGAGAGCCCCCTTGTTCTGAAAGTACTAAAATGGAAATGATAAAAACATATTCAGTATACACATCACTCTCAAAGAGAAGAGTGGGATCAGACAAGGATTACATCGGTGTGACCACTTTGGTAGACTCAAAACAATCCAAGATAAGAGTGGGATCAATCGAAGATTTCATCAGTGTGACCACTTTGGTAGACTCAACACTCTCCAAGAGAAGAGTGGGATCAACCGAATATTGCATCAGTGTGACCAGTTCCTCAACCACTGGCTGAATAGGCTACGAGACAACATGGTATAAAGGTGCATCACCCCCCAAAAGAGAAGAGTGGGATGAACTGAATATTTCATCAGTATGACCACTTCAACAACCAAAGGTTCAATAGACTATAAGGAAACTTTAGATGACTCAAAATCAAAAGAGCTTGTAGAAAAGTACCAGAATCTTTGTGCCTATGGAAGGCTAGGGCATAAATGATTAAGGTGATCTACCTTGCAAACCTTACAAGGGAACTTGGGCTTATGTCCTATCTGTCTAGGTTTCTCAACATAATCAATACCCCCATCATGACTAGCAGTGGTTGGTTTCTTTTCCTCAACATGACTCGCAGAGGTTGTTGACAACTCTCCAACATGACTAGCAGAGGTTGGTTGTTGAAATCTAGTATGACTCGCAGGGACTAGATTATTTCCCCTAGCATGACTTGCAGAGGCTAGGTGTTGGTATTCAACATGACTTGTAAAGGTTGAATACCTATCTCCAACATGACTCACAGAGGTTGGTGATTTATTCTTCCTGTTCTTCCTCTTTATATTTCATTTAGAATTTTAGTTACTAGTATTTATACTTTCACCGGAGAAGGTAGAAGGATGAGGAGAAGACTTTGTTGATGAAGGAACATCAACATGATGCCCATGAAATAAGGTTCTTAACTGAGAATCATCAAGAGTATTTGGGACATTTGGAATGGTACCCAACCAAACCGGTAGTCCCACATTCAACCCAGGAATGTACAAAGTGGCTATCAAAGGGACACCAACATTTCCGAAGAAAGGAAAAGCACAAGAATCCCCTTGTGAAGGGGTTCCTTGGTTGATATCATCAAGAAAGTTTTCCATGAAGATATTATGCACATTTTCTCCCTTGGTGGGATCATTTAAGTCTATAAAAGTCTCACACACTAACTCTAGCAAACCAGTGGTATAACAACAACACCTATAAAGAGGTGGCTCCACGTTTCTAAGAGGAACACCGAAAATTCCTCATGACCAGCGGAGTGGGCGGTCTACCACCTTAGGTTATAGACCCAAATAAATGATTGACTAACTCACTATGGAAAACTAGGGAGCACAGAGCACACACTAAAATTTCCTAAAGGCACATCAATAAGACAACTAACTAGTGCAAAGGACAGTTACACCAATCACCACTAAATCAACTTACCGGTGCAAGTGAAAATCAAACAAGGAAACACCCTCAGGGTATACTCTGAAAAGCACGAAAAGATGTCCACCCTAGGTACCACATTATGCCCCTAGAGTCACTTGTGTAAGTCCGTAAAAAATAGGAAACTAAGTTGCCAACTCCCAGTCAACCATTAGGAAGGTACAATCAACAGTCGGGTTGATCGTAATGAGTAGGATAAAAAGTTTGAATCCCTTTAAGGGTGCTGAAAGAAATTGGTCTGAAAGAAAACTAAGGATATTGAATAGATTCGAGGTCCATGAGGATCCATAGGAAAATTTGATCAATATTGTTCCCAATACAGACCCTCAATATACAATCCCCACTATGTTCAATTTGTCTTTAGAGGGGTTATCCCCTCTACCTTTCCTCACGTGACCTCATGTTTAGCCTCTATGTTAGAGGGGGGTCCCGACTAACTCTTACGATGCTAGAATTTAGAAACTCCCTATATCAGACTACGATGTTTGTTTTAAATGGCCTTGAATATTTTCCTCTTCACACCTATTTCAACACCCTAAAAGCCTAGACTAGTTGGTGAACCTTACAAACATAAATTCTAACATATTTTAAGTTAAGAGTTGATTTTATGGGCTTGAATTACTCACAGGATATGAACTTGCAATTGAAGTTCTTTGAGACTCTTGAAAAAATTAAACTTATAAGAACACTAGCAAATAAAACTTTACACTAATCCTTCAAATGAAATGAGTTTCAAGGAAGAAAAAGCATGAACAATCCTTCAAATTTAAAATGCAATTATTTCATCTTTCAATGCAAAATGCACAATGAAACTTTCGAGTGAAACAAAAGAGAAAATGAAAGTATTTTCTTTCATATTTTTCTTTTGAAATTATTTCAAGATGAGAAGAAAACACAAACTTATGCTAATTATTTTTCTTTTTCAAATAAAAATGCAAAGAAAGAAAGAGACCTAACTAGCATAAAACCTAGGGTTTTTTTATATTTTTCTCCATTTAGAGAAGAACTAACAAAAGATGCTAAAAGAAACTGCAGAATACTCAATTTTTCTCAAACAACTCAAGCTAAAAAATGCATAATACAACTCATTTTTCTCAAAAAATAAAGATAAAAATAAGCCGAAAAAGCTAGGAAACAGAGAGAGACAAGAGGATTTATTTTTGATTTTTTGAACTGATTTAACAAGAAAAACCAAAGTAAAAATTATTTTTTGTTTTCCAAAGCAAGAAACAGGAAAAAGAGAAAACAAAATCCGATATTGACAAAGACCCTAAGCTGATTGCGTAAATGCATGGATTCAAAAAGAAACCAAATGAGGATATAAAACTTGAAATTTCACTCTAAACCTTGAGGGAAAACAAAATAAAACCAATAAAAAATTTGAAAACGGATCTTTAACCCAAGCTAAGGGCAAAAACATAGACTCTATAAGGTCCAAGAAATCCCTGGGAAGCCTAAACTTCTATCAAGAAAGAGAATTACCTCTCTTTTCAAAAACACTTTCAAGACACAGAGACACGAGGTGTTGAATCAACAACCTACGTATGTACGTGGGTTGTTTACTGTGCATACTGTGTATGTACGTGTGTTGAGCCAAAGAAGAGCATGTACACCTCTCAAAATTTTCAAAAAAGAAAAATACTAGGTAGACTAACTAGGTAGGGAAAACTGGTAGGCACCTTGTAGGTGACCAAAGACCCTTAAAAGACTCAGTGAACTTGATAAAAACTCAAAAGGCAATAAAGAAGCCAATGAAAACCCAAAAACCTCCCTCTAAAACCCTATAGAGACTCCCCAATGGAGTCGTCAATTCTGTTAGTAGGGAAAATCGCCCTATAACTATACTAGGGTCAAAGTATAGGAAGAGCTATGATCCCCCTTAAAAGACAATATAATTCCTAAACCACCCCAAATACTCTAAATAAATGAATAGAAAGAGATAGGAAAGTAGTTCATAAGTAGTACCTTTGGTCCAACGTTTGATGTAAACCACCTCCATCTATGTAGCTCCCAGGATGCAAGTCTCCTCCCACAACTGACTTGCAAAAACACTTAGGAAAATAACGATACAAATATTCTATCTCTACTCATCAAGATTAGGGTTAGATATAAACCATTATGCATAAATCAAATGAAAAACATAAAGATATCATTTTGGACAGGAAAAATATTATTTTATTCAAATCCAAAGATCGAAAATTACAGCATTTGTAGGAAAACTATCTACGAACCTAGTCCGGGATCCTCTTAATGTTTCTTCAAGTGCACCATCCCAATGCTTTCTCTCACAATAATCTGATCACTTCAGGGGAAGGGAAGGAATTGTATAGGAGAAAAGGCTAGAGAGGAAATGCTGAGGAAAAAACTCAGAAGGGGTTGCAAATACTTGGGCAAGGAGGGAAAAGGGATTTGGGCAGATTTTCACTATGCTTGATGTTGGAATGGGACCCCAAGACCTCCTTTTTTATGACAAAAGGATAGTTATTCGGTTTGGGGATGGGCTACAATGGGTGAATTGGTTGGGAAACCCTCGATAGCCCGTAAACTCCACCAAAATCCTTGCAACGTTTTATATTTTGCAACCGTTGAAGGTAAACACATGTTTTTTAGTATGCATCTAGCGTATGTAAGTTGTTTTTCTAGCACGAAACAAGCGTATGTACGTGGGTAGTAGTGCAACAATGCACGTACATGCTCCAAAAAATGCTTTTTTAAAGAGAGATCCTCAACAATAATTTGGAAAATTGTGCAAATAGAAAGGCCAATTCCATGTATATGTAGGTAGGGAATTTTAGGACTATAACAGAGAGAATAACTACTAAGAGTGTATCTCACTTTAAATTACCATTTTCATCCCTTTTTATTAGGTCAGTTCCATGTTCTTGGAACATAGGAACATGGTGTTAAGACAGTCATTCTCTCCAAATGAGTATACTTTTATCTCTTTTTTGGACTCGTAAAAATACATGAAAAATACACTTTTGATTAAACTTTTACCTTATATAATGAGACTAAAAATAGTAGGTGTAGACTCTTGTTCATTTAATCTAGTGAATAAACACACCATTTATTAGTATAGATTTTTTAATGAAGTCACCTAAATGTTTGAAAGATCATCTGGAGAAATGGTTGGGCCTTGAAGATAATTTTGTAGAATCTCAAATACTCCATTATTTTTCTTCAAGAAGTTCTATGCTTCATCCCTTTTGAAATTCATCATTAGATCTAGGATCCTAAGAATCCTCTTAAAAACTGAAGGGGTTGAAGAAATAGGCGATTTCCCTTGTAACTAAATAATTCTCTGATTCTTGTCAAATTTGTCAATGCACCATGAAATCATCTCCTTGAAATCATAGACTTCTGGAAAATATCCTGCCAATGAAATTCTGAATGTCCAAATATATTTTTAACTTTTATCTTGAAGTGGTAATGAAGAATAATATGTGTATACCTATGACCACTAAAATATTTGGTCTTCTCATCAAAGTAGGTTGATAGTATCTCCGCATAATTGTTCCTTTCTTCGGGTTGTCATACTTAATCAAGGAGATAGATTAATGTACAAATCATTACAAAATTTTATTATCAAAATACACATGTTTCTGTTAATACTATCTGGGGATCTTAAATCAATAATTTTTAATGTGAATTAATATTAAAATTAATTAGAAGTTGTCTCAAGAAGATCACCATTAAAAACAAATTTTAACACTTAACTAGTTTTAGTATTTTCCGGAAGATGTTTATTAAATGTACATCAGGGAATGTGACGAGAAAATGCATATAATATCACAAGGAGAAGGAAAATCAGGATGGAGAAACAAAGATTTAGGAGCACTAAAGGGTAGCGGGATGACGGGGTAGCAGGGAGATGGAGTATTGAAATAGAGGGGCAATGGGACGATGAGGTTGCGAGTATGAATGCGATGATTGAGGAAGTACCCTAGACCCATAGTCAATCATTATTTTTCATAAAAATTATAATTATAGGTGCAAGATGTGTGTCATGGAAGTTAATGGTACATTCAACGAGTCACATAAATTTGAGCAAGGCTAGGTGAATGCATTATTGACCCACGATGACCTCGAAAATTTTCTAATTATGAGGAATAATTGATAATAATATACAAGAGAGGTTGCACAAGATTTATCACATTTGAGGATCAACAACTGGCTCCAATTGTGGGACAATAAGACTTTTGAGTTGTCGAGAATCCATAATATTGATCATTGGGAAAATGTAGTCAAGCTCAGAAAACAAAAAGGAAAACAAAGACTTAAGAAGTATATACAATAAATTAACACTATATACATATTGTGACTGAAATTGTTTAGGAGAAGTATCCTTCAAGGTGTTTTACATTGACTTGCAATATCTGGGTTATGCCTTTCATATTTTTTAACAATAATTGTACCCAAGAAATATTTTAATCATATAAGGACCAATCCAAAGTGCTTCAAACTTTATATGTAGAGATGGTTTTTATTTTTCCTTGTTCCATAAGAACACCAAATGGCCCTTTTCAAAGTCTTTTGCTTAGGCACTTTGATCGAAATGTATTTTGATGGTCTATTGTCTTTGACTCATGTTTCTTAATGCCTCTTTTCATTGTTCTTCCAAATGTATCAACTGATAATTTATTCTCTATAGGGGGGGAACTTGTTTAACATATTTTGTATTCATAGCATAATTGAGGGCATTCAATTTCAAATGAATGGGAATTTTTTCTTCCTTTCCATATACTAGAGTATATGGTGAAAATCAGCCACTGTCGTTTTGTGTAAGTCTACTAGCTCATAATGCATCAATCAAAATTATATGTAAATTCCTATGATTTACACTAATTTTCTTTCTATAAATATGGATCAATGTTTTATTCATGAACTCAGTCAAACCATTCCCTTGGTGTTATCACTGAAATTTCGTCTGCAAATGGTCATAGGAATCCAGCATCTCCAAACACCTATTATTTCACCCACAGTCTCAAAAAGAATTTCCAAAAGACACAAAATATACAACTGGTTATAAAATTAACATGTGAAGAAACACTACAGAAAGTGCACGCATGTGCATAGGCCAAGAAGACAAAAGAGCACACATGTGCCTGATGCACAACTGTGTATGATAAAAGTTGTGCACTCCTGTAAATGGAACATTTATGGTTATTGTCGGTCCCTCACCCACTTCTGGTTCATCTCCCAACTCGATCTGACCCTCAAATCTGAGATGAATCCACATGGGGGCCTCGTAAAGGACCCAAGGGTGCCCGAAAGGGCCCCTTGTTCACACTAAAGACTGGTTGGAGAATGCCTCAAATATTTTCTATAAAAAGAGGCCATGGGTGCACTATGAATTCAATAATCTCATTGTATTGTTATGCTACCTCTATTCTCCTATAAGGGACCTTTTTCCTTCTTGGAGCATACTAGCATCATCTCATTAATCTATTCACCTCACCTCTTGAGGGAATAAGCTTGGATTTCTTCACCATTTACATTCTAGTTTTCCATTTGTATGAAGATCTATCACATAGGGGACTAAAGAACCCTCCCTTGGAGGAAGAGGGGATACATAAGTCCCCCTTTTTCTTTGGTGTTTTCCCACTAATATAATCTCTCCATTGGTGGCATGAATATTGGTCAATTGTTTGATTGATTTTGGTTCTAATTTCCTTATGCATTTTAGTTTTGTTTCTTTATTTGTTGTTAGATTAGTTATTTTTTTATTTCATGTGATTGAGTCATTTGATTCATACACTAACCTTTGTCCTCTCTAGTAGGCCCAAATAGACTTGCAGGTGCCCTTATTTTTCTCATTGGAGTTATGAAAAGGACACAATAGATTGGCGACCATACTGGGGATAAGGTCACATTTTCCTCCCTATTTGGGTTGTTTGAAAACTTTTTGTTGACATATTTTCCTTGTAGGGATCATAACCAGCCTAGAGAATTACACTTAATATTTTACTCTGAGATGCATATGAGAACGTGCGCGGGTTTTCCACCCCAAATACGCCCATTCTAAGCACTGTGCGCCCACAACCCTGTGTTTTTCTGTGAATTTTGTGCACATTGCGCCAACAGGTCCTCGGTTATCTGTGCATTAGCTCCACATGCGCCTCTGTCTAAACTGTGACCGACACATATATGCAGAATTTCAACATTGTAAGAGTTTTTTGTGATTTTTGAAGGCCCCCAGCCTTCAGAATCTTGTTTTTATGCAATTTGTAAATGCACCACACTTAGATCCCCTCTCCACATGAAGGGTTAGTCAAAACATAGGCACTTAGGAGGTTAAAAAGAACCATATTTCTCCTCTTTTTCTTTCATTTTCCACATGGATGTCTTTTTTTGATTGTAAAAGCTAAGTTGAAATCATTTACTATCACATATATAAACACTTGCATTGGGACCATAAATCAAACTTCAATCATTGAGTATGCTCTTCTCTCGCACCATAGAGCGATCTTGAGAATAAAAAAAAACCATCGAGGGAATATTTCATATCCCTTAAAACAAAATATTTAGGAGAGGACAAAGCCCCCCTAGGAGTCCTCTTAGTTTCTTTTCAAACATCTTAAAATTGTAAGGGCCCATACATGCCCAGATGTTGCAAAGATAGGATAGTTTTTGAAGCTACTTTCTTAGTTTACATCACTAGGGGATTTTAAAGATTATTATAATGGGCCCATACATGCCCACATGCTTGAACTCTAGGATAGTTTTTTGAAGATTTTTTAGATTAAATCACATTAGGGAGTTTAAAGGATTGGTAAGGACCCATATGTCCACATGCTAGTTCTCTAGGGACTTTAAAATTCCACAAGAATGTACCAATGACATCTAGTAAGATAGGTAATCAAGAATTGTAAGGATCACACGAAGTCCACATGTTGCAAGGTGACACCTAACTTATTAAAAATTTGGCACAATTTAGCACTTGATCACACACAAAGTCATTACTCACTCACATAATTTCATCTTGAATTGTGGAGGTTGGAGTAGGTTTCCTCCAAAGGGATTCTGAAATGTCCCACTATTTCTTGAAGGAATTATCCACTCCCACTTAATTCAAACGAGATTGGTTCACACCACCAATATCTCAAACAACCACATCTAAATTTTTTCTAAAAAATCACTAAGTTTTCCTCCATAGGAGGTGGAAAAAGAATTTTTTTAGTCTAGGTAGGATCTCGGGGATAGGCATCCAAATAACTCGCGTTATCTGGTTCTCACATCTTCAAACATTATAAGTTGACAAATAGGGAACTTTAAAAATCCTCCAAGTCAATTGTTCCTAACACCATAAGTCATGGAGATACCCATGAAGGGATGAAGGCCAAGGTCTATTTTTTCTATGCATCCCCCCTTGAGGCACCCACCTCTTTGAAGGGATCCAGTCTATGACCCATTTCTGAGGCCGAAAATCTAAATGTCACACTTTGACCGAGCTACCTAGTGGCTAATTTTAGGACATCTACCCAAGTGGAAATTGTCGGTTGCAATTGCACCTTGATCCGATTTTGTGTGGCTATTGGGAAATATTACCAACTCTTTCGAGATATGCACCCTCTACCCCTCATTATAACTGATTATTTCATCCTTCACTAGTTCCTCTTCCAGTGGCTTCAGATCCCACTGTTGAGTGTTATTGGAAGGTACAATGTTATTTGAGAGGAAGGATTTTACGTCTTTTTAGGACACGAGAATTTGTTTTCTTTGTTCTCCCATGCGGACAAAATCCACCTACCCACATATATGCTTCTTTTCAAATTGATTTATGTATGATGCTATTTTGATTACATACGATTGTGAGATATATTGTGAAGGTCCATATTATACAAATCTCTTGTTCATTTTCTTCTCTCATCATGATTTTGCACAAATTCCACTTTTCTAGTCAGACATCATATGAGACCCACATAATCCCCATCGTTATAGATTCTTGCAAAATCTCCCTCCTATCCTAGGAGGATTTCCTAATTTTTCCAAATCACCAAGCCAACCATCTCACACCCCTATTAGTGCTACCATTTTTTGATCAACTTTGCTTGGTTCCAATCTACTTGGGTCCACTTCCCAAGGTAATCCATCCACTAGATCTCCCTCACAAGGAGGTGGAGGGTACACTTCTTCCCAAGGGATAAGTACACCCCCACCAAACCCCCCTCAAGTTTCAAGTTCACTACCTTCTCACACCATGGCTAGAACCAATCCTCCAATGCCACTCCATATGTCATAATTGACCTCCCTCAACATACTGGATCTGAGTAAGCTCACAAATGATCCTATATTGCACGACCCCACATGGCCTGCAATGCCTACCAAACTACCTTCATACATTCCCAAGTTTGAAGGAAAGGTGGGAGAAGATCCCACCAACCATATCATGACCTTCCACTTATAGTGCTCTTCAACCAACATCATGGATGACTCCATCCGATTAAGTTTATTTTAGTGCACACTCATAGGTCCATTAGACAAATTGTATGTGGACAAAAAAGCAGGGTCCCATGTGACTTTTGAATCATTGGCCAAAACATTTTTGACCTTCTTTCAACTACCAATTCACCATGAAAATGGTCTAGAACTATTGTCTTAGTTTAAACAAACCTTATCCACACATATCGTCAACCACATTCATGAATGGCGTCGGCGACGTAGTTTATGAAAAGAAGAAAACACTAAAGAATAATTCCTTGATTGGTTTCTAATATCACGCGTCCCTCTCCTTGCCAAAGATGTATGACCTCATTTATGCTCAATCCATCAACAAGGCCCAATAGTATGACCTCATTTATGCTCAGTCGAGATACTTATACACAGTACTACCTGATGCCCCAAGACCTGTACCATTCGGCCAGGACAAACCTAGGATGTCTCACTCAGCAGATGGATTGATTGGTACCACAACACAACACCACCCATACATCCAAGTACCACCTATGTACGGTACACACAAATATCCATCGATGTATGCTAGATGCCCTTGTTACCCTCCCCCCCCTTATCAGTAGCCATACCCTATTGTCCTCCCTCCACCCGTGAGTGGACCCTCATCAACACCCATTGTTATAACCCTAATTTGCATCAAACATGCTTACCTAGCATCGGGCCATCTCATATTCCTTCTTTTCCAAAACACTATTGAACAACTCTTCTTAAAAACCATTTTTATAAAGGCCCACGCGCCCTGCTCCATTACTGCATGCATGTACATGCTAGCTAACCTAAGACATCCCGTGTGTACCTACAAAAGCATGAAAAAAGGAAAGTTTTTGACGGAACACACAACTTTGGGTAAGTTATCTAAACCTTTCAGCCATGCATGGTCGGTCATTCGACCAAATACCTAGCTCCTTCTAACCTATAAAAGAAGGGGTAGGGGTCCCATTTGAAAGGAGGAGAATCATAGTAAATAAACTATACCCGATTAATCATTCCCTTTGTCCCAACCTTTAGCCATCCTTGTGCAAAGAGAAGTATAGAGCAAAGAAGTTGGAAGACAGTGGAAGAAGAGCCTAGGATCAGGATCGAGGAGCAGTAGTTGACTTTATCATTGTATGGTATCATTGTGAAGTTAATAAGCGAATTGTTTTCCCGTCCCGCCATATGATATTGTCATGATTGGAATATTGATTGTATGATTGATTAAATATCTAACCCGTTAGTTCATGGATCAAATGCATGTGGAGTTCTTTGTTTGTCTTTAGTGAATGCAGGTCAACATTGGGAGGAGAGTTGTAGTCAAAGAATGACCAAGCGTGAAAAGGGATCGACATCAAACACGAAAAATAAGGTACGTCAACTTAATCCCTTGAGCCTTGTATTTACATATGAGTAATGGGGGTTTAGGCATGGGATGATGGTAAAAAGTAAGAAACTTTAGGTCATTTCTGCATGCATGATATAACCCTTAGTGCTAGTCCATAGGAGGGATTTCCCACCCACAACATAATTGGTGACCATACTGGGGATCTCTAGGGTTTCTGAGAATGTTTTTTCTTCGGTATTTTTAAAAAACTGGTTTCAATCCTTGTTTTTAAAGTTTCTGCAAAAGTCTGAGCTAACAAAGATTCTATTCTTCCATACCAGTTATCTCTATTTCTTTTCTTGACTGCATTTTTTTCAAGAATCACATAGGTACACGTGGCCTATATAAGGTCTAAATGCGTGTACCTGCACCCTACCTTCCCACAGCCCGTGTATACACACTGGATGAGGAAGTGTCAATCATGTGTATGATTCCAAAAAATTTATTTTAGAGAGGCAATCATCCTCTCCCGTGTCAGAAATAATCATTTTCAGGGGTTTTCTGGAACTCTTTCTGGTCTTTGTTGTTTGCAGTCTATAGCTTAAGTTTCACCTAAGATTGGTTTTTTCTATGAAGTTTTCCTTGAATTGTTTTCTTTTTTCTATTAAAGTAAGTGTCTAAGTCTTCAAGAGATCCTAGTTCTCAGTACCAGTAGTCTCTGCCTAGGATAGATTTCTTGGCCTTTCATTTGTCTTAGAGTTTCATAAATACACGCGGCCTATATAAGGTCTTAACGCGTGTACACGCACCCTGATTATACACAGCTCGCGTGCACACACTTGCTGTTGAAATGTCAGCAGTGTGCCTGTGGAGAAAACTTTTTCTTAAGGTAAGGAAGTCATTCTTTCCTTTGACAAGAGTTATACCTCTCAGGTTTTTGGGTATTTGTCATAGCGGTCAGTAGCTTAGGTCTTATCACAGCAATAGCTTTCTTTTTCATTAAGAATTTTTCCTCAAAATTTTCTTTTTATAGGGTTTTTAGACAAGTGTGAGAGTCCAGTTTTAATTTTCTTGTGTGTTATTTTTAAAGTGACTCTTTCCAATCTGCACTTAGGCCAAGATTTTTCTTTATTTTTACTTGTTGATATTTTTCCTTTTTTCTTTGAGAGAATTCAAATAAAAGAAATATTTTATTTCTTTGTTTGATTAAATAGTGTTGGTTTGCATTAGTAACCAGGGAAAAGTCTTGGATTTCATAAGTTCTTGAAGGTTTAATTAGATCATAAGTAGTTCGTAGTCGAGTGAAATCCTTCTTTGAGTTTGTTGTTTAAAGATCTTAGAAAATTTTTAGTTTGAAAAGTTGTTTAATATTTGAGTCAAGAAGAAGTTATTTTGTTTCCAACTTTCTGTTTATTTTTCTTTCATCTTTCAAACATCACTAGTTTCACTTTCATAACCTTTGACTTAAGGAAAGCCATAAAAATTAACATTAAATCTAAAATTCATTAGACTTTTTATGTTTGTAGGGTCAACCAACTAGTTTAGGGTTATGGCCTTGAATTAGGTTGGAGAGGAAACTCTTCAAGGCCATTAAATCAAACATTGGAGTCTGAGTTAGGAAGTGTCAAAGTCCAGTATCGTGAAAGTTATCCAGGACCCCCCTCTAACACAGGATATAAACATGAGGTCACATGTGAAAAGGTAGCAGAGATAACCCCTCCAAAGCTGGACCAATCGTAGTGGAGAACACATATAGAGGTCTTGTCTTGGGATTCCGTCGATTGCATTTGCAACGGAGCTTCGTGGGTCTCGAATCCATTTGAGGTCCTCAGTTTTCTTTCAGAACACTTACCTTCAATACCCTTGACAGGTTTTGGGCTCGATACCCTGCTCATTGTGGTCTACCCAACATTCAACTGTACCCGCCTGGTGATTATTCGCGCACTGGAAACCTAGTTTTCTATATTTTTTAGAGACATACACAGGTGACTGCGGGGGTATACCGTGGTACCTAGGATAGACATTAGGCCACACTTTGCAGAGTATACCCATAGCGTACTTCCATGTTCAATTTTCACTTGCATCGGTAAGTTTCTCTAGTGTTGGTTGTTGTAACTGTTCTTCCAACTAGTTTAGTGTTTTCTTGTTTTATCTTAGAGGGACATTTTTAGTGTGTATTGTTTTTTTAATGAATAGAAATACCCAGTGTGTCTTTGATCCTCTCACATAGTGGAGGATCATGAGCTCCACCGGTCACGAAGGATTCTAGGCATATCACCAGTTACACTAGAGCCACCTCCACCACCACTAAGGAAAAAGCTAGACCAACAAGGGTCTTTTGAAGCGACTAGGTCACAGGAAAATGTACCCGACCAACATCCACAGGAAACAACTATTTTAGACCTTGGAGTGAAATCTCTTGGTCCATACAAAACTCGAACCACTGATATTTCGGCACCCATCATCGTACAGATCCACCCTTATGAGTGTCAGACAGTGTCGTACGCAGCAATGGAAACAAATGCCGCCACTTCTTCTGGTAATTCTTCAATTCCCACTACGGTTGTCACCATAGGGGATATTCCACATCCTAACCCACCATCACTAGTACGAGCCACCATGGTCTCGACTGCCTCTACCTCAAGCAGTGGTCCAATCGCGTCTATGGTGGTGGCCACTGCCCCTTTCACACCGAGTGTGACAGGCCCTTCATTCCCATACGGGATGCCTAGCTCAAGTACAAGTCCTGTACTTTCCTACTCCACTTTACAGACTTTAGGTCTAGGGGTCGGGAGCTCTAACTCTCCTCTACAAGGACACATGGGGGGCACTTCAGCTCCTTTTAATGCTTTCCCTTATGGGGGAGGTCATATACCTCCTTCCTCCCCTTCGCTCGGTGGCACCCACCAGCAATCCATCGGGCCACCCACACACCATAGTTTATTTGGAGCAGGGATTCAAGGACCACCTTCTCATAATATGTCAGTAGGTTCGACACCATTTTCTTTTTTCGATGCATTTGGTAACAATGATTTCTCATCCGCTACTTTCTCGACTGGGGGCAACCCCAATTACGGACAACCTATTCCTATGCAGGGTACTATTCCTGCACAGGGGAAAACCCAAGAACTTCTTCCACATTAGGACCTTGGAATTCTTGGCAGGGATTAGTTCCCTCATCAGGAATGTCGATCTGGGGCAATTCTTTTCACAACCAATGGAACCCCAGACAAGGTACTATGCTTATGCCCATGGGATTGGCATGGGGCAACCCTTCCCAAAGTCCTTTGAATGTAATGCATGCCCAACCATCTACGTCCTATTTTGGGAATCAGCCAATGATGTCTCCTCACACGTAGAATCCATACACTAGTCATGGCGAAGGTTTTTACTGGAACCCAGGCCAGCAGCCGAACCTTTTCTGGCAACTTGGTGCCAGTCAAACTCCAAGTCCCTTTTTCCATGGTTATCACCAACAACCCAAACTACCTTTCCTGGCAACCTTGCATTTTCCATACTTGACAAGGTTGTTGAATGACCCTATCTGTCACGATCCGCATTGGCCCCCTATGTCGACGAAGTTGCCTTTGGACTTACCAAAGTTTGAAGCTAAGCCTAACGAAGATACAGGAGATCATGTGACCACCTTCCATCTTTGGTGCTCGTCTAACTCGTTGAAAGATGACTCTATACAGTTGTGATTGTTTCAACATACTCTCATTGGGAGTCTCGTGAAATGGTACATTGTGCTTGACCGCTCAATATACTCTTCCTTCGGTGAATTGGCAATGGCTTTCCTAAACCATTTCCAATTACCTGTGAGATATGACGTTGACACAGAATTGCTGGCCAATTTAAAACAGATAAAAGAGGACCATATCTCTGATCACATCCAAGAATGGAGACGCCAAAAGAGTTTAATTAAGGTGTCAGTCCCACTAGCATTCCTTCTCGAGTGGTTCCTTAAGTCTTTGGTCCCACAATTATCCAAAGACGTCGCAATGTTAGGAGTGTTTTCCAAAGAAGATTCCATCATGAGAGCTCAATAGCTTGAGCTAATCTAATCTCAGTCAGTTTTATTATACGAGATCTTGCCAGATGTGTCACGCTCAATACTTGATAAAACCAGACAGAGAGTTGGACCACATGCCGATGGTATTGTTGGTTCAGCACAAACAAAACTCGTTGAACAACTTACGAAGCAATTGCAGCAATTGTCTATACAACACACATCATCCAACCAAACTACTGTTTTGGCTACTCCCCCTACCCAAACATTGGATGTACACATAGTGCAATCGACAAATCCAAAGGCCACCCAGTAGCTTGATGGAAAGAAAAAACAACGAAATAAGGGAAAGGGGGATAAGAAACCCACTAATAATGTTGGAAGGGGCAACACTGAGAAAAGGAAGGTGATGTATCCATGCAACCTATGCATGGAAGACCACCCAACCCACCAATGTCCTTGTCTTGTAGAGGACCAAAAGTTTATGACACAGTAACAACTTGCCGTGTTAACCAATCCATTTCAACAAGGGAAAAACCTAACCCAAACCTATACAAGTGCGGAAGGGGGCAGTGAAGGACCCTCTCCATCTTCGAACAATCCTGCATCTGTGAATGTGTATATGATGAAGGGTGATGCTTTTATATCGAATAGAGTGCATGACTACAGTAAACCAAGAACTTCTAAGAAGGGAAACAAGCCTAAATCCCATCTCTTCCTCTCCAGATCGAGAAGACTTTGGACGAAACAATGACACACATCCCAAAAGGTGCGTTCAAGAAAGCTTCTCACAACCCAAATGCAAGGGTCGCCCAAAACTATTCTGTGGTGGAGGATTTGTCCCAAACCCCTTGTGCGATGTTTTCTTTCGAGGTATTCAAAAGATGCCCTTCCCAGAGGAAATATTTGTTAGCCACTTTATGATCTACCGAGACTTGTAATCCGAGTACAATCATGTTGGATACAACTGACTTAAAACCTTTTCTGCCTTACCACGTAGCATTTCAGATAGCAGTGGCTTACCCCATGAAAAATTTTACTTGCAACATTTTCTGCACAGTGGTTGATGAGGGTGCATCGACATGCATTATGTTGTTGGCATGTTGGAAGGCCATTGGCTAGCCCATTTTTTCTTTGTCACCTACTCTTCTCACTTCTTTCAACGATCGTTTATTCCAACCACATGGTATCATTCCCTCTTTCCCCATGCAGTTAGGAGGGAATATTGTGTGCATCAAGGTAGAAGTAGTCGACCCATCCCTCGACTACAATATCTTGTTAGGAAGGAGTTGGAACTATGCCATGAAAGCAGTGGTTGCTACAGTGTTTTGGGTCTTGTTGTTTCCACACGAGGACCAGAGTGTGACCATTGATCAATTGTCTTTCTCCAGACTTGACCCTTCACTAGGGGCATCCGCGGTCCCAATGATTGATAATCCCCAACTGGGTGTAGTCAACATAGGGGTTGGTTTGTGCCCATCTTTGATAGGTACTTTCGATTACCCACCCCCTCAAGGTGATGCCAAGTTCATATGCGACCACCATAAGGTTGAGATTTTCCAAGTTTCGTCGTTTCGCACAACTTACTTCAATGATCTGTGGATACTTCCTTCCCCATCATCCACGATGGAAGGGACAGGGCACCCTGGCATGTCCATTCCCTTGTCCGCAGCTGAAGTAGCATATGCTTTAGTCCAACAAGCTTCGACCAACACTGATCCAACTCCTACATAAGAGTTAGATCCGATTCCAGAGCCTATTTTGGCTCAAGGTTCTCTTGTTGATATCGATGTGTTAGACTTAGTCGTTCCCTACGATCAAGAAATGACTAATCCAGCCAAACCCTGGGACGATCTCCATCACTGGTCATACTTCCTCCCAAAGTTAAGAAGAATCGAAGTAGGAGAATTCACCTTAACTATGACTAGAGATAGGTCTTGTCCTATTAATCCCTTAGCTACACATGAGGTTTATGCTGAGGGTAATGTGGAAACTATTGTTGAAACTATACTGATTAATATCTCTAGAACCCCTGGCATCGTGGAGAATGTTTTCGTCGGAGCTGACTATTCCCCTAAATAGATTCAAGTCTACACAAATATTTTTAAAGAATTTTGCGATGTTTTTTCCTAGTCTTATGAGGAAATGGCAGGAATTGATCCAAGAATAGTCAAACATGAAATCACAACTTATCCTGATTCCAACCCAGTTCGACAGAAGCTTCGTCCAGTTAATCCTAGGAAAGCAACAACCATTAAGGTTGAAGTCAATAAATTTCTCAAGGTTGGTTTTATCTACCCTATCCATCTGACCCAATGGGTGTCAAATCCAGTGTCGGTCAACAAGAAACAGGGTATGATTCGCATATGTATGGACTTCCATGATTTAAACAAGGCCTGTCCAAAAGATAATTTTTCCACACCATTCATTGACCAGATAATCGATGAATGTGTAGGTTGTGAGGCCTTTTCTTTCATGGATGGTTTTTTGGGATATAATTAGATACGAATCAAACCCGAAGACCAGCACAAAATGACATTCATTTGTACATGGGGTACATTCGTGTATCATAAGATGCCCTTTTGTCTCAAAAATGTTGGAGTGACCTTTGAACGGGCCATGTCTTTTTCTTTCCATGATCTCAAGAATATAGTCGAGGCCTATTTAGATGATTTAGCATCTCGATCTCGCAAGAGAACAGATCATCCCACACACCTATGACTTATCTTAGAGTGATTTTGCTACTTTCAGATTCTCTTGAATCCAAAGAAGTGTAGCTTTTGCGTAACATTAGGACGTTTGTTAGGTTTCATATTTTCAACAATAAGGATCATGGTCGATCCTCTCAAGGTTGAGGCAATAGTTTAGTTACCTCCCCCACGCACAATCCTTAAACTTCAGAGTCTACAGGGAAAGGAGAATTTTTTAAGGTGTTTCATTGCCAACTATGCTGAGATCACAAAGGGATTTATGCACTTACTGAAGAAAGACATTCATTTTCATTGGGACGATACCTCTCAACACTCCTTCGAAGCATTTAAACATTCCCTCACAACTGCCCCTCTACTTCGGCCACCCAACTATAACAAATATTTCTTATTATACCTAGTTGTAGCAGAGTCAACCATCGACATGGTCTTTGTTTAGGAAAATGATTTTCTCTCAGAATATGTGATCTATTACCTGAGCCGAGGCCTAGTCTGACTAGAACTCAATTATTCTCATATCGAAAAACTTGTGTTGGTAGTAGTCCATGCTATTCAACGGTTCCGTCATTATGTTATGTTTCACAAGACCACCGTCATTGTCGTTGTGAATCTGTTTCAATACGAGTTGACATGACAAGTAATAGGTGGAAATATCAGTAGATGGATAGTCATCCTCCAGGAATTCAACTTAGATTTCATTTCAGTGAAATCTAAAAAGTCATTGGTCTTAGCAGAACTCATCTTGGAACTTCCGATTAAGTTAGGTGATGTTATGCCCGAAGAGTCGCCTATCAGAGGAGATATGTTTTTGATCGCATCTTCGGATCCCTGGTATGGAGATATACTTGTATATATCTAGAATTTGAAGTGCTCCACCTCTTCTTCTCATGATGAGTGTCACCGTATACGCCATCAGGATAATAATGATCTCATACTCGATGATACGTTGTATCGAAGAGGTGTGGACTACATCCTGCGCTAATGCCTCACTTGTGAAGAAGCAGTTATCATGCTTAACGATTGTCATACTAGAGCATGTGGCGGTCATTTGTCTGGGTTGGAAATAGCCCAAAATATTTTACAAGCAGGTTACTTCTGGCCGACACTAATCAAAGATTGTATCGAATTGGTCAAGAAGTTCCACCCATGTCAGATCTTGTCTCGGAAGATGAGGGTACATCCTGCTCCCATGTTTCCTGTCATCACAGTTGGTCCCTTCACCAAGTGGGGGATTGATTGCACTACATGCAACCCTCCTTCAACAAGGGGGCAACGTTATATCGTTTTCATCATAGAATACTTCACGAAGTGGGTAGAAGCTATGCCAACGTTTAAAGATGATGGAGAGACTGCAAATCTCTTTTTATTCAACCAGATAATAGCAAGGTTCGACGTCCCGAGAGAAATTGTCATTGACCATGGCAGTCACTTTCAAAACCAAATGATGACCGAATTAACATCAAATCTTGGGTTGCAGAAAGAACATTCGTCACCCTACTACCCCGAAGAAAATGGTCAGGTGGAAGCTGTAAATAAGTATCTTAAGACCATCCTACAACGAATGATCAACTCAACCAACTCAAATTTCCATTTGATGTTATACTTGGCATTATGGGCTTACTGAACGTCTGTTAAGACTACAACCGATTTATCACCTTTTGAACTCGTTTACAGGCTAGAAGTAGTCTTACCTATAGAATGTCAGATCTCGTCCCTAAAATTGGCAGTACAGTTATTTCCAGACACTTATCCACTTGAATAATGGTTATTATACCTTGAGCAGCTCAATGAGCAGCATCCTGATGCGGCCCTAGCCAACAAGGCTCACAAACATAAAGTCAAGTGTCAGTATGATCGGTCTGTTCATCCTCGGATTTTATCTGAATGCAACCTTGTCCTGGTCTATGACCAAGATAAGGACCCCTTGGGGGCAGGAAAATTCAAACCCATGTGGTTCGTACCTTTCATAATAAAAGAGGTTCTAAAAAAGGGCGCTTATTGTTTGGTTGAATTTGAGGGAAATGCTTTGGCAGAGCCTAGAAATGGGCTCTACCTCAAGAAGTATTACTCATAGGTAGGTCACCTTGGGTAACTTGTTGTAACATATGTATAGTTTTTGTACTATTACTTTCTGGTTTCTTTTAGTATTATGGACGTGTCATTTTTGATGTTATATTTTGTCACTGTGGCATATGTCAAGTGAATCAAAGGTGTTCATTGGGTACACATATGGTGCTAGCTGGCACACTCGGAGGCTTGCCTCCTAAACTTGTGTAATTTTTAAACTTTGAGGCCAGCTATTATCTTCCAGAGGTATATACTTAGGTGACACCACAAACAATGTCGTTGAGTACAGTGCAGTTATTGAGTTTCTTCGTGAGGCCCTATCATTTGGTATCTCTCATATCCAGGTCTATTTATATGCTCAGCTGGTTGTGTCTCAGTTAAGTATAGTCTACCATGTTCATGATCTGACTTTACACTGACGATTCCTTAAGGTACATCTCTTAGAATGAAGATTTGATTATATTACATATTTTCATGTTCCTAGGAGATTAAACCAAGTTACAGATACTCTAACTAATCAAATTTTAGATTGGAATCTCGCACACATATAAAAAGACATACACATAAACATGTAAATACATTTTTTAAGGCAAATATGATCCATAAGACACAAAAGGACATAAAAATCCATATATAATATCATAATCATCAGAGTGCATAGGTGGACACAAGCGCCTCAAAAAATATGACTAGTAATGAGTCATGGGGCTTATGCCCTCAAAAAAAATATACAGGTGGAGCTATCAAAGTCTAGACTAACTAAGTTCAGGGCCTGTGGGCCCTATTGTAATAATCAATAGTGTTTCCCAAACATAGAAACATTCAGACCCACATCTGTTGTGCCCCCACTACATGACACTGCATGGATGGTGGCATATCCTCAATCTCTGCGATAGGGATGGTGCAAGTGAGCGAGGTAAAATTTCACTCAACTTGTCTCAAAACCCTCTCAGCCTCACCGGTTGGAATCTCTCCTGCTGCTGTTGCTCCCCCTACGATGGTAGGTGTGACCCCTGGCTGAGGATGATGCTTGTTCCTCGCATAATCCATAGGTTGTGAGGGTCCCACATCTGGACACAATAAACATGTATCTGTCAAATACTTTGGTATAAAAAAAAATGATATATAAAAAAAACAACATAAAAATTATATATGTTTCAAAAAAAACAATGATGCAAACTTACCCATCTCACCTCACTCCTCCCCTGGAGGTACATGGACCTTGGGATCTCTTGAGAAATCAATCCCATCATAAGGATAATCCTCTATGGCTGGGATCTGCCACAACAACCAAGTAAAAAAGTCATCATCAAAAGTCTCATTGGTCCTTCCACCACCGTATCGTGGAAACAACACTACCCATCTGCAAAATTTAGGAAGAGAGGCCTGATGTCCTCATACCACCACTCGAAGACTGAAACTAGGAACTCTTTCAAAGAAGAAAGAACATAGAACTGTCCCAAACTTGAAGTTCCTCTGCATCTGCAACCGGTAATCTATGAGCTACCTCTTCATACAATCCAGCAATATAGTGCTCCAATCAAATATCTATGCATTTAAGCACTAGACTACACAGTTCAGTTGTGCATGGGATGCCTGATGTAGAGCCACATAACTAGTCATCCACCCAATAAGAAACATAATCGTCTGTAGTGATAAATCAGTGATCCTTCTTATTGGCACATGCAAGCTCGATCGATCTATACCAGTCTCACAATAAAGTCCTTTCAATTCCGATATATTATGAGGCCCTGAAGGAAATGTCCAAAAATTGACTGGTTCCCCTCTCTTAGAGAGGCCAGTCAAAAAGTATATATCCTCTGTAGTGGGCACCAATGATTTCCCCTCTAACATAAAATCTTCTACGTCAGGGTGCCAGTACTCAACCAAGGCATTCAGTATCCTAGGTTGTGCTCTCATAAGGGACACAAAAAAAACTTGAGCAAGCCACATTGTATTAACACGACCATAGCATTAGGGTCTTCCCCAACTAGTGTTCTAATATCTTCATGCTCTCGTTCTCTCCATTTCACATACCTCTTGCACATGGGAAACTTTTCATAGGGTTAGGCCTTGCTTTTTAAACCTTTTTTCACTCATGGGAGGGTCCACACGGGCTGTTGTGATGACAATAGCATGTACATGCGCTTTGACATCAGACAGAGTGAGTGTACACGCGGGCTGTCATAGGACAACCCGTGTGGACCTAGGGCCGACCTTTTAAAGTTCGACGCCCCCCCAAGAAACCAAATTAAATGCATAAATGAATAATTAAAAAACAAAAGGAGGTAGTTTATACTTACTTGGTCCAGACGGATGGTTGTTTCGTCCACTATAGCTCCCAGAATCACCACTTTTATCAAAGGGTTTTTTTTACTCCAGAGTCAATTTCCAAATCAACAATGGTGATAATGAGCTGCCAACTTCTATTTATAGACCTTTTGGCCCCTTTTTTGTCACTTTTTTGGCCCCCCTTATCATTTTCTTTGAATTGAAAACCATTTAGAGTGATTCAGGAGTTTCTTTTGAAGGTTACAATCAGGTATCAAGACATTTTTTGGAGTTTTGGGTCACTTTTGATGATCCTTCAGGAAAAATCTCAGATAGCCAACTTGAGCATATAAGTTAGGTTTCCACCCCTAATTTTTTTCTTTATCCCTTTGCCATAGGATCGATCCCACTAGGTTACGACACATAACCATCATTTTTTCTTTAGAAGTGTCCTGATCTGGTGGTAGAGCTTACCAGAATATGGATGCCCTAGGTAGATCTCGGTTGCATTATGGTGTCCATGCTATCACTAATGACTATAGGCTCGAGAGTTCTTTTAGTTTTTCCTGATTACGAGTTTTGAGCCTCATTTGCATGACTCTTTATCACTCTTGAACTCACCCACAGGACTCCCAAAACATAACGAGTCTTCTTTTAAGCCCTTTTCAGACCCTCTAAACATGAAAAGATTAACGAGCGATCTTCTAGCCTTTAACGCTCGTTAAACTGAAATTTGAAGTCATGTCTATCCGGCGGTAGTTTACCCCTTTTTGAATCTGGACGGTCAACTGTAAAAACAAAGGTATACTCTAAGGAACTTTAGTTCTCTAGAAGAGTACCCTTGGGTATAATTTTACCCCTTTTTCGGGCCTGAGGGACTAAATTTACGAAAAAGGAACCCCCACGGAGTGCATAGTTAAGCTCTTTTCAGACTCCCTAAAATTGAAAATATCGTCGAGTGACCTTATTCATTCACACTCGTTAAAATGGTCCAGAAGAACATTCCTAATGGAGTCCATAGTTAAGATTTTTTCAGACTCCTTAAAAATGAAAAAATTGCCGAGTGATCTTGTCTTTATCACACTCGTTAAAATGGTTTTGAATAGATGTCTTTTCATTGCTAATTTACCCCTTTTTTGAACCGACTAGACTACTTTCGAAAAAGGTACCCCATCGAAGTCACCTTTTACGTTTTTTAAGACTCTCTAAATATGAAAAACCACTGAGATTACCTTCTTTGGGCTCGTTAAAATTACATCGAAGGACATTACCATGGTGTGTTTTATTAATCGCATTTGCATACCCATGTATTTGGCCTAATGTCGGCTCCATGTTGCTCTCAACTGAACCATCCGAAGCATGCCTTATATGCAAGCCCTGTAGCACTTTCCCTCTACGTCTTGACACCCTTGGCCCCTGGAGGATTTTTCCCTAGTATCCTTTTCTTTCATATGTGCTTCTTCCCTGAGCATCCCTGTGTTTCGTGCGCTTGGAACTAGTATGTTTTCAACACTCGATCCTCCTTTGTAACATAGCATTCTTTTATTCTTTTTTCAAAATTATTGAAAAAGACAAAAAAAATCAAATATACCCCAAAAAGAGGAAGGTAAAAGTATTTTCTTTGTATTGGCAGCACAATGAGTCGCCCTTGGATAAAGCACATCTATCTGTTTGTTCGTCAAACCCTGGGATTTAAGATGACCTTAGGAAGTTGTTCCCTCTACATTGAGTTGTGTCCTCCTCCATTTGGTTATTCTTCCAAACATATGGAGAGTTTGTGTTGCCTCCTACCTTGTAAACTTATGTTAATTCCATGCTGCCCAAGTCTCATCTTTTGTCATGGTATTATCCAAGGGAAGTTTTTCTAAGCTTGAGTTTTCCCCTCTGCAGTTTGTCTCTTTCCCTCATGCCCGACCATCCTCAAAGTCCAATCAAGTCTTTGTTCTAAATCAATGAAGCCTTCAGTCTGATCATCAAGATTTTCTAGTCCATGACTGATGAGCTGTCGAAGACCTCTAGGTAGTGAATTTGTACACTCATATTACACTCCTACCTGAGTTTTGAATATTTTAAAGTTGTTTCTCGAGCTCTGAAGACCTCATCTCCAACCATCAAGCCTTATCATCTTCTAGAAGATGGATACTCTACATGTATATCTTTTTGATTTTGAGATGTGGCTCTGTTGTGTATTACTCATGGCTACACTTTATATAGTTATATAACATGGATCTACAGTGTATTTGATTGGTATCCATGATTTTATTTCATCTCAAGCATGGGTATGCCTACCTTGGTAAGCAATTATTATTTTGTAGAAGGCACCTCCAAATTTCTAGTCCCTGGGCTCACTTGTTTGGAACGTTGGTGAATATTGTTAATGTATTTCAGCCATCAGATTCTCTTCTGACCTCACACATTAGGGGGCATCTATTATAACCCTAATTTGCACTAGACATGCTTACCTAGCATTAGGCCATCTCCGATTCCTTCTTTTCCAAAACACTACTGAACAACTCTTCTTAAAACCCCTTTTTATAAAGGACCACGTGCCCTGCTCCATTACTGCACGTGTGTACATGCTACTTGACCTAAGACAGCCCGTGTGTACATATAAAAGAACGAAGAAAGGAAAGTTGTTGACAGAACACACAACTTTGGGTAAGTTAGTTAAACCTTTCTACCATGCATGGCCGGTCATTCGACCAAATACCTAGCTCCTTATAACCTATAAAAGAAGGGGTAGGGGTCCCATTTCAAAGGAGGAGAATCATAGTAAAGAAACTATACCCGATTAAGCATTCCCTTTGTCCCAAACTTTAGCCATCCTTGTGCAAAGAGAAGTAAAGAGAAAAGCAGTTGGAAGACAGTGGAAGAAGAGTCTAGAACTAGGATCAAGGAGGAGTAGCTGACTTTATCATTGTAAGGTATCGTTGTGAAGTTAATAAAAGAATTTATTTTCCCATCCCGCCATATGAGATTGTCATTATTGGAATATTGATTGTATGATTGATTAAATCTCTAACCCGTTAGTTCATAGATCAAATGCATCTGGACTTCTTTGTTTGTCTTTAGTGAATGCAGGTCAACATTGGGAGGATATTTGCAGTCAAAGAACAACCAAGCGCGAAAAGGGATCAACATCAAACATGAAAAATAAGGTATGTCAACTTAATCCCTTGAGCCTTGTATTTACATATGATTAATGTGGGTTTAGGCATGGGATGATGGTAAAATGTAAGAATATTTAGGTCATTTCTTCTTGCATGATAAAACCCTTAGTGCTATTCTGTAGGAGGGATTTCCCACCCATGATGCATTCGACTGTTCAACCAAGTTCCGGTACCCCCTCTACCTTAGCTTACACCCTTAGCACTAGTGAAAGCGCTATGCCTTCCTATCTACCCTACATATCATTACCACAAATTAATCTATAGTTTCCATTTCCTGGTCCTCCACAACCCATTGCTCCTCCACAAGGACAATCACATGTTGGGGTTAACTTTGTTTAGCCCTCTCCCATTCAACAATTTCAAAATTTTGAACAATTGAATACGGAGAATCGGTCCCATCGACTGAATAATGCCAAAGATAAAGGGAAAAAATGAAACCATAATAACCCAGGACCAGGGGGAAACAACCCCCAATAGAACCAACCTACTGGGGGAAACTAGAATTAGGGGAACCAGAACCCCCAAGCGGTAAATAAAAATAAACGCCAAGGGAGGAACAACAAAAACCTCTGGATGAACTTCCCTTGTTCCCTTTGTGGTGAGCATGGTCATTATACTCACCATTTCTCCAAAATTGTCGACTTCAAATGGATGAAATGTTCCATGAATTTGCCACGTCCCCCAACGCTACCTTCCCCTTAGGAGGCCCCACAATAGTGTTTGAAACAACCACCTTCGGTTTTTTTGCAAAACCCTATTCCAAACCAAGGTGTGATGAATACCCAATAGGAGATGCATCATGCCCAACCACCAATGGGACAGTATCAAAACCCTGGGAATCTTGCAGATCGTAATATCCTCCTCACTAGTTAAGAAGAAATTTTTCTACAAATGCATAGTCTTCAGTACAATGCACTTCTTGAGTCTACTCCAACCACTTCAAAAGCAACTCCATCCATAGTTGGACAACCCTTGATGATTCCACGCCCTAACACTGAACCACCCATTTGTATTCCTTTCATCCCATTACGACGAAATTTCAACAACCCTTAGACTAGGGCGGCACACAATTACAATTCAGTCAATGACTTGGCACAATATCTTGCAACCATGTTGGTATTGGAGGTCCTCTAAACCCGTCCCACTCAATGGAAATCATTACTTTGTTAGAAAAATAGGACCGCGGAGCAATAAAATAAAACAAATGCGGAAATAAAACACAGAAGATACACAATACAAGAGAGACAGATTTACGTGGTTCACCCAGTGTGGGCTACGTTCACCAGAGAAATTGCCATGTCCTTTCTTTATTATTATCCATCAAAATGAAGGGATACAACCTACAGCAAAACCCATTGTAACTTCCTCTTCTTTCTCTCACAGTCTCCTCTCTTAGAATACAATACTTGCCAACCTACATAGCTGCAATACATTTCCCTCATAAAAGAGGGTTTCCTTCTAGGGAAAAAAACCCTAACATAATCTCTATCGTTAGATCTGCGACCTTATAATGAACGGTCCAGATTTACAATGAAATTACAATATACTTTTACAAGGCAATTTTTCCTTCGGGGGCTTCGCCCCCTAACCCCCGCTGGGGGCCCGCTTGTCCCCAGACCCCCCAGCCAGGGGGATAGCCCCCCCAGACCCCGTAGAGGGGGTACCCCTCCTCTGCACTCCCCCGCATGGAAGAGTGTACATACTTCTGAGGTGTAAATACTTCATGGGGTATAAGCACGGTTGAAAGTAAAAGACCTCTAAATCAGGAAGATAATCAGGCTCCACAACCAACAATCTCCCACTTGGAGACTGATCTCAACAACTCCACCATTGTTGTATATGCTGGACTCTGAACCTTATTGGACCTAGAAAATTTCTCATCTTCATATTCATTCTTGAAGACCAACTGAAACTGAGCAAGAACTCAATTTCTCCCTTTTTTAACATGTCTGCAGGATTATGGCTAGTGTGTATCTTTTCCATATTCAATTGCCCATCTTCCAAGGTGGATCGTAGGAAGTGGTACCTCAATTTTATATGCTTAGTCTTCGAATGGAAGGTTGAGTTCTTTTCAAGGTGAATGGCACTCTAACTGTCACAGTACAACCTGCTATTCTCCTACTTCTTTCCCAATTCCTCCATAAACCTTTGTAACCAAATCATCTCTTTACTAGCCTCTGTAGTAGCAACATACTCTGCCTCTGTTATTGAAATTGCAACAACCTTTTGCAGTTTCGAAATCCAAATTATTGTTGTTCCAGCTATAGTAAAAACATACCCTGTGGTGCTCCTCATGCTGTCTTTATCACCTGCCATATTTGAATCAACATATCCCTGTAGAAAAGTGTTTGAACCTCCAAAACACAATGCATGTGTAGTAGTATCTCTCAAATACCTGAGAATCCACTTTAATGCCTCCCAATGTTCTTTACCTGGATTTTTCATATACCTGCTCACAACTCCCACTGCATGTGCAATATCTAGTCTTGTGCAAACCATTGCATACATCAAGATGCCAATTGCTAATGAATATGGGACCCTGGACATGTATTTTGTATCCTCCTGTGTCTTGGGACACATTTCCTTAGTTAATTTGAAATGTCTGGCCAAAGGTGTACTAACTGGTTTTTCATTATGCATTCTAAACCTCTCCAACACCTTCTCTATGTACTCACCCTGAGACAATGTTAGTTTGTGATTTTTCTTGTCTCTTGTTATTCACATACCAAGGATTTTCTTTGCAGCACCCAAATCCTTCATCGCAAATGAATTGGCTAATTTCTTCTTGAGCACATTTATATCCTTCATATTAGACCCTGCAACAAGCATGTCATCTACATACAATAGAAAGATAATATAGCTTCCATTTTCTAGCCTTTTAAAATAAACACAGTGATCAGAATGACATCTATTATAACCCTGTTCTGTCATAAACCTGTCAAACTTCAGATACCACTGCCTTGGAGCTTGTTTTAGGCCATATAATCTCTTCTTCAAACTACATACCAAATTCTCCTTCCCTTTGACCTCATACCCCTGTGGCTGCTACATATAAATCTCTTCCTCCAAATCCCCATGGAGAAAAGTTGTTTTTACATCTAACTGTTCAAGATGCAAATCTTCTACTTCCACAAGACTTAAAATAGTCCTAATTGAATTCATTTTAACAACAGGAGAAAATATTTCATCAAAATCTATACCTTTCTTTTGTGCAAACCCCTATACAACAAGTCTAGCCTTGTACCTATTTTCTCCTCCATCTTCTTCCTTCAACTTGTAAACCCATTTATTTTTCAATGCTTTTTTTCCTGTAGGCAACTGAACCAAGTCCCAGGTCTGGTTATTTGCTAAGGAATCCATTTCCTCTTTCATGCCTTGCTCCCACTTATTTTTGGTGTCTTCCTGCATTGCCTCTTCATAACATTCTTGTTCACTAGAATCGGTCAACAATAAATAATATAATGAAGGAGAGTATCGTTCAGGGGGTATACTTAACCTGGTAGATATTCTAACAACACTTGCAGGTGTTTGAGGTACCTGTTGCTCCTGCTGTTGTACATTTTGATTTTCAGGTTCCTTTGGAAT
>ML793940.1:277242-292376 GCA_009831015.1 Picea engelmannii
GCTGGTCCCCATACATCTGTATGCACAAGCTCTAACTTTTCATTCTTCTTTTCTTTTCCGACTCTGAGAAATCTGACTCTCTTTTGTTTTCCATAAACACAATGCTCACAGAAGTCCAAATCAATTTGTTTAAGATCTGGTAGAAAATTTCTTTTGTGAAGTATCTGCATACCCTTCTCACTCATGTGTCCCAGCTTATGATGCCACAGTGTTGTATCCACTCCTATAGAAGATAAAGATATAGAAGAGTCAGTATTACCAGTACATAAATACAATGTACCTACCTTCTCTCCTTTCACTATCACCAATGATCATTTGATGACCTTCCACGTCTTATCTATAAATATGGATATACAACCTTCACTTTCCAACTGCCCTATTGAAATTAGATTTTTCCTTAAATCTGGAATATGTCTTACCTCTTTCAAAAACCATTGGTTTCCATTGCTTTGCTTTATTTTTACCTTTCCCATTCCATCAAATTTTCATGGTGCATCATCACCCAAATGAACCTATCCAAAATCACTTTGAACATAATCTAGAAAATGTTTCCTATGGGGTGTGGCATGAAATGAAGCCCCTAAATCTACTACCCAAGACTCAGAAATATTATCTACAGAAAGAATCAAAGCATCTTGTAACACATCACCTATTACGTTTGCTTCCTGATTTCTCTCCTGTTGTCCATCTCTTTGTTTCTTTGGAGCTCTGCAGTCTTTCTTCAAATGTCCTTTCTTCCCACAATTCCAACACTCTATCTTTCCAAGTCTGGATTTGGATCTTCCCTTCCTAGAATTCCCATGGTTCCCTGAGCCCTTTCCTCTATCCTTTTGTCTTCCCCTGTTCTCCATGTTCAACACATTACCTGATGTCTCACATGTGCCTTTCTGTCACATTTCCTCACTAAGGATAAAACCAACAACATCATCAAATTTTAAAGTATTTGAACCAGATACAGAGTTACTTACAACCATGACCAAGACATTCCATCTTTCTGGCAATGAGCACAATATTAGAAGATCCCTAACCTCATCATCAAAGTCCAGTTTTATAGAACTTAGTTGATTAGTAACTGTATTAAATTCATTTAAATGATCTACAACAGAACCACCTTCCGACATATTCATATTAAATAATCTCTTCATTAGAAATACCTTATTGGACGTTGAGGGTTTTTCATACAATTTTGCCAACGTGTCCATCAAACCCTTCGTTGTCTTTTCTTTCGAGATATTGAAATCCACCAATGCTGCCAGGCTCAGTTGTATCGTTCCTAGAGCCTTTCTATCAAGAATCTCCCATTCTTCGTCCTTCATGGTCGTCGACTTCTTTACTACTTTGCTCAATGGTAGGAATAGATCCTTCTGATATAAACAATCTTCCATTTGCATCTTCCATAACTGGTAGTTTTGGCCGTTAAATTTCTCGACCCTAAACTTTCCATCTTCCGACATTGCTCCCACTCGAACCAGGAACCCTCTTTTCCTATGAATTACCTTACGCTCTGATACCAGTTGTTGGAAAAATAGGACTGCAAAGCAATAAAATAAAATAAATGTGGAAATAAAACACAGAAGATACACAATACAAAAGAGACACAAATTTACGTGGTTCACCTAGTGTAGGCTAGGTCCACCAGAGAAATTGCTAGTTCCTTTCTTTATTATTATCCAACAAAATGAAGGGATACAACCTACAACAAAACCCATTGTAACTTCCTCTTCTTTCTCTCACAGTATCCTCTCTCAGAACACAATACTTGCCAACCTACATAGCCACAATATATTTCCCTCATAAAAGAGGGTTCCCTTATAGGGAAAAAAACCCTAACATAATCTCTATCGTTAGATCTGCGACCTTATAATGAACGGTCCAGATTTACAATGAAATTACAATATACTTTTACAAGACAATTTTTGCTTCGGGGGCCCGCTTGCCCCCAGACCCCCCAGCTAGAGGGATAGCCCCCCCGAACCCCGCAAAGGGGGTACCCCCCCTCTGCACTCCCCCACGTGGAAGAGTGTACATACTTCTGAGGTGTAAATACTTCATGGGTTATAAACACGGCTGAAAGTAAAAGATCTCTAAATCAGGAAGATAATCAGGCTCCAAAACCAACATAATTTCCGCCTTAGGGGTAGTCGAACCTGTTGATACTAGACTCATCACATTTGATATATATTGTGGGGAGCCCTGTCTCCCCGCTTTGGTAGCTTTCTAGATACTAGTCAAAATTTGGAACATCACCATTCATTGATGTAACATTGATGAAGGTGCATCCACATGAATCATGTCCAAAAATGTATGGAAGAAACTTGGCTCCCTTGAGCTAATGCCATCCACCATCACTTTGAGAGCTTATTATAGATGACCATCCTCTCTTGAAGGGATCTTTCAAAATGTCCATGTTGAACTTGGGGGAAAAACCATCCTTATTGACATTGAGGTTATCAACACTCCACTCGATTACAACATCTTGTTTGGGCGTAGCTACATGTATGATATGAAGGCAGTGGCCTCTTATATTTTTTGAACAATGATGTTCCCCCACAATGGAAATATCATCACCATCGACCAAGTTTCACATTATGACCCTAACCACTCCTCGAATATCAAAAAAATCTTACCTCTTGTCTGCACCAGTGTCGATGTCTATCCACTCATGGCTATGGGTCCCAAAATTTTCAAATATCCATCCTTACTGGGGGAATACCATGGAGCACCATCACTCATACATCCCTCAACACAGGTATGTGTCATCTCTTCCAATTAAACTGAAACTAGAGATACCATTCCTCCCACCGAGGCTTCTCCACTCCCTGACTTCCCACTAGCCACTGAAATCCTACCTTAGGAATCCTCTAAGAATGATATGGAACCACTTATCCCTGATTTCACCCTTCCCCAAGGGAAAATCCCGGTTTGGGAGACAATCCCCCAATCCATCACTCAAATCCCCTTCTTCTACCGCCCACTAAGAGTACAATAATTCCAGGTAGCTGCAATGCTTGCCCTTCCCAACATGGTGTTGGCCATTCCAATATGGTATCTCCACCCACCTGTGATGGTCCCTCAACCATCACTCCCTCCCCAAACAAAGGGAATCCTGATGCAGATTCTAGTACTAACCCTAACCGCACCACCTTCACCACCACTTTCCAGCACCACCGCAACAACTGGGGACAGAGGGAATAAGAAAAAACCCACAGCTCCACTTACTCCCTGAGTTCAACCTCCTTGTGCACTCTGTGAGAGAGAGGGACACCCCACCAATATATGTCCCTCTCTCCCTGAGCTATGCAATTTAATCCAACTCCCTTGAGCAATCACCTCACTCATTGCTTCACCAAGAACACCTAGTACTACCACCATGTCCCCTACTATGGGAAGCAAAGGTATGCGAAGAAAATTTTCATCTGCCATCTGTTCAAAGTATGGCCACTACACTCATCATTTCCCTACGCTACCTCAGTTTTGACAGACACTAACAGTAGTATGCCAGAGATTTTAGCAAGACCCCTCTCCACCCATGTCATCGAATACCCATGTCACTGACATCCATTATGCTATGACCTTAGTCATCAAATGGATGAGGTGCCCTTTCTCTCTTTGTGACTCACTTTATCATTTCACCTACTAGTGTCCTACGATCATTGAATACAAATGTCGTCAAATGGCCCTTATTCAAGATCGTCCAAACACCACAGTCCCTCTGATACAAGTGATTCCCCCTATTCCATCTCCATATATTGTCCACATCAACTCCCCTAAACCTAAGTCACTTCCCACCCCTCCATGGTTCATGGATAAACTGTCTGAGGATCTGCCCCCAAATCCCCCCAATTCTCATGTTCATTTCCCTCAAGAAATTTTACCCCCCAGCGGAGTCTACAACCCTCAATATCGAAACATTTGGTTTATGTCAAGAACGCTATTGCACCATAGTTGCGATACCCCCTCTACATATTCACCACCTAAAGAAAATCACAAGGTGAAATTCACCAATGTTACTTCCCCGGATCCCCTGTATTCTTTCATTTTCCACTCCGATGAAGATATCGTAGAGTAACTAACTACCCTCGATTTCCCATGGAATGTGCTCCATCATCGATCACTCTTTCTCTCACAAGAATCCTTTACCCCTCCTATCCAAACCTCTATATGCGTAATCGAAACAAAGGATTTCATTCCATCTGGGCATATAGACTGGTTCAACAACCTTATCCCTACCCCCGATGCTTTTGAAGAAGGGAACATGGCCAATATTCCCCCCACTGTCAAAATTGACATTTCCATCAAACTATAAATCACAGAAGAAATCACCATTGGTGTTGCATGCTCCCTTGAGGAACTCACAGTGTACAAATGTCTCTTTCAGGAATACCAAAATATTTTTACCTGGCACTATACATAGGTGTCTAGCCTCGATCCTTCTATTTTCAAACATTGCATTGACAAATGGCCTGATGTCACCCCAGTCCGTGAAAAGAAACACCCACTGCACCCATCCAAAGAAGTGGCTTTCAAAGCTGAAATTGACAAAGTACACGCTGCAGGGTACATATACCCCATCGCATACACGTCATGGGTTTCCAACCCCATCTCTGTCAACGAAAAATAGGGAATTATTCACGTCTACACTGACTTTCGCAATCTCAACCATGCTTGTCCCAAAGACAACTTCCCTACTCCTTTCATTGACCAAATCATTGATGACTGTGTCATCCATGAGCCTCTATCCTTCATGAATGGTTTCTTTGGCTACAACCAAATCCAAATCCATCCAGAGGATGAGTATAAAACCGCATTTACCACCCCATGGGATACTTTTGTGTATCGTGTTATACCTTTTGGAATCAAGAACATGGGTGTGACATTCCAATGGGCCATGACTTATGTTTTCCATGATATCACTCACATCATCCTTGCCTACTTGGATGACCTCACCACTCAATCCAAGACACACACTCAACATCTAGATGAATTACGGGTCATCTTTCAACGATGTTGACAGTACAATATCCACTTGAATCCCCTCAAGTGTGTCTTTTGTGTCACCATCGAGCGCCTCCTTGGGTTCATCATTTCCCAACATGAAATCACAATGGACCATCTCAAGGTCCAAGACATCACAAAAATTCCACCACCTAGGAATTTGCATGACCTGCAGAGCCTACAAGGCAAAGCCAACTTTTTACGATGCTTTGTCCAAGATTATCCCACTCGCACACATGGTTTCCTTCGTTTATTGCGTCATGATATCCCATTTCGATGGGATGAACATTCCTAAACCACTTTTGATGATTTAAAAGTGACGCTCTCCAACACCCCTTTGATTAGTCCACTTGACTATGATCATGAATACATCCTCTTCTTATCGGCCTCATCCATCTCAGTAGCAGGAGTTCTCGTCCAACTAGGGGATGATGGTCGCGAGCATGTTATTTACTACATCAGTAAAAAACTTTCAGGGCCACCCCAGAAGTACAGTCATGAAGAGAAACTCACCCTCGCAGTTGAGAAACTGCGTCATTATATCTTTCTTCGCACTACCAAAGTCATGGAAAATTCCAACCCCATGTAATACTTGCTTAGTCAATGTCAAATTAATGGTAAATTTTCCTAATGGATCATCATCCTTCAACAATACAACCTAGAGTTTGCAACTCCCAAAAGAAAGAAATCCCTTGTTCTCACTGAACTGATCCTGACATTTCCCTCTGACACTAACGATGTACCCATCAATATAGATTTTCCCGACGAACACCTCTTATACATCCCCTTGAATGACCCCTAGTACAACGACCTCCTCATTTACTTTCGAACATATAAGTTTGGGTCTCACCTCTCCCGAGACGATCGTCGATGCATTCGTCATCAAGCCCCTCGATATATCCTTATCAGTGACATTTTATATTGACGAGGGGTCGACACCATACTTTGTTGATGTTTGACCATCGAAGAATTCAATAGAGTCTTGAATGATTGCCACAATGGCACCTGCGGTGGCCACCTCTCAGGGATATCCACTGCCCATAAAATCATTCGAGCAGGCTACTTCTAGCCAACATTGTTTCATGATTACATCCACGTTGTAAAGGGATGTGACAAATTCCATATTTATGAAAACAAAGAATGAGTATCAACCTCTCTTCTACATCCAGTCATCACCATTGGCCCCTTCTACAAATGGGTCGAAGCCATGCCTACCTTCAACAACATCGATGACACAACAATTCATTTTTTCTTTAACCACGTCATTGCCTGCTTCGGAGTCCCATTACAGTTAGTCTCTGATCACGGTAAACACTTTGAGAATGAGATCTTCGTCGAACTTTCCTCAAGGTTAGGATTCTCCCATGAATTTTCCTCTCCATACTACCCTTAGTCCAATGGACATTTCAAGGTTGTTAACAAAGTCCTCAAAACCATGTTGCAGTGCATTGTTAACAAACATAAGACCAACTGGCATCATATGTTGTTTTCAACACTATTGGCTTATCGCACGGTAGTTAAAAATTCCACTAGTTTTACTCCATTTCATCTCATCCATGGGGTCGAAGCCACTCTCCCCATTGAGTGTGAAAGTCCCACATTGCACATCTCTATCAAGCGATACCAGCGCACATCAGTGCTAGTATCCTTCGATCACTCACGCATTGGGAGTCCCACCCCTACAAAACCTCCTAGTACAACCATCCATATGCCCTTTCCTAGAAAAGAGAACCTATCTAATATGCAAGAAGATGAGACCACTAACCTAGCTCTCAAAAATCCTCGATCGGTTGGCTCGAACTCCCGCCATCCCCAAATCTCCTCTAAAAACCTCACGTCAACTCACTATGGTAGAAGGTACAAATTAGGTGGCATTGTGGGCCCTACAACTATATATAGTCCCTATTGCCAAACTTCCATGCTCAATTACAGGATCTTCGAGAATCCTTTTTCTGATCTTTCTTCAGCCACAAGATCATGATCCCACCACCTACACAGTCACATTCCCTGTGTCACCATCCATCCTCGGCCCCGGCGGAGAATTTTTCTCACATCACACCTAGGTACGCATGCTCATAACTATCAAATAACTGTTATATGCTCTCTATATTCAAATATTATTCACATCGAGTATTTGTCTTTCATGTGCACAGGTACTTGGTCATGACACACCAATGCATCCCCTTCAAGTATATGATTGACACTGGAAAGTAATCATTCCCTTGCATCTCCCATTCACACTCTCTGACATTTTCATGTAGGATCCTCACATCCGGATCTATAGTACTATCACCTCCACTGCATTTCAAGTATTGTCACCCAGTAGCACTCTCCCCTACATGAGTTGTCCCATTCATAGTCCCCTTTGGCACTTTGACACTCAAACTACTTCACCTCCCTAGGGATGGGAGTCCCGATAGTCTTATGCATGTTTGAGAATCAACCATATACTCCTTCTCCTAATTATGCTAGCTTTCCTAGTGGACTCCCAGGATATCTCCTCATGATTATCGTTTGACTACACCTCCACAGTATCATTAACCCTCCATTTCATTCACAGTCAGTTTTCATGTCTGTAAATCTCCCTCCATTCATTTACCTCATACAAAAGCCCACCTATGGGGCCCCCACCCTCCACCATTTCTCCCTACAACTTGCACCCTCACAGGCCAATCCATCTTGCACTGGGGCACCCATTTCTGTATCTGCACACTTATCCAAAATTATTCTTTATGCATTTGGTAATTTTACAAATCGTTTGTTTCCAACATTAACTTATCTTTTTGTTGTCACCCTTGACGACCTTCTTTTTCCGACAAGCAACCCATGTCTCCCTTGGTTGGGGAATTCACTATCCTCTACTCACATTAACGTCATCCATAAACACTGAGTATCCCATAGTCCATGTACCCCTAATCTCTTAGTTTTTCCACTTTGTCACGCCTCTTGAACAATTTAACCCCATGTCTAGTCGTCCCCCTGACACTAGATACAGTTTCACGGTTGTTGCTAATCATCCTTCAAATTTACCCCCAACCAAAGTAAGTCTTGAGTTTCACGGCATCCTAACTTTATTCATGTCCTCTATTAGATACTGGTCTCATCCAGTGGATTTAATGAATCCCTTTACTTCTTGGAGTTGTGTCTCCCTTTATGTCGACATCAGCACAGTTTCTAGAAGGGGGACAATATCTTGACTCTCATTACCTTTACAATGAGGAGTCTCGGACGACACAGAGAGAACCATCATTTCTCTTTTCTGTCGTTGACCTCCATGGCATTCAAATTCAACACAATATCATGTTACGGTGGGTCTTACTATGCAACTATTGCAGTTGTTTTATATTATCCAAAGACCTATGAATTTGTTAGGCCATCAATGCCTACGAGTCATCGACACTTCTCACAGACGTCCTTGCCTCTTTTCATAGTATGTTCAACATCATAATTTTCCTCTTCCTTTATCAAACTACCCTGGAGGGTGCCGCAGTTATCTACATCATCATATAGCTTCATTTGTTGTCATACATTTTTGAGTTACATGACACGAGCATGGGGCATGCCCTCCTCGTTTGTATACAGATTTTATTTCTCGACCTAGAGAAAGGTTTGGGTCCCACATTTTCCCCTCTCCCTCCAACAGATCGTTCTTACAGTTCCTATCAATGCTTCTCCTTACAATGGTACTCTCAGTAGAAAAAACATCGATGTATTTTGACTATGCGTATGCTCCTAACCTCACACATCAGGGGGCATTTGTTATCACTAAAATTTCATCTACAAATGGTCACAAGAATCCAACATCTCCAAACACCTATTATTTCATCTACAGTCTCAAAAATCATTTCCAAAATGCACAAACTATACAACTGGTTATAAAATTAACATGTGCAGAAACACTACACGAAGCACATGCCCATGTGTAGGCCAAATAATCCAAAAGAGCGCACATGCACCTGATGCATGACTGAGTATGATAAAAGCCATGCACTCCTGTGAATGATGCATTTATTGTTCTTGTCGGCCCCTCACCCACTTCTGGTTCAGCTCCCAATTTGATTTTACCCTCAAATCTGAGATGAATATGTATGGGGGGTTGTTCAAGGACCCAAGGCTGCCCTAAAGGTCCCCTTCTTCATACTAAAGACCAGTTTTATAACGCCTCAAAGATTTTCTATAAAAAGAGGCCATGTGTGCACCATGAATTCAAGAATCTCATTGTATTTTTATGCTTCCTCTACTCTTCTACAAAGAACCTCTTTCCTTCTTGGAGCATACTAGCATCATCTCATTAAACTATTGATCTCACCTCTTTAGGGAATAATCTTGGATTTCTTCACCATTTAATTTCTAGTTTTCCATTTGTAATAAGAGTTCTCACATAGGGGACTCAAGAACCCTCCCTTGGAGGAAGAGGAGATCCATAAGTCCCCCTTTTTCTTTGGTGTTTTTCAACTAATATAATCTCATCATTGGTGGCATGAATATTGGTCAATTGTTTAATTGATTTGGGTTCTAATTTCCTTATGCATTTTAATTTTGTTTATTTAGTTGTTGTTAGCTTAGTTATTTTTCTATTTAATGTGATTGAGTCATTTGATTCATACACTAACCTATGTCCTATCTAGCAAGCCCAACTAGACTTGAAGGTTCTCTTCTTTTTCTCATTGGAGTGACGAAAAGGACACAACACTTGGGGATAGTAATCTAATGATTTCCCCATGATGATATCGTAATCCCCCAAAAAAATTATTAATTTTGAACCAATGAAAAATTATCCATTATTGGTTATAAGTTTTTCTAGAACTCCAAATCTTGACAAAATATTATCTTTGAGGAAGGTGATCAATTCTTCAGAATCGACCTTTTTTAGAGATACAACTTCTTGCCATTTTTTCAAGTAGTAAGTTGTAGTAAGAATATATGAATTACCTTTATTGGATTTTGGATTGATTGGTACAATAAAATCCATACCCCATTGTGTAAAAGGATCTTCGATTGTTATAGGTTCTAATGACATTGTTTCTTTCTTCATCTTTCCTAAACGTTTTTGACAAGAAATGCATTTTTTGAAATACCTTCATTAAACTCTTGTAGAACCTTTTGAGTCTTTGTGAAATAAATACATCTTAATAATATCCCATCAAAATTGCTCTGAAACAAGACTTTGGCAACCAATACATATTGATTAGACTTCATTTTCAATGATCTTGTTCCTTTTGAAGACACGCCAATGGGAAAATGACCAGACCTAAAATAAAATATTATATTTTTATACCATTTAGAAATTGACAATGATGGCCCTATGGTATAGCCCTAAAATTCCCTACTCATTCATACATGGAATTGGCCTTCCTACTTGCATAATTTGCAAAATCACTGCTGAGGAACTCTATTTAAAAAGCCAAATTTTAGAGCATATAAGCATCTGATTTCATTCCTTCCCACGTACATACGCTTGATGCATTCTAGAAAACCCATGTACATATGCTTGTTTCACACTAAACAACCCACGTATACCTCCAAAAGGTGCAAAAATTAAAACGTTGTAAGGAATTCAGTGGAATTTATGGCCTATTGGAGGTTTCCCAACCACTTCACTTGCTATATCCCATCCCCCAACCGAATAACTATCCTTTTGTCATATAAAAGGAGGTCTTGGGGTCTCATTCCACAATCAAGCATTAGAACGATGAAACTCTGCCCAAATTCCCTTTCCTTCCTTGCCCAAGCATTTTCATCCTTTTGTGAGTTATTGCCTCAACACTCCCTCTCTAGCCCCTTTTCTCCCATACAATCCATTCCCTTCCCTTTGAGGTGATCAGTATATTGTGAGAAGAGGATTATTTAAGGTGCACTTGGAGCATTGTTAAGAGGAGCCTGAACTAGGTTAGCAAAGGTTGTAAGCTTCAATCTTTGATTAATGAATAAAATAATCTATTTTCCCTGTCCCAAATGATGGTTTTTATGTCTTTTCTTTGATTTATACATAACAATTTATATATAACCCTAATTTATGAATAGAAATAACATGCTTTTAGCCTTGTTTGCCTAGTTGTGGATGCAGGTCAGCTTTGGGAGGAGACTTCCAACCTTGGGAGCTATAGAGCTTGAGGAGATCAAGACCAAATGTTGGATAAAAGGTATGGTTTCTGAATGACTCTTTCACTATTTTTTGTTCATCTATTTTGGAATGTTTGGGGTAGTGTAGAAATTAGATTGAATTTTAGGGAGTCATTTTATATGTTTATACTTTAAACCTTGGTATAGTTATAGGGGGATTTTCCCGCTAGCACCCTGATGAAATAGATATATCCACTTTCACTGCATCAATTCATGTCATTAACTTACATAATCCTTGTCCCTTGACTTCCTTTAGAGGATTGATTTTGATATCATAATGTTGGATTTTAGCAAGCCTGTTGTGAGAAATATTACCCTAAGGAAAAACTAATCTCCCCTTTGGACCAAGACCCATATATTTGGTCCAAAGACAGAAGTGAACAAGTGGTTACTACTTTCCCTATATATCTAACTCAATCAATCAATCAAGAGAGAAGAATAATCTGGTGTATATTGTTTTGATGTTCGTCCTCGTTGCTTAAATTCTTGGGATTGATGTCCAAGATCCTCAACGGAAGTGAAGTCCTCCAAAGAATAGAAAAGGAAATCTTCCTACTAATCTATATTATTAAACAAAGAAAATATATCTATGAATATTGAAACGACAATATACAAGAAAATGTAGGACACACGAACTTGAATGGAACATGCCAAGTTAATATTAATTGGAAAGTCGAAGAAGGAACTTGCAAAGCATGCTTGAAAATGAATCAATATTCTCCAAGATCTCCTTGTCCAACCCTTGCATGTACCTTGAAATGAAAATGTTGATTCTTCTCCCAAGATCAAAGCTTTGATATCTGAATTATCGCCCCCTTCACCTTGGAAATAGATTCAATATATAGTCTTGAGAGGCTTAACCACCATGATATAATGAGGGAAATGGTTCAAGATATGGCTCCTTAAGTTGGGATTATATTTTGACCCAAACAAACCTCATCTCCTCATAACCAACCCTTAGAAAGAGGTGGGATTCAGGGATGAATTTAAGGATGAAAATTTATTTTAAAAGGTAGAAACCTTGGCAACTATTACTAATCTTTCATATGTCAACTATAAATGTTTGGCGATATTTTTTTTTAAATGTTCAAATTTCTAATTATTTTATATAGCTTTTATAAAATTTTGGCGATTTTTAAGGTAAAATAATTTTATCCTATAGAATTTGGGCGAATCATTTTTAAAATAGTGAATCTTGTTTTTGGAAAAACCATGAAAAGTTAGCCCATGAGCGAAATTTAGCCCCTAAAATCATCCCTGTTGGGATTCTCCTTTTATTTTCTCTAACCAAAAGTGGTGCTTCCTCTTAGTTAGAGATAGAGTGCCAATGGCCAAAAGTGGTGCTCCTCTAACATGGAAGGGGGATCACCAGTGCTCCCTCCGCATGGGTAGGGAAGTGCCACCCTTCTAAAATTCCCAACAATGGTCAATGTTTCCAAGAGAAAGGTATGTTTCGACTGTCAAATGATAGGGCTTCTTCTTCCATAATGACTTAGGGATTCTGAAAAATGTATTTCATGGTGTCAATGGGTTTTGACACATAAAAAATGAATGAGACACTTGGTAAGGTGAATATGACACATTCAACAATGCATGCAACACTTAACAAGGTGCATACGCCACTTTACGACACTTGCGACAGTTAGGGTGTGAAACTCAAGTGTAACATTTTGGTGTGTAATAGATGCCCCCTAAAGTGTGATATTAGAAGAGAAACTGATGGCCGAAACACTTTACAAATCCTTCAATGAAAGGGTGTTGGAGAAGGAGAACTTGGCAGAAGATGCAAACAATCATCAATCAATACACATATATGTTCCATTTTCGAGGTAGGATTACCTATGCTCAGAATACTAAATGACTCAAAGCATGGCAATCGACCAATACTTTGTGGGTCCATGAGAATATTGAATAAGGATATGGACACTATAAAATACAATGTGGATCCTTAAATCCATGACATGAACTGATACCAAGGAATAAAAATACACAATGGATCTATGAGATGACAAAAAATAGCCACAGATCAATACAATGTGGATCTATGTGAATATATATATATATCAGTAAGATTGCCAACATGGTGATCATACTGAAATATTTTACATTCTCAAATGATCTCTATCGTTTCCTGGGAAAAGCACATAACATAGTGAGCGGCCAACCTAGGGTCTTTGTCCCGATCCCGAATCGGTATGAATCTAGCCATGTGAATAAATGACTTTATTTCGAACATGATACAAACCACTTGATTACTAGTCATTGAGGTATACCATTAACAAGTGTGATGAAAATCACCAACGATGAAAATGACTCCCAAGGAACCTTTAGTACATTCTAGTGTATGTGAATAAATGATATGAAGTCGAACATTCATGGAATCATCCGATCATAGGTCAATGATGTAAACATATTGTCCAAAGTGAGGATTCCTTCCATTGAGGCATGCAGGTCCCAAGGTACTAACCGGTTTCTAAGTCTAATTCCTAGATAATGTGTTGAAGTCGAAAAGAAAAGACTCGCCGAAGGAGGTCCATGATGTATCCCCCATCATTGACACAAAACTAACACAAGAAAGAGATATAATATGGTGGATCGAATAATTATGGACTAACATAGGAAATGGAAACTCGTAGTACTGTAGATGGATGGTTTGAAGTGAAAATTTCCTTCAACATGATGAGGCATGACAAGTGACTTGGAAGCATTGAATCGATGACTACCAAGAATGTAATGTGATGACAAAGAGAACTCTTTGAATGAAACAAAAAAGTATAACAACACATGGAATTGGTATGAATCAAAGAAAATCATATTACCCAAATCTAAGAAGAGATGCATACAGGTGCCATGTTCAACGAAGACAATAGCTTCCATAAAGGATTCCAAAAAACTCAACCCACTTCCTTCAATTTCCCCCCATCATGATTGATGAGTACCTCTTTCTTTTTTAACGAGCTTTAGGAGGATAACATATGATATGTATATCTCATCCTTTGGATGAGTCCCTCGACACATGTTTCATGAACCTGAAGAAGGAGGGGTTTGGTCTTGTATGGGTCCTGAAGATTGGACTCACATAGGTCCTTCAATGAATAATTTTACGATCCCAAAGAAGGGAAACTCAGTGGTTTTTCACATTTAGAGAGTCTGAAAAGGACTTAAAGATGACTCCATGGGTGAATTTATCCTAAATTTAGTCTCCCAAGCTCGAAACAAAGTGTAAAACAATACAAGGGAGAACTCTTCTAGTCATGCTTGACTAGAGTATTCCTTTTTCATAATTAGTCTCACTGTTATCCACAAATTTGTTCATTGTGATGATGTCATGATGATATCATGATGATGGAAGATCAAGCTCTTTACCAAGAATACTTTCCTGAGAAAAGTTACAGTTGTCTTCTTCCAGAATTCACACTTTGAAACATGTTCACAGGCTACTTACATATTCTCCTGCGAGAATGCTTGATTCCCGCAGTCTACCTTAAGCTGGGGTGCGAAATTCTCGCACTATACTCATGGTTAGGGTGCGAACATGCTCTTAAAGAGGAAAAAGATAAAGATCTCGAACCTTCTAGAAGGGAATCTTCTAGAAGGGTGAGTTGGCTTTCGAGTGGTTATTCAATTACTGGAATTCCAGATATATTGGGATCATTCCCTATCCAAGTAACTAATATATCTCTTCCTATATATTGAGGACATTGCTCATGAAAAGGGTTAATAAGTTTAGCAAGCAGCAAGTTAGCAAAGGTTTGATTAGAGAACTAGTGCAAGACTGTATGGAGGATTGATACTACAGCAGCAAGAGACAACAATAAGGTCATCACATGTGGTAGACTTCCTTTATACATGAGCAAGTGTGTGTGTCAAAGTTGAAAGCCATCGAAAGGAGACCTATGACATCAAGGCTCAGGTTGTAAGTTTCACTTTCAATTAATTTAATACAGCAATATGTCCCTTTCCCATAAAGATGATGTCACTTTATTACATAATTCCTTGATCATATGTATAGACTA
>ML793940.1:302908-327788 GCA_009831015.1 Picea engelmannii
CCTATGACATCAAGGCTCAGGTTGTAAGTTTCACTTTCAATTAATTTAATACAACAATATGTCCCTTTCCCATAAAGATGATGTCACTTTATTACATAATTCCTTGATCATATGTATAGACTAGTCATTGAATATCTTAATCTTCCTTTACTTCGATTGGTTCATTTTGTTGTGATCTGGACGGTACGAGAGCATTGAAGAAAATCTTGGAACAACAGAGATCTAAGGAGAGCGTTCATAAGGTATGTCCATAACCCTTATCTCTTAGTTCATTCAATAGGCTAGATCTAGGGAAAGTGTATTATTCTTTCATGTTTTGTTCTAGATACCAGGTGGATCTAGGGAGATCGGTTAGTGTCCGCACCTACGGATTTATCCTATAACACTCACGAGGTCGAAAAAGAGATAAGCTACCACTTGAAATACACCCTTTCAAACCTTTTAACGAGTGTGAAAGGAAACAAGATCACTATTATCGAACTAATCGGTAGGTGCATACACTAACTGATCTCCCTAGATCCACCTAGATCTAGAACAAAATGCACCAGAACATGAGGCTTTCCTTAAGTTTTATATATTGAATTTACTAACTAAAGAGGGATGAGTGACATACCATTTAAATGTCGCTTCCTCTCGCCATCTCCATCCTAGCTCCGTTCCAACGCTCATACAATGATGAACCTGCAAAAGAACATAACCAAACAAAGTGATAGTAATAGCATAAACTCAATATAAACCTATGTATGTGATCAAGGAATCATACAATAAAACACAACAATCTTTATAGGAAAGAATCATATTACTGTATCATATTAAATGTGAAAGAGAGATTACAACCATGGCCTTGATGTCGTAAGTTCCCTTCCAATTGTCCTTTGTTCCCCACACACTTTCACTCCAAGAATTCTGAGAGCACAGATCTGATAGTATTCACAATCTATCTTGACAAAGGAAAAACTCAAAACCACTCTAACCAAGCTAATAATTCCAAGCCAAATCCAACTTAGCCAATCCAAAAGCTTCAAGCTCCAAAGCTCCAAAGCTAACTTTCTCCATGAGAGCTCCTCTCCTTTTATAAGTTGAAGAGGATAAGATGAGGAGGTTAGGCTGATCCCACTAAATCATGAAAGCGAGTAAGATCCAAACCATTTAGATGCCACCTCACCATGGAAGGTTCTCCTTCTAGAAGATTCGAGAAAACGCTCGTTTTTCCCACGTGTAAGAATTCTCACACCCTGCTTATAGAGAAGCCTGTGAACAGTTCGCACCCTAAGTGTGGGAAACCTGCGAGAATCAAGCATTCTCGCACCCTAATACATAGGAAGCCCGTGAAATTCCTTTTTTATAGGGTTTTTACACAGGAAAATGCAACTTCTTTTCTCAGGAAAAGTTCTTCTCCCTTCTCTCTTCAGGAACTCAGGCCACTGACCCCTCTGAAGGCAACAGATAGGTAAGAAGGTTCAAGTATTCAATCAAGAGTGTCACTCAATTCGAATGGAGGGGGGTTTGTTTCATTTTTTAATGAGATCGACAGAGACAATGAACTATGCTCATAAGAATACATTTCATTTTTTAATGAGCTTGAAATGGGAAAAGAACTATGCTCGGGATGACCAGGTACTACCAAAGGATCAAGTGATTCTACGGATTGTTGCACCTGAGTCTAAATTATATTTATCATGGCAACTAGTGGGGTGGCAAGAGAAGGTAAAGGAAAAACCCCATGAGTGAGGAATCCTTAAGGAAACCTACTCCTACGCTCTGAATAATAGACTATCATAGAAAAAGGACATTATTCCTTGCAACATTATGGAGATATAGAGTTGTATAGTCAAGTTGGTTGACAGTGACATTTTTTCCTTGATGGGGAAAATGTAAAATAGGAAACACCAAAGATGTGTCGACATTCATTGCATAGAACAAGCTATGACCAAGTAACAAATTGTATTACAGGGGTGCATCAACCAATTTGATATCGACCGAAACAATTGTACCCATCAATGTCATGGAAAAATATTGCAATAGTCTATGAGGTTGGAAACCACATCCATAAAACTCTTTCAAGGTGGTAGGAGACAGGGTAAGTTTAGGAGAATGTTAAGAACCAAATATCAAAATAGCATAAAAAAACCTCAGAGTAAGTTCTCAATGCCTTGACAAAGAGATAATAAGATAATAAGCCTCTTAGAGGGGGGCACCTCCTTATACACCACTTAAATTTACAAATACAAGATGATTCCAAATGAAAAGGTCTCCTTGGTATATATAGGAGACTAGGAGGTACAATTACAGCTAATGGACGCAAGTCGACATAAATAAAATAACATTACTAATGTAATATTCCCCAATTAAGGGATAATGTGCCACTATTTAGGGATTAACATGCCCCTCCCCTTCAAAAAAGTGTTGTCCACAACACTTGAGTAAGTCTAGATGCTTTTGTATAAAAGACTCATCTTCCCAAGTGGAATCTTCAGTAGGTAGTTTCCTCCAATTAATGAGATACTCTGAAATGGATATATTCCTCAGTTGGAGAATTCTTGTGTCAGTGATAGCTTCAGGCTCCAATATGATTTTTTATTCCTCATTAATTTTTGGAAATATAGTTTGAACTGGGATCGTTTCACCTATAACCCTCTTTAAGCATGAAACATGGAAAAATGGGTGTACTCGCGAAGATGCAGGAAAATCCAATTTGTATGCCATATTAACAATATTTTGCAACACCTTATAAGGGCCATAGTAATTTGGTGATAATTTATTATCCTTCTTAGCTTGCTTGAATGACATTTGTTTGTATGGTTGTACTATTCAAAATACCCAATCCCCTACTTCAAGACTTCTTTCACTACAATGTTGATCTGCTTGTTGTTTCATAAGATTTTGTGCCATGGTCAGGTTGTCCTTTAAGCATTGGAGAACTTCTTGTTGATTCTCGTTGTGATCATCCACTGATTGAACCTTAGATTTTTATTTTAGAGAAGTGATGGAAGGTGGATGATATCCATAGAGTGCTATAAATGGTTTCAATTTTGCTGCAGTATGAAAGGAAGTGTTATACCACCATTCTACCAAGGGTAACCACTTGAACCATTGTGTTTGTTTATCAGAGAAAAAGCAATGAAGGTATCCTTCCAGACATTTGTTCACTATCTCGGTTTCTCCAGTAGATTGATGATGATAAGAGGAGATTTGAGCCAATTGAGTACTCAAACAAGAAAATAATTATGTCCAAAAATGTCCAGTGAAGATGGGATCTCTATCACTTATAATAATATTTGGGACTCCATGTAGCATTTGAATTGTCTCCATGAATGCAGTGGAAACTATATTGTCTTTGAAAAGATGAGAGAGTGCACAAAAGTGTGCATACTTGTTCAGTCTATCAAAAATCACCATGATGAAACTCTTTCCTTTAGACTTTGGTAACCTTGTGATGAAATCCACGGAAAAATCCTCTCATCACTGACTTGGGATGGATAATGGTTGTAAAGGAACTGGGGTCTTAATTATTTCCACCTTATTTTTTTGGAAAACCAAACATTCTTCCATAGACCTTTGAACATCATTTTTAAGGCCATGCCCAAAAAATTATTTCTTGACCCTATGGTAGCTTTTCAAAAATACTGAGTGCCCTCCTACTGGAGAGGTTTAAAATTCCAAGAGTACCTTTTGTTTGATTTGGGAGTTCTTACATAAATATAAGCGATCTTTGTACCATAGTGAATCATTTTTCCATGTAAAAGTATCTAATGCACCAGAATCCTGTTGTAACATTTGCATGAGAGTACACAAATTTTAGTGATTCTTCCATTCATCCCTTGCCTCTATTATTCAATCGGGTTGGATGATCGAGATAACACAGAGAAAGGCCTCAACATATTCATCATTTCTTGAGAGTGCATTTGCCACAACATTTTTCTTCCCTTTCTTGTAGATGATTTCAAAATCATAACCCAACATCTTGGTGACCCATTTTTGTTGTTCTTCTGAATACATTCTTTGTTCCAAGAAGTATTTAAGACTATCATGATCTGTTTTGACCTTGAAGTGCCTACCTATTAGGTAAGGGAGCCATTGCTTCAATGCATGTATTATTTCCATCATTTCCTTCTCATAAATGGTTTTTTGTAAGTCCTTTCCCTTGAGTGGCCGAAGTTAAAAATAAAGGGGCCTTCCTTCTTGCGTTAGAACAACACCAATTCCATTTCCTGAGGAATCACATTCCACAATAAAAAAAATTGTGAGGTCTGGTGTGGTCAAGACATGATCTTTTCACATCACCTCTTTAAGTTGTTCAAAATATTGAGTTGCCTCTAGAGTCCATGAAAATGCATCCTTCTTAGTTAATGTTGTTAAAGGTGTTTCTATTCTTCCATAGTTCCGAAGACACTTGTGGTAGTAACCTGTCAAACCCAAAAATCCTCTAAGATTTTTCAATGTTTTGGGAATTGGCTAGTCCATCATGGACTTAACCTGGTTAGGGTCTACCTTGACACCTTCATGAGATAAAATATGATGCAAATACTTTACCTCCTTCACCCCAAAGAAACATTTGGATGGTTTTGGATATAGTTGTCTCTACTTTAGTATTTGTAGCACCTTGTCAACATGTCAAACATGATCCTCCCAAGACTTTATATAGATTAGTATATCATCAAAAAATACTAACACAAATATTCGAAGGAAGGGCTTGAAAATGGAATTCATCAACCCTTGGAATGTGGAAGGTGCATTTGTAAGGCCAAAAGGCATGACCAAAAATTCATAATGGCCTTCATGAGTTCAGAATGTTGTTTTTGGAATATTTTCTTCCTTAATTCTAATATGATGATACCCTAAATGTAGATCCAACTTTGTGAAGTAGATTTCTCCATGTAGTTCATCTAATAATTCATCAATGAAAGGAATGGGAAACGTATCTTTAATAGTGATCTTGTTGAGCTCTCTATAATCTGGACACATACGCCATGAGCCCTCTTTCTTGAGCATCGGTGTAGAATAAGAACTTTGGATAGGTATAATAATGCTAGCCTCTAACATTTATTCAACCATGCACTCAATTTCACTCTTATGGGAATACAGGTATCTATAAGGTCCAATGTTAGGAGGAACACTCCCAGGAGTTAGGTGAATAACATGATCATGATTTCGAGTGGGTGGAAGACCTCTGGGAATATCTTCAAATAATTTGGAATACTCATCAATGATCCCTTGGAGATATAGGGGAATAGATGGCTTAGATGTTTGAAAATATAATGAAAATAATTGTACAATTACATACTGATGCCCCTTTTTCAATAATTTTGTCATGCCATTAGATATTATCACCTTACTGGGTTTCCCTATGATACCCTTTAACTCAATTTCCTTTCCTTCCAATGAAACTTTCATGAAACGTTCTTGAAAATTAAAACCCATTGTTCCCAATGATTGTAACCATTTGACTCCTAGTACAACATCAACACCACCCATGGGTATAGAAATAATTGGACTATTCATTACATATTCCCCCATAGTAATATTGATCTTATGGAATTTTCCTGATAAATTGATAGTTCCTCCATTTGAAATCATTACTTGAAACTCTGGCACTGGATATATAGAGAAATTGAGAGATTTGGATAATTTATAGTGAATTGAATTATGAGTACTACTAGAATCAATTAGGACTATTACCTTTTTATTTTTGATATATCCTTCGATCTTGAGGGTTTGAGGAGTGCTAATTCCAGCCAATGCATTACATGATATCATGGGAGTCAACTCTTTAGAAGAAATATCTTCTACATTTTCATCTTGAGATGGTTATTGTTCTTGTTCTTGTTCTTGTTCTTTTTATTATTCATTTTCACACCTATGTAGAATAATTTATTCTCACCATAGTTATGTCCCTTATTGTACTTGTTTTCACAATTAAAGCATAACCTTTTGATTTTCTTTCCTTCAATTATTGATGTGTAAACCTTGTAGGTTGATGTGTTTTATAAGAAGGAACATTATTCTACAAAATATGTTAGGAGTGGTCCTTCTAGTATCCATATCCATATTTTTCCTTTCAACATCTCTCGCCACCCTGAATGCACTCTCCAATGATTTGGGGTTCTCAAAGGCAAACCTCATGTTGAATGTTATCCTTTAAAGTTCCTATGAATACATCAATCAGGTGCTCATATGGAATATCCTTTACCTTTATATTCAATCTTTGGAAGTTCTCAATGTGCTCTACAACTTAACCCTTTTCCTTGAAATTTGTCAATTAGCTAAAGAAGATAATGTCCATTGTATCCTCATAGTGTGTTATCATTTCTTCCGTAAAAAGTGTCCAAGTGACAAGTGATTTGCGGGAACAAATCCATCAATAATTATTGGGCCCAAGTTATGATCACTTTTATGACGGTTATTATACACTTTTTCCACATGTACATATGTGATTTTCATCTTTTAAAGGAGATTTTGAAGAATTTTACGATAAAACGGTATGATCGGCTAATTCATGTTTAATGATTGTATCAAGTGTAATTCATCATGTTTTATTATTTCCAAGAGCTAATTCACGTTTTTATGATGTTATAGGGAAAAAATGCACTACATTTATAGTTCCGACACTTCATCCGACACTCATTTTGACACTCGTTCCGGCACTCGATCAGACACTCCATCCAACACCTTTTCCTACACAAAACTGGAGGGCGATTTGGCGGTTATGGTATTGGTAGCCAGTGGGGGGAGAATCAAAGACATGGGTTTTGTTCATGCTTATCCGCTCCAACTACTGAATACTTGGCAACTCTATTTTGGGTTGTTATGGTGGGTGATTATTGGCTAGCTCTGTTTCGGCAGTTAGGGCACCATTAATGAAATTTGACAATTTTAGAAGTGGTTTGAACCTCCTGTGGTCGACCACTTGGTCTATAAACATTATAAATACAACCATGGTGGTTAGATAATTGTTAAGCAAGTAGAAGAACCATTGTATTGAAGACAAACTCGTTTTTACTCTGTTTTGAGTTTTTACATTGCCAGAATTATGCCAGAACTGCGTTTTTGGATTTTTATGGTGAATTTGGCCTGTTGAGTTCGTGGTGTGCTTTTAGAGAGTGACCACGACTTGTTGGGGGGCCCACCAGCAGTCTGGTAACTCTTCCATGTGTTGTTTCTACATTTCATAGCTTAGACATCTTTCTTTTTCATCTCCTGTACATGTATTGCTATCTTTCTTATGTTATATAATTTGTTGTTGTAGCTTAATGATTTGGTTCTTTTGCAGGTTCGTATAAAGGTGTGTGTTAATATGAATTGATTTGATAGATAGGGATGAATTTGAAAATTCATCTACCAACCCCGTGTGCAAGTAGATATTAGATTACATTTTATTCATGCTTTTGAAATTTGATTTAAAATAAGAATTAAAACAGAGTAGAACAAAGTTTTAGTTTATATTTTCTTTAACCAAGGCTTCAGTGGATGGATAGGGTTAGTTTCAGTTTTTATGGCCTATTCAATTGTTAATTAGTTTTTTCTTAATTATTTGTTGATTAATTTATTCATTAGTTTACGTTGTCATGCTTTAATTTTTGTTTTAAGCATTTTCCGTATTACATTTTGAATTGTTAAGATAGAGCTAGTTTAGTTTATGTTATGTAATTTCTTGCCTAGAATTAGATTGTAATTGTAGTTCTTAGTTAGTGAATGAGTTTAAGTATGAATTTTGCTGATGTAGAATAGAAGTATAATGATGATCTCATTATGTTGTTGATGGTTAATAAATGAACATGCAGTGTATTTAATATTTTTTTTGTCTTCACACAACCACCAACATTATATTTGAATTGTCATAGGTTAAAGAGAGTTTCTTGTTTTCATATCTTAGAAAATAGTTTTATTGTTGTTGTAGGATAGATAGACTTTGCTTTGATAGATTAGATAGTAGTTTTCTTATCATAGATTAAGAATTAGTTGTTAATCTTTCTTTCTTTCAATAGAATAGATTTCCTTTCATGCATTGCATCGAGCATTTAGATTTCCTTTCACGCATTAGAAATAGTTTTGCATTAGGCATTTAGTTCACTTGCCTCTTAGGCTAGATAGTTGTTCAATGAGAAGTTTTACTTGCAGTAGTTAGTTGCCTTTTCTTACTTGTGTTTTGCTTTAGTAGGTTAGTTAGGTGCCTCTGCTTACTTATGTTTTGCTTTAGTAGGTTAGTTAGGTGTCTTTGCTTACTTATCTATTTTCTTTAATAGGTTAGATAAGTGATTTTTCTTACTTACTTATTTATTTTCTTTCATAGGGTAGTTGCTCATTGAATGTAGGTTGGCAAGTTAAATAAGTTTGCTTTTGTCATTTTCTTATTATGCGTAGTAGTTTGTTTTTTGCTTATTGTTAAACTAGTTTGCTTTACATAGAGTTTTCATTTTCTTTCTTAGGAACTATCCATCAACCCTTGGCCCAAAAGTACTTAGGTTACCTAGTTTCATTTTGCTTAGTAGGGTTTGCTCATTAGATACCTTTGCTTGAGTAGATTAGCCTTAGATAGCTGCCTTCCTTAGTTAGACTATACTCCTACCATCCTTCTACCTTTGGCATATATTTTTCTACAACTCTAAGTTTACTTACACTGGGTTGACAATTTAATTAAGGGTTTTTACTGTGTTTTTAGTAAATATAGAACACCCATCATTTTTGGCGTCGTTTCCAGGGATTTGTCTCAAGGTAAGAAGTAGTTAGGAAATAGATCATCCTTAGACCTTAGCATTAGCTTGGTGGTAGGGGAACTTTAGGACGAGAGGTAAGAAACTGTGCATCTGCTATAGCAAGTTCCCCCAAACCCAATGGTAGTTTTTCTTTTTCTATTTGTTTTCTTTCATGAATAGACCTAGAAACCAAATGGTAGCTTTTTCTTTTCTTTTTTCTTTCTTTCATGAATAGGCCTAGAGACCCACAAGGTAGATACATTAAATCTAAATTAGAATTTTGAGACAAGGTTCCTTTCAATCTCTTTGGGGGAAGGAACATTCCTCTTATAAAATCCACAGACCAATACCAAAAAACATGAACTAGCTCAACCCAAAGAGATAAAGCAGTCTCTAAAAGAGACTAAAACAGGGAGCACTATAGAATAAGAAATTGAAGCATCAATAATAGTGGGATAGTAGGCAAGACCACTCGAGCCTTTTGTAGAACCAAACAATACAACCTTTGTTTTCTTACCACCATCAGGAGATCCTAACTTTGTGGACATCATATTTGTGTGATCCAAGTTTTAGCAAATGGAAAGATGAACTCAAAAGCAACTTTTAGCCAGAGGGAACTTTCTCAAATCACAGAAATAGATGGGATCTCTTCTTCTCAAGAATAATACATCTTGACAATAACGAAGAACTTGAATACCTCTCCAGAAATATTAGAAGAATCAAGGTCCTATGAGATACAAAGTGATTTTCCTTTCCAAAATGCGAAGGAAACTAAGAAATTATGGACTACACCTAGTAGAGAGCAATCATTAAGACCTGATATTGAGGAGTTCTCAACATCCATCTCAGCAGATCCTTTATGTACTTCAGAAATCAATCATCCAAAAGAAGAGGATATGCATAGCATGATGAAGGAGAGCATATAAATTACTATTGATAGACATAAATATTACATTGAAATTTGGTTTCAAGAGGTCATCAGGCCACAATACTATTCTCTTCTTCAACACCTTCTGATGCAAAAAAAAGTAGGTTGGTTGGTTCTTCATATCCAGGAAATCAGTGAGGTAAATGTTTCATATATGGATATGAGTATGTTTCTTATCTTGCTCCACACATGGTTACATTGGAGGAGCTCTTACACTTGGATAAATATTTCCCTTTCTTTTTAGGTAGGGTAGGATAGTAAATAAAAGTTGCATATTGTTAGTTTAGCTTAGAGTCTAATGCAACCTCATTTTACATTTTTTTTAAGAACTATGAGATACATGTTCCTATGACTTGATCTCATTGATCTCATTAGTTTATTATATTTTAGAGTGTGGTTTTTGTAAAAAATTTTAGAGATCTCTGTAGGTATTTATTTCACCGGGAGTAGACAGTTTCAAGAAGATATAAAAGAAGAATTTTTTTTCTTCAAAACATTGCTATACTTGAACCTTGTTGTCTGCTAAACATCAAATGAATAATGACTTACTGTAATTAGCCATATTTTTGCAAAGACTTTCATCTTCTTTTTCTCAAGGCAACTTTAATAGCAGTTTCTCTTGAACCTTCACCACCATATAAGGAAGTGACACCGTAACCATCAAGCTTAGAGGTCTCTCGTACAGTTTTTCCAAGAAACTTGAGTACGTGAGTCAAGTGCCTTTATCAAAGAGTAACAAGGAGGTCTAATTAGCGGTTAGTCATGGAAACATCACAATAACTACAAAGGAAGAAAGTAAGTTGAGCCTAGAGATACCTTTCTGTTATTTCTCAATGGGACCATCCACTACACACTAAATAGCTTGATTATATCATATCTTTAGATAGGCCACGTCTGCTTAATTACCCCTTACATCGGGACAATCACTAAGTAATATAACAGAAAGTCATCCTCTAACATAATACCATCTCAATTGAAAAAAAGAAAGAAAAAATCATTTTCATAGTTGTTCTCCCATCATCTTGCATAAATCAATCTTATACTAAAATCTTAAAAGATGGAAGGCTAATGTCTGAGGGTTTAAGAGGATAACCCACTGGGATACTGAACAGGTTCGCTGGAAGTGGGTATCGGCCTATGGTATGATTAGGTAAACCCATCGGAGTACTGAACAGGCTTGCTGGCAGCGGGCATTCTACCTAGCGAGGATGGTAATCTGACAAAAATATATATAATACATTTAAACTTGTCCTGATGTACATAATTACTTGCAGACAAAGCTGACATGAAGTATGTGTGGTTAAGCTAAGGTTAATGAATCTCATACACTTTCCATTGGGAAATAACTCTAAGACTATCTTGAAACTCTCTTGCCTCCCTATTCTTATCTATATATAGGATCTCTTATCCTATAGGTGGGGCCATCTCCTAACTGTCTCGTTAGACCAATTTGTGAATTTTTTTTTCTACACTTGACATGCTGTAAATCTTCGATTGTTGGGAGAACTGAATGGTTTCCTATATTTTTTACTGTGAGGTGTCACAATACTTAGGTGTGGGGTAGGGATTCATGAGTTGACAAATGATCGTTTCCTAAAGAAGTAAATATTTGTAAAACTTTTGTATTATTTTCATGATACAGGTTATTACATCAGCAGTCATTTTATTTCCGAAATGCTAATTCCATGTGTGTTATAAACTGTTGTACATCTCCTTAACAAACCACTTAATTGGTTTATTGTCGGTACATACTATTCATTACAGAGTTATGATTACATGCCTTATAAAATGAAATATAGAGGTATGGATTTTGTGAGCATGATGGAAAAACAAATAATAATGGAACACTCTTATCCTTCCTCTACTCTTATTCACTGTGTTCATGGCCTCTGAGGAATCAATTGCCTCAGCCACAAAGCTCCCAAGAGTTGGAAAATACTGGTTTAAACACCACCAGTTGCCAAGAGCAAGCTATAAAAGGGTTTTCAAAACTGAATTTCAGAAAATCTTTGGAGCTAAGGGATACTCCAAGGAGTGGATAAAATAGGAGCTAATCAACCCTCTCATTGTCATCACCATATTTATTACATCTGATGGTAGATATTCCGTCTTTAAAGCATGTTAATTTAGATTATTAGCTCACTTTCATTTCAATAAGCCATTGTAACTTTCCCTTTTACTTCTTGAAGAGTCTAGAGAAGATGTCTTCCCAAGTGAGGAAGGATGTGACCAATCCCCATACCCTCGTGCTCAAGATATTTCTTTATTGGAGAATCTTGTTGATACCCCTGCAGCCTCATCGGGCAGAAAGACCAAGAAGCCTATTTCTAATTCATGGCATGAGGACGTGCCATATCTTCAGTCCAGGGGAGTTTTCCTGAGCTAAAAATGCTAAGCATTGCCCATTTATATAGCAAACCCATGAGAAGAAGAAGTAGGATTTCTGTCAAAATTCTGTCAAACTGTCGTTTTACAAAGTCTTGGGATATTATATCAACAATTAATTTTATTGGTATGCTAAATTATATATTGTTGATATCATTGTGTGTTTTATAAGCTCCTGTTCATTTTTATGTTTATTCTATAGAATAATGCTTGTACTTAACTACTCTTTGTGACAAATACAGAGCGATTACAACTGCTAAATACTTATTGTCATCTGTATTCCAAGCTTATGAAAAGAGGATCAATTGTTTGAATTGTTACATATTGATGACAGACAATAAAAAATTTCATCTTCACCATGCCTACCAGTACAAACCAAGACTTTTGTTAGTATCTGTCAATTCTATCAGTCACTAGTGATCAAATTTACTCATTCATGTGATTGATAGGATTATTAGGTCAAATTGTTATATTTTCAGGATAAAATTCTCAAATAAAATTTGACATATCTTGGGTGTAAAATTTTCATTGGTGTGTCTAGGTGTCATTACTACTCCATCCACTCATCCAAGGTCATAAGTTCTCATCATGGTCATGTCATCATTCCTTGTAATAAATTTTCAAATGATTGTCTTGGTCAAAGTTCTACTTAAAAATTTCTTTTTGAATTAAGTAAGATGAATTTGACAAATGTGAAAGAGGTATTTGTCAATAATATACCAAGAAACAAAAACCTCCTTCATTTTATTCACAGGTGTTATTTCTTGAGAGAAATCACCCAAATACAGTCACTATAGGAGGGTTTCTGCACATTTGGTCAACTTGACTTGAAGTCAGTTGTTTAGAGGTTTGGAGAAGGAATTTGCAGTGCTTGATGGTTCCATTGTCTAGAATACATCATATAATTTCCACCCATACCACTTTCAGCCCAAAAATCCTCTGGGAAGGCCTCCAAAATCCCTATCAAAGACCACGTTATGCTTCTGCAAGTTTTGAGTAACCAACTTCAAGATGAGATTCTGAGCAAATGGGAAAGTAATTTTGAAACTTGGAGGAGGTTTTTGTTCATAACATACTAAAATACAATAAACTCTCTTAGTTTTTGAATATAATTTATGGTTTGGGATATATTATATCATATTAGAGGCCTATGCTTTCATGAAATAAAACACTATTTTTTTCCTGTTTTAGTCATGTTTTCTTGGCGTGTTTTCCTAACAACTGAAAGTGAATTTTTGAAAAACAAGAGAGGTTTTTGTCAAGGACATATTCAAAAAAAAAACCTCTCTCATTTGTTACACAGGGTTTACTTTCTTGTAATTATAGGTGTCACTTTCATACTTATTTTTCACAAGTTCGCCAGGCCAAAATTGTTGCGCTTATGGGCAGTCACTTTTGGAACTAATTTTGCAAAGGTAAAATTGTTGTTTTGCATGGTTTAAAGGATCAAGGGTATAATATAAATCTTAAGGCTTCCTCACATTTCATAAGAAGCCTCTAAAATCTTCAAAACCTCAAGTTCAAACTTAGAGAGAAAGAAACACTGAGTTGTCATTTACGCCATGATAACGTTGTCCTACAAGCCAAGATGAACTCTCTACAACATTAGGATGATGATATTAACTTCCACCAATAATAGTCTCTGGATGCAATTGAAACACCATGAAAATCCTAAGTCAAAATTCCCCGAGCAAGAGGGAGAAGCTTCTAAAGCTAATCCACCACGTCCTTCGCAAGTTTAGTCATAAAGGGAAATTTCTTTTTGTTTGCAGTGGGACCTGCAAAATCTTAGGTGTGGGGGTAATGTTGGGCCCAAGTTATGATCACTTTTATGACGGTTACTATACACTTCTTCCACATGTACATATGCGATTTTCATCTTTTAAAGCAGCTTTTTGAAGATTTTTATGATAAAACGGTATGATTGGCATAAGGTACATGTAATTCATGTTTAATGATTGTATCAAGTGTAATTCACGATGTTTTATGATTTCCAAGAGATAATTCACGTTTTCTTTATTGTACAGGGAAAACACGCACTACGTTTCTAGTTCCGACACTTGATCCAGCAGTCATTTCGACACTCATTCTAACACTCGATCCGGCACTCCGTCCAACACCTCTTCCTTCACACAAACGAAGGGAGATTTGGTGGTTATGGTATTGGTGGCTAGTGGGGGGAGAATCAAAGACATGGGTTTTGTTCATGCTTATCCCCTCTAGCTACTAAACTCTTGACAACTTGATTTTGGGTTGTTATGGTGGGTGATTATTGGCTAGCTCTGTTTCGGCAGTCAGGGCACCATTAATGAAATTTGACAATTTTAGAAGTGGTTTGAACCTCCTCTGGTCGACCACTTGGTCTGTAAAGATTATAAATACCACCGTGGTGGTAAATAATTTTTAAGCAAGTAGAAGAACCATTGTATTGGAGACAAACTCGGTTTTACTCTGTTTTGAGTTTTTACATTGCTAGAATTATGCCAGAACTGTGTTTTTGGATTTTTATGGTGAATTCGGCCTGTTGAGTTCATGGTGTGCTTTTAGAGAGTGACCACGACTTGTTGGGGATTCCACTAGCAGTCTGGTAACTCTTCCATGTGTTGTTTGTACATTTCATAGCTTAGACATCTCTCTTTTTCATTTCCTGTACATGTATTGCTATCTTTCTTCTGTTATATAATTTGTTGTTGTATCTTAATGCTTTGGTTATTTTGCAGGTTAGTATAAAGGCGTGTGTTAATATGCAATGATTTGATATATAGGGATGAATTTGCAAATTCATCTACTAACCCCGTGTGCAAGTTGATATTAGATTACATTTTATTCATGCTTTTGAAATTTGATTTAAAATAAGAATTAAAACAGAGTAGAACAAAGTTTTAGTTTATATTTTCTTTAACCAAGGCTTCGGTGGATGGATAGGGTTAGTTTCAATTTTTATTGCCTATTCAATTGTTAATTAGATTGTTCTTAATTAGTTGTTGATTAATTTATTCATTAGTTTACTTTGTCATGCTTTAATTTCTGTTTTAAGCATTTTCCTTATTACATTTTGAATTGTTAAGATAGAGCTAGTTTAGTTTATGTTATGTAATTTCTTGCCTAGAATTAGATTGCAATTGTAGTTCTTAGTTAATGAATGTGTTTAAGTATGAATTTTTCTTATGTATAATAGAAGTATAATAATGATATTGTTATGTTGTTAATGGTTAATAAATGAACATGCAGTGTATTTAATATTGCTTTTGTCTTCACACAACCACCATCATTATATTTGAATTGTCATAGGTTAAAGATAGTTTCTTTCTTTCATAGCTTAGAAAATAGTTTTATTGTTGTTGTAGGATAGATAGACTTTGCTTTGATAGATTAGATAGTAGTTTTCTTATCATAGATTAAGAATTAGTTGTTAATATTTCTTGCTTTCAATAGAATAGATTTCGTTGCATGCATTGCATTGAGCATTTAGATTTCCTTTCACGCATTAGAAATAGTTTTGCATTAGGCATTTAGTTCACTTGCCTCTTAGGCTAGATAGTTGTTCAATGAGTATTTTTACTTGCAGTGGTTAGTTGTGTTTGCTTACATGTATTTTTCTTTAGTAGGTGAGTTAGGTGCCTTTTCTTACTTGTCTTTTGATTTAGTAGGTTAGTTAGGTGTCTTTTCTTACTTGTCTATTTGCTTTAATAGGTTAGATAGATGTTTTTTCTTACTTTCTTATTTATTTGCTTTCATAGGTTAGTTTCTCATTTAATATAGGTTGGAATGTTAAAGAAGTTTGCTTTTGTCATTTGCTTATTATGCTTAGTAGTTTGCTTTTGCTTATCATTAAACAAGTTTGATTTACATAGAGTTTTCATTTTCTTTCTTAGGAACTATCCATAGACCCTTGGCCCAAATGTACTTCGGTTACCTAGTTTCATTTTTCTTAGTAGGGTTTGCTAATTAGATAGCTTTGCTTGAGTACATTAGCCTTAGATAGATGCCTTCCTTAGTTAGACTATGCTCCTACCATCCTTCTACCTTTGGCATATATTTTTCTATAACTCTAAGTTTACTTACGACAATTTAATTAAGGGCTTTTACTGTGTTTTTAGTACATATAGAACATCCATCAATACCACACAATTGATTGGGTTCTAAATATAAAGAAGCAACTCATACCTTTTTTGTGTGTGGCACATCATGTAGATCAAGGAATTATTTCATCTGAAGTATCCATGTGATTGGATCCCTGCCATCAAAATTCCTCATATCACTCTTGGGAAAGTGGTTGGTCTTCAACCCAAAGTTGGAGTTTCTCCAGTCTTGATTAATATTCCTTGTGTCCTCATCATGAATTTCATGGGATACATTTTCACTTTCAGGTGGCCTCTCTATTAGGATTTTTTTCAATGCTTCCATGATATCCCTTTTTAAACCATCCATCTTAGTATCCATTATTTCATCCAAGTTAGCTTTAGTTGAATCCATCATCCCTTATAGTTCATATTTTATTATTGTCTTATTTTGTAAATCATTTATGTCCCTGTGCATTTCTTCACCTTCATCAAGAGTCCAAGTAGGACTTTCTGAAGGATTATTTGGTGTAGAAGTTCCTTTTTTGGGTGGCATGTTAGCCAAGTATCACTTTTAAACATTGATTTCGAGGTTGTTCTTCTAGATGATATTTCTTCTGTTGTATCTCCAAAATTCCGACCCTTCTAGGTATGAAAATTTAGTTTTGTAGTTCTATAATACTTCTTATCTACAATTCCATAGGTTTGATCAAAATTGGATGTGCCAAGTAGAAGTTATGGTAACTTCCCCACACCTTGAATATTTTTGTCCCTTCCAAAAGAGTGTACTTGTAAAGCGTGCCAAGAGCACAATATCTGATATTTGATTCAAAACATTGCACCTGAAATACTATAGACTGTCCAATTTCCAATGCAATGTGTCTCACTTAATGTGGATAATCACTAAGGAAGATATCATTGTTTTACCCAGAACACCTGTTTGAGACTAGTTAATATGACTAGTCAACTACCCTATCGAACACAGGGTGTATCTACAAAATTAATATGTCCCAGAAGCTGAATTTTTTATCAAATATACCTCGATAATGTATCTAAATATCCTCCAAGTTTCAAGGTCTAAAATGGCACATAATTTTTTTATAGTGAAAATTATGTGATGACTAAATTTAGGCTATATCTACAAAAGTATAATTCCTCGGGAGAGAAAATTTGAACCCCAAGTACCTTGATCCATATAATAAATATGATCCAAGGAATTCCTTCTAAAATGTTGTATAAAAATAGTTATAGTGAAAATTCCAAGGTTTCTTAGATGCAACAACGAAATCCCAAGACCTTGAGCTCTGATACCAAATGTTAAGAACCAAATATCAAAATAGAATAAAAAACCTCAAAATAAGTACTCAACACCTTTAAAAAGAGATAATTTTAGATAATAAGATTCTTTGAGGTGGAAACCTCCTTATACACCACATAAATTTACAAATACAAGATGATTCCAAATGAAAAGGTCTCCTTGGTATATATAGGAGACTAGGAGGTACAATTACAAGTAATGGACCCAAGACGGCATAAATAAAACAACAATACTAATGTAATATGCCCCAATTAAGTGGTAATGTGCCATTGTTTAGGTTTTAATAGACAACCGAGGCATTTCCAACAAGGAAATACATGACACAGGTGGAGGATCCATCATCCAAAATAGTTCGATGGATGTTCTTTCCGCCAACCAAAATTTGAATTTTGAATGATAAATGGTGGGAGAGCCTCTCTTTAAGATAATATAGATTAAACATAATAGGATTCAAGTCCTCTAGATCCATGACTCGAATAGATGATAAAAAGGTTCTACGTTGACTTGGACAGTGTTGTAGAACTTCGAGGAATGACATAACACCAGTCTCTTGGGCCAAATATTCAACGATATTGTATTTTTGGGCAGTGTGGGAATTCAGATTAAATGTCACTTTACGAATTGTGGTCTTGGGTGGGAACAATAGTACATCATAAATTGGATTGTCCATATGAAGATGAGTGGAATATGGAGGAAGAGAGGATGTGGAAGGTTGATCTATAGCCTTTCCATTAGCTCGATCACCTATAGGAATGTCATAAGTATTCACTCGATTCATGACATTAACAGTCTTAAACATGTACACCTTAGAGGCACTCAAGGAAACATCCCCATGGTGGGAATGACCTGCATTTCCCCCTTGCGGAGGGGGAGGATTTTGTGCAACCATATTTTTTTGTTGAACCGGTTGGGAAGTACCCTTCATAAATTTAGCAAATTCCTCATGATGAGGATTGTCTTTCATGTATTGGTATTCCTCACAGATCATGTAAGGAAACTTCACCTTCCTAGTTGGTTGAGTATCATCAGTCTCTATAGTACCATGTTAGTTAGAATATTTCTTGGATTTACCCTTGTTTTTATTCTTACCTCCTCATTGTTGAGATGAATTGGATTGGACCGCATTCACCTTGGAGGTTTGAGAAGGACCATAAGTAGTTGTGGTGTTTGAAACAAAACCCGGTTCTAGAGCAGGCTTTTCCAGATCATTCGACGAGCAAGGAGAATTAGGGATAAGATCATAAAGTTTGTCAAACTGGGAAGATACCAAGTCCAAATATTGTGCACAAATTATAGCGTGCTCCTCAATAACAACATTTCCCATAGAAACATTGTGGGATATGGGAGGAAAGAGCGACCTTGTAAACCAATCCACGAGGAGTTGGTCCAGAATTGGATCTTTAATCAACCATCTCTGTAGTTTCCACTCATGAATATGATTAGATATGTGGGTGGAAGAGGATTTCCAAAGTGAGGTAAAAAAAATTGTACATGTATCATACCATATAGGAAACTAAAAATGCATCAGGAAATCCATGGCAAGAGAATTAAAGTCGACAAAGGAGTTATGCAACAGTCTAATATACCATTTTGATGTTACACCTATAAGTGTTATATGAAAAATTCTCATATGAATGGAACCGTCCATCAAAGAGTTAGAAGAAAACCATAAATGGAAAGTCATAGCATGATTTTTAGGATATTCCTCGGGTTTTCTGTTGAATTTTGTGATGTCAAAAGGTAATTTGGCAGGGATGGTGGGCCAAAACGACGCATGTTGAATGGGATATTTTATCAAAAATGACATATATGGAATATCTAATGTAGCCAATAATGGAAGTTGTCGGTTTATGTGTGGATACTGGTGATAACCATATGGCATGGAAACACCAGTAGGACCAAATCTAGGTTGCGTCTAGATGGAAAAAATAGATGGTCCTCCCATGTATGGTGTCTACCTGGGTTGTCCACCTATGTAAGGTGGTTGTCCTAGTTGTCCACCCATGTACTATGACTGAACAGATGGGCATCCTATGTATTGTGATTGACCTAATGGTCCTCCCATGTATGGTTATTGAAGATATTGTTGCATTGGAATCATGGGGTTTATGGATCCATAGGGAAACATTCCTTGTAGAGGAATTCTCGCCACATTAGGTTGACCCCACAACATGTTAGAAACTCTTAGAAATGGTTGTCCAAAACACAAGCCAATACTATTAGGGATAGAAGGATTTGCATAAGTGGATTTCTCCTAGGCTTTTTATGTTACAACCATGTAGGTTTCCCCCCAGTGAAACTATTTCCTCCAACTGAAGGTTTTCCCCTAGATAAAGGTTTTCCTCCCATTGAAGATTGACCTCCAATGTAGGGTGTAATCATCTATGATTTTTTATATGGAGGCTCAATAGCATGTATAAACATGGTTGTGTCAACGAATTGACTGTTGGCCATACGACTGATGGTATGACCAAGTAAATCACTTGGTGTGTGCATGTGTGGAAATAATGAAGCAAGAATATTACTTGACCCATGTGCAAAGGAATATGTATGCGCAAGTGGTTGATTCGGGGTTACCTAGGTCACTAATGTTTTTGGTAAATAAGAAGTGCCGACAGTAACAACTACAAGAGTTGTGGAAAAATAGAAGTACCCAAGTCCTTCAGGACAACCAAAAGAGGATGGGTTCATGCCAAAAGATTGTGTAGTTGTTGACTCAGGCAGTAAAAAGTAAGAAGAATAAGCATCAATAAATCTCATGGATGGTGGATCAGTGAGTGGTTGGCCGTGTTTATCAATAAAAAGAGGATTTGCGTAAGATGCAAGGATTTCCATGAAGGTTTTGATTTTTTCGTCTATGCGTTGGCCACTTCCGGGAGCTACAATATCAGTCTCAAAATTTTGATCTTGGATCATTCCTTCATAAGAAATATTGGGTTGAATTTTCTGAACATTAGGTTCCATAACTTGTATACTGTGAAATATCTAATCCTAACATCGACCACAAAAGTCAAAGAAACACACTCTTAAGAAAAATAAAAGTAATCAACCGAGAAAAAATAGATTTAAGTATCTTTCAAAGAAGGTATATCAAGCCACCGACAAAGAAATGATGAGTCTTTACCTCGACCTCCATGTAACAACCCTTATCGGCGCAAGCAACCCTCTCTTTTGCAGGTTCACCCTCCAAGGGTACTGAGAGGGTGATATGACATTTTCCTCAGGTACCATGGGAATCCCCCCACAACCACCTCTGTATATACCTAGGAAAGGCCTCTAAGGATACCAACTCACATTCAGCCTTTGGGCAGGTACATTCGAAAGTCAGGACCAAACTTATGGGTAGGATATCAAATTTTGAAATTCTTCCAGAGGACTGAGGACAAGTGGACCAATAGACTCCAGAGCACCTTGAATGGATTCATAGTTCACGAAGAATCGAGATCAAATGAGTCAGTGACACTTCAGGTAGGACCCCCAATATACACTCTTTCAACTATGATTGGTTAAGCTTTAGAGGGGTGATCTTTGTTGCTCTTTCGCACACGACCTTCTGTTTATCCTCTGTGTGAGAGGGGATTGTTGTCTATGCTTATAATAAAGTTAGACTTGTTCACTCTTTGGTTCTCTATAGTCCGTTTAGTAGTCTTGGACAATTTACTCACTTTTCCTAGTCGAAAGACCCTAATCCTGTGCTACTGTTGGTGTGATAAAAATAATATGTTCTATTTTATTTTATTATCATGTGGCTGATTTTAATGTATTTTACGCAATAGGTTCACAGAGATGAAATTGATGATGTGAGAGAGACTCAACGCCAATAGAATGAAAAATAATGATATGCAATTCATTCTTTTTTATTAATTCATTGTGTGGGAAGGAGAGGAGTTCTATTCTTCTTAAAACAAGCAAGAACTCAAAAAATATGCAAATTTCATTTTCTAGGATGAAGATGATGCCAAACTACCAAGAAAATGTTTCTAAAAATCAAAATGCACATGCAAAACTAGATCTTTTTTCCAAACATAAACCAAAACAAACTTCCTAAGAATGAAACAAATTCTTTGTTTGATTATGTAGGCAAGGATATATGCAAAAAAAATCTCTTCTTAACTTTCAAATGGAATTAAAGAGATATATGTTCGACACAAAGAAATATAAGGAAAAAAGGAATCAAACAAAGCACACTCAAAATGATGAGAATTGAAAGAAAACAAGTGTGAGATAACTTGTTCAATCAAGGACTCAAAGATGCAAAAGAGAAAGAAGACAAACACTCATGAAAATACTCAAAACATGAGAAACAAGTAACAATATTCACGATTGGGTTGTGTTAAATGAAAGAGTCCCAATCATCAAAAAGAGAGATGCTTCAAAGAAGAGAAAAAGGGATGAAAACCAAACAACCTTTGAAAAATCTAGTTGATGAAAATTGTTAAACAATAAAGTATTCTGAAAGCTTTGCGAGACAAGGATCAAAGAATAAATAGGTAGGATGAACTAAGGTATCTCGTTAACCCAATGGGATTAGAACTAGGAGAAATTTTCAAACAGAAAGAAGGAAATGAAATGAGTAATAAATGTCAATTTCTCAAGAAAACAAAGTCAAATATAGATCAAGAGACTCTAGGCTAAATGCCTCTCAAAAGTAGTCTGAGTAGAACAAAGCATAAAAAAGAAAAAAATACCTAAAAGAGGAGACTAGTGGCCCTGTTACCAAAGGAACATAGTGCCATGGTGGCGCCCTATAGGAGGATTAGGGGGAGTGCCATTCAAGTAGTGATTTCTTGGTGTGAACTACAGGGGAGTGCTAGTTTTTGAAAAATCTCAAAAATGGATTCCACAAGCTCAGACTCAGCAAAGACTTAGTCAATGGATCTATAAAATCTTCAATGAGGAAGAGGGAAGGGGAAATATATCAGAAAAAATAATCAAACAAACAATATCTAATCAAAATCAAGGATATAAGAGGAAACAAAGTAAAGACTACTCAAAGTCCGTCCCGAGTGGAGTCACCATTTTATGTTGTGAGAAATATTACCCTGTAGGTAGGATAACCTCCCATTTGGACCAATACCCCTATATTTGGTCCAAATACAGAAGTTAACAAGTTGTTACTACTTTCCCTATAGATATACCTCAATCAATCAAGAAAGAGAGAAGAACAATGCCATGTACCCTGTTATCATGTTCATCCTCGTTGCTCCAATCCTTGGGCTTGATCTTCGAGCTCCTCAAGGCAATTGAAGTCCTAAGAATAATAGAAAAAAAACTCCTCCTCCTACTCTATATGATTAAACAAAGCATATATATCTATGAATACTGGAAAAAAAATAGAAAAGAAAATGTAGAACACATGAACTTTAAGGGAATAGGCCAAATTAATATTAATTGGAAAATCAAAGAAGGAACTTACAAAGCATTCTTGATGATGCATAAATATTATCCAATCTCTCCTCGTCCAAACCTTTCATGAACCTTGAAAGAAAAATGTTGATTCTTCTCCCAAGATCAAAGGTTTGATATCCAAATTCTTCCCCCCTTCACCTTGGAAATACCTTCAACATATAGTTTTGAGAGGCTTAACCACCATTAGCTAATGAGGGAAATGGTTGAGGATATGTCTCCTTAAGTTGGGATTATATCCTAGGATGGAGCCATAGTATAGGAGTCTACCCAAACCAACCTCATCTCCTTGGAACTAGCCCTTAGAAAGAGGTGGGATTCTCCTTTATTTTCTCTAACCAAAAGTGGTGCTCCCCCTTAGTTAGAGATAGAGCGTCAGTGACCAAAAATTGCACTCCATTAACATGGAAGGGGGAGCACTGGTGCTCCCTTATCATGGGTAGGGGATCACCACCCTTCTAAAATTCCAAAGAATGGTTAATTTTTCCAAGAAAAAGGTAGGTTTCAACTATTAGATGATAAGGATTCTTCTTACAACATGAATTAAGGATTGTGACAAAATAATTGCATGGTTTCAATGGGTTGTGACACTTAGAAAAATGAATGCTACAATTGGTAAGGTGCATATGACACTTGCAATAGTGCATGTGACACTTAACAAGATGCATACATCACTTTGCGAAACTTGTGACACTTAGGGTGCAAAACTAAAGTGTGACATTTTGGTGTGTAATAAAAGAAATTTTCCCATTGTCCTTCTCTAAATTGTTTATTAAGAAACATATTTACCAGATAGGTCGAGACATAAGCTATGGCATGAGATGATAAAATATATGTCCTGAAATGTGATATTTCTTTCACTAGATAAAGGGGTTGATTTTCTATCTCTGAGTATCCTAGTTCATAACAATGTATTTTTTTTCTCATAAATCTGATTGGTAATTCTTCTTTCTTTGAATTCCTTTGTGTCAATATGGAAGAAATAATTTCTTCGAAAGAAAATGAATATAATGTGAAATATTTAGCAAAGTTTGGGATAACAAGGATTGGAGAAGTAGTAATTGATTGCTTTATCTTTGTAAATGTTGTTTGAATCTATATGGATCCATTCAAAATTTTTGTCTTTATTCAATAATATGTTGATTGGTTTCACAATTGTAGCATATTTTTGGACGAATCTTAGTACAATGTTTATCTTTTCAAAGAAATATTGTACTCCTTTCTTAGATGTTGGAGGACTCAGATCATTAATGGATTTTATTATATATATATATATATATATATATATATATATATATATATATATATATGCCTTCTTTACTCACTATATGGCCCAAATTTGTTCTTTCCGAGATTCCAAAAAAAACATTTCTTAGGATTCAAAGATATTCCATACAATCTACAACGTTCAAATACTTCTATAAGATGTTTGATATGCTCTTCTATTAATTTTGAATGAACAATCAAATCATCTAGATAGCCTGCCATAAATTTCTCAATCAAGTCTTTGAAAGCATGATTCATTGCCCTTTGGAAGGTTTCCTTGATGTTTTTCAATCCAAAAGTCATGCAAACATAAGAATAAGTTTCCCACGGTGTAAAAAAAACATTCTTGGGTCTATCTTCCTTGGCAGTGAACACTTAGCTATATCCAGAAAAACCATCCAACATAGACATTAAGGATGAACTAGTCACTTCTTTTAACAACATCTCCATGTTAGGGGGTGGGTAATTATCCTTGATGCTTGCTCTATTTAGATCTCTAAATTTGACACAAAGAAGAATTTCCCCATTTTTTTCTGACTATAACATGGTTTGAGAGCCATTTTGAATGTCTTATCGGAAAAATTATTCCATCCTTTTTCTACTTTTCCAATTCCATTTTTACCAAAGGCTTCAACTTGGGATTAATCAATCTTATTTTTTTATTAACATGCTTATATCATTGTCGAGCTGAAGATATACCATGTAAATCAACATTTAATTGTCAACCCGGGAAGGTAGACTTAGAGGAACCAGCACAGGAAATGCAGGGCTGAAGAGGGGGTTTAAAGGATGCCAAGATACTCTCTGAACTGCTAAAAGAAAC
>ML793941.1:0-13185 GCA_009831015.1 Picea engelmannii
TATATAAGTTTTGTATCTGTTTGAGTTGTTTTAAGATTCTATTTTTCTTTGTTGTTATAAAGAACTAGAAATCATTCCCATCCTTCATTGACATCTTAAAGAGATTTCTCAGAGTACTACAAGCTTCCTCAGACCATTGAGTCATGAGGAAACACTATAGCCTATTTTGAAACTAGTTGGAAATCACAAGAGGTCATTTGATTGGTTGGATTTGAAATTTAGAATAAGGTTTTGTCATTCATCAATGCATATGTGTGTTTTAGTATTCCTTACAATCATCGTTTCATAGTTAAACATAGTATTATTGTAGGGAACCACCTCTTGATTGGGCTACTTACACTTCAGAGACACCAGAGTATTATTGTAAATAATTTTACACTTTGCAATCAACATTTCTATCGTTGAAACTGTGACAGTTATAGCTCGTCACTTAAGGAGGCCAAATTCACTCTACAGTCTGATTTTCAACCCAGAATATTGTGATAATTAATTGAATGGATTTAGAATTTTGAATATTTTACTTTTATTTCTTATATGCATAAGTATTCTTTCGAGAGTTCATGTTTAAACTGAGTCTTGTAGAAAAGAGGTCTCATTCGTTTGAAACAATTTCCCTTTAGGACCTGCTTGTCTACCATTGAACCTATGAACCTTAGATTGGAAGAATTTATCTTCAAATATTTATGTTTGATGTAAGTTAATAAATGCGTGATGAATATTCTTTTTCAACCATCGATCTCCACAAGTGAAAAGAGTATCATTGTGTGAGCCATTCGAGGCATAATATCTCACAACCAGATTTTCTACCTTTGTAAGTTGTGGCAGCCTATATTGGATAAGAATAGTCCCATTTTGTTCTTTTGTTAATTTATCATTTCATTTCACTTTGTAATAGTTCAATTAAGTTAATTCTTAGTTTGTTGGAATAATATTTGATCCTTTGTTTCCTATTCCTGCACCTTGAATTTTATGGACTCCTGGATTGATAATCATTGTTCAAAACTTACGCAAATAAGTTTCCCAACAAGCCCCTCTCTTAGACATTCTCTTATACCCTCCCCTCTATTGTGGATTAATTAATCCCCCATCTTTGTCCATTTCCCCTTAGTAGTTCACATAACATTTCATTTATTAAAATTCAGAAAATACATTCCGCATATACATTGCTTAGTCGTAGACACACATTATATCTACATTAAAAATTAATTAAAATGAGGATTATAGTGGGGACGTTACACAAGAACACCTAATTGTTAAGTAACCAAGGAAGAAGCAAGAAGATAATTTGCAATAAGAATTAGCTGCAAAGGAACGAGGTTTCATAGGACAAACATAAGATGAACAATCAGAACAACAATTAGTAGCCTTACCCAAGGAATTCATTGACCCGGATGAGGTTGGGGAAGATTTCTTTGAATTATATGGTATGCATAAAGAGGATAAGGGAGAAGATGATAAATATGAGGAATATTCTTCTGGGATGAACGACATGATTGAAAATATTTCCCATGATATTTCTAATTAGACCCAAAAGCTAAAAGGGAGTCAAACAAAATTGACAAAGGGAAGGAACTTGAGATGAAGTAGTTTCACACCCCTAACAGCCTCAGAAATATTCTATCATAGGGTGATCAACCAATCCTAAAACTTGTGGAGGAAATTTTCAATCTTGAATCCATTTCTTAAAACCACCTGAGGAAAGCCATTATAAATAGAACAAAAAAGAGGAAACAAATAGATATAGATAGTGGTGTAATATGCACTACAAAGGAGTCTTTTCTAGATACTAAGATATAAAATATTAGTGAAATCCTATATGTTGGGGTAGAAATTTCTCGTTCTACCATTGACAAGGATAGATCCAATGAGAAAAAGAAAAAGAAAATGAAAAGGGAGATACCATCCCTAAGAAATCAAGTAAGTTATTACAAGGGACCCCCTAATATTGTAACCAATTTTGTAGAGGATATTCTTGAAGAAGAAATGAAACATGAATGGATAAGAATGGGTTTTATTTCCAAAATATAAAAATCTTCACAAAGAAACTCTACATCTATCATTAGAGCATAAAGGGATCATGAAATGATATGAGAAACAAGCCATAGTGCAAGACCAAATTTAGTATATCGAAGAAATTCAAAAGGACTGTGGGGAAGAGTATCAGGGAATCGAGACACTGATGGAGGAAGGGTTAGCCCAAATACTATAGTACTAGAGGGAATTGGCTATAGTATCAAAGAATCAAGCGGATAAGGAATAGGAAACATATATGAAATTGTGGCAGAATGTCAATGACACCATGTCTGAAAGACAGTTACCTAGTTTTGGCCAACCTATAGAGTTTCAGTTAATTGATGAAGTAGTATCAGATATAAAATAGATGAAAGAAAATTTGTATGCTGAGATAAGAGGGATTATGTTGATAGAATGTGGTCATGTGTAGAAGTTCCTGGATGGTGAAATTAAGATGTTTTCTAAACTGGAATCTATGATTCCAAAAATAAAAATATACACTTAGCATTTTAGGCATGAAGATGAAAGTTTGAGTTTACCCATGGATCAACATGTTTTCCCACATCAACGGTTGTGTGAAGAAGTATCCGAGTTGTGGTCCAGCTATGACGTTAAGCATGCATTGGTTGAATCTCCTGGATCGCCAGAATCACAATGACATGCACGATTTTAGGATTTTATATTTTTTCTTTATACTATTTTAAGTTTGTAGTTTTGATTATAAATAAAGAGATCAACCTATGTTTAAAGGGATTTTTTGCTCTGGCGTGATTTCACAAGGATTGTAGTAGAGAACTATTTCAAACATGAAATTAAAAAGTCTTTTTTGGAGGAGGCATTTTGGTTTGCTGAATTTATGTTTATTTGTTCATTGTCATGGATTATTCTACAACTGATTAAATGCCACATGCGTCTAGTAAGAATTTCAATACTATTAAGTTACCTTATATGTTTGAATGAATTGTTAGGTATTTTTTGTAAACAATTATTTGCTTTCTTAGTCATTTTCAATTATTCGTTACATGGAATGCCTTTAGAAGTAATTATGGGCATTTTATCAACATGATTCTCATCTCTTTCAATCTTATAATATGTATATTTCCTTAATATCATCATGGAGTAACTAGTTCTTAGTAAAATTACTTCAAAGAAGATTAATAGTTGTTGGATATTTTTATTGTCTATTCCCATAGGTTACCCTGTAGAAATTTTTTCAAACTCTTTAGAATGGTTTATGTTTTTCATTTACTCTTATAAAACTAGAAAACATAAAAATAATGAAAATAATGTTTGGAAAATTTTTAAATCCCATTGATTGGTCATTAACCTAGAGGATTATTCCATACCAAACATGGAGGAGTCTATTTGGGTCTCATCCTTGGGTTTAATCCCTATAGTTGAGCATTGGGAATCCAACTCCCTCAACAATGTTGTGAAAGATTTGGTCAATTACTATTCTTGGAAACTCTTTAGTATATCAAAGAGATCTATCACTCATTAGAGAAATTTTGATGTAAAATATGGGCCTCAAAACAAAAAATGTGTTATTAACATCAAATTTAAACCAACCAATAGGCTTCAAGATGATGATGTTAACCATAAGTGTAAATAGTTATGGAGGGAAAGAAAAAAAAAACACCTTTTATCATATTTTTGACTTATCTCCTTATAGGTTTAGTAAAATTTCAGGGGTAGGCACTTGTTGGATGGAATATTAAATTTTGCATCCAATGAGTATCCAGTCTAGATACTTTTGATAAACCCCACAATGAGATAAACTGGAAATAAATTAAACATGTTTTTCATGTATTTACACTTTATCTCATTACGGGTCTATCAAAAGTATATAGACTAGTTACTCATTGGATGCAAAATTTAATTCTACATCCAACGAGTGCATACACTTGAAATTTTAGTAAACCTATAATGAGATAAGTAAAAAATACGATTAAAAAATAGCTTTTTTCTTTCCCTTTGAAATTCATAAATTCTATTTGATTATTTTAACTCTTATTTGATTATTTTCCTTATAATTCCCATTTTAGACCTCAAAATTTCTCTAATGTGACACTACTCTGTCCTAAGGACCTTGCTAACACTAGCCTCTATAGTTGGCCAATGAAATTCCTACATCTTTGCATCTAGAAGGAATTTGGAAAATTTGTCAACACAATAATATTTAGCGAGTAATACTCCTAGAAATAAAAGTTTGGATTGCACCAACACCATTTAGAGATACCTTTCTCAAAATATTATGTGCATCATATTGATCAATTGGATTTACCCCTCAAGTAACCATGTTTGTGTGGACCTGAAAATGCAGTGATTCATGGTATATCTGAATAAACTCTTTTCAAGCCACTAATCGAAGTGATATAAGTGGGGAATAAAACTTCCAAAAAGTCTTTGGTGGTCCCATGGTACAAACTCGCAACATGTAAAACACTGAGAACCAAAAATAGGCCCCACCTACTCAGAACCAATCTCTTGAAGCTAGGGTTTTTGGCATTGAATATTCACTCAAAGGTATGATTGACAAAATGAACAAACAAGGCCAAGTGTTAGTGGTGTTAAGTGTCTATTTCTATCCACGCACTATATCCAAGTATTGATCCAACCAAGGATAAATATCCAACCAACAAAGTGTGGGCCACTCACATTCTCTTTTTGGATAACCCCCACCCACACTTTCAAAATCACAACTTGTGGCATTGTTTTCCAAATTTTGACAGGAACGAATTTGACAGTTTCAATCCTTTGGGGTGGGTTACTCTAATGAAACACTATTTATCTCTCCATGGAATTACTGATGACCTACAAAAGATAAAAGTTGGGTTATTATATTTGGATTTAGAATGTTGGTAGTTGTGGCAATGGTATAAGAAAGCTTATGGGGGTTACATTGTCTGGACCTAGTTTGTGCAAGTCCTTTATGCTCATTTTGAATGTGACACTCACTGTTTGGGATGAATAAAAAAATTATGCCAAGACGGCATATTTATGGACTATAATTCTACCTTTGGGTAATTGGAAATATACACAAAGCACCTATACAATTCATTTACTAAACATTGTTTCATCAATGATATCAAGGAAGCAATTAAAACACACATCATGATGGAACACCCAAAAACATAGTTGAAAGCTTGTGATAGAGATAAATAAGTTGATAAGGTGTTCAATTCCCAAATCGAGAGACATTATTCACTACTCACCCTATCCTCCCTATGGCAACTACCCCCAACTCCTCCAACTTGTAGCCAGTAAGAATCCATAAGTTATCTCTAAAAGAGGTGGAAGAACACCAATGCCTCTGTCTTTGCTATAATTGTGATGAGAAATATTTTAAAGGGAACAAATGTAAAGAACAAAAAATATTTCAAATGTATTTATCCCCACAAGAATAGTACTCATAGGAAACATTCTCTAAACACACTCCCAAACCTGATTTAGACAATACCACCCCTCCAACAGATGAGGAGAACACTTTGCAAGGTTCTTGTGAGGAAACCCAAATTTCTTTCCATGCCTTATCGGGTTTCTCAAAACCCCAAACATTGAAGTTGATTGGTTATATCAAGCATCACAAAGTTATTGTATTAATTGATAGTGGCATCACCCACAATTTTGTTCATAGGAGAGTGGTTGGACAAACCCATTGTTATGTTTGTCCTATACCTAATTTTCAAATTATGATTGATAATGGTGGTATGATGAAATGTGGTGGACAATGTGAAAATGTGAAACTACAAATGGGTGAGTATCATCTCAAAATCCACATGTTTTCTATTGACATTGGTGGTTTCGATGTAGCTCTTGGGGAATAATGGATATGCATTTTGGGACTCATCACCATGGATTGCAAGGATTTATACTTGAGATTCACTAAGGAAGATCACAAACATACCTTCAAATTCCTTACATCTAGTTTCCCTAAAATTAACACCTCTCATTGCATGGAGAAGTTATTAAAGAAAGGCCAGATATGCATTATTTCATAGTTCAGTGCCATACAAGCAATGGACACACCTCCATAAGAGATTCACCTTGATTTGCAATTGGTCCTCTCCAAACATAAACATGTATTTGAAACACCCCAAGGGTTACCACCTTCACTAGGGGAGCATGACCATGGTACTCAACTAATTCTTGGTAGTCTACTATCCAATGCATGTCCTTATAGGTCCCTATTTGCATAGTAAAATGAAATTGAAAAGATCATTCATGAATTGTTGGAGGCTATATTCATACATCCCAATAGTAATCCTTAACCATAAGGAAGGTAATTGGCACATGAGTCTTGATTTTAAATCCCTCACTAAATTAACCATCAAAGGAAAATTTCACATCCTAGTTATCGATGATATCTTGGATGAAATTCATGGAGCCAAGTTTTTCACCAAACTTTACTTGCATTCTAACTACCATTGTTACACACCAAAATTGCACACCTAGGTATCTCACCCTAAGTGTCACAAGTTTCGTAATGTGATGTATGCACCTTGTAAAGTGTCGCATGCACTGTCGCAAGTGTTGTATGCACCTTACCAAGTGTTTCATTCACTTTGTTGAGTGTTGCAACCCCTTGACACCATAATAAAAGTTGTCACAATACCTTAGTTATGTTGGAAGAAGAAGCCCCATCATTTGATAGCAAAAACACATATTTTTCTTAGACAATTCGACCAATTTTGAGCAATTTAGAAGGGTGGCACTCCCCTAGCCATTTTTAGGGATCATAAATGCTCCCCCTACCTTGTTAAGGGAGAGCCATGGTTTTTTTTTCTCACTTTGTGGGAGCGCCAATCTGGTTAGAGAGGAATTTGGGATCCTCCACCTCTTTCTAAGGGTTTGATCTCTTAGGCTTAGTTTGGTTGTGTTCGACCCCTATTCTATGGATTCATATTAGGATTAGATCCAAACCTTAAGGATCCATATCCTTCATTTTCTCAATGTGGTTGTGCCTCTCAATCCTATATATTGAAGGTATTTCCAAGTTGATGGGGGGGACAATTTAGGTATCAAACCTTTTATATTGGGAGAAGAATCTGCATTTTGAAGTCAATATTCATGAAAGGGGTGGACGAGGAGAGATTGGAGAAGTTACTGCATCGTCAATAATGCTTTTTAAGTGCCTTCTTTGGCTTTCCAATTAATATCAACTTGGTCTATTCCCTTCAAGTTCATGTGTTCTACATTTGCTTGTCTATTGTTATTTCAATATTCATAGATAGACCTGCTTTATATAATCATATAGAGTAGGAGGAAGTGTTCCTTTTCTAGTTTTTAATGGTTTCATTTGCATTGAGGAGCTTGGATATCAAGCCTACAGATTGGAGCAGCAAGGACGAACATTGCAACAAGGTACACCAAATCATTCTTCTTCTCTCTTACTTGATTGATCTATTTATATCTATAGGGAAAGTAGTAACCACTTAATCTCATATATATTTGGACCAAATATAGGGGTCTTGGTCCAAAGGGGAGCTTATCCTGTCCGCAGGGTAATATTTCTCACAACAAAAAAATGGTGACTCCACTGGAGATCGACTTTGACTAGTATTTCCTTGGATCATTTAAATCCTTTTCCTATCATTAGATATTGTTTGATGCTTCTTTCTAACGTATTTCCCCTTCCACATTCCTCATTGAAGAGATTACAGATCCATTGAATGAGTCTTTGTTGAGTCTGAGCTTGTTAGAAGCCATTTTTTGAACTTTTTTAGAAAGTGGCACTTCCCTGCAGTTCACACCAGGGCATCATTATCCTGATTGGTGCTCCCCTGCAGTGAATACAGGGACGCCATTAGCTGACTAGAGTTCCCCCAGAGCCTCCTAGGAGGTTCCATTCTCTTGAATGGTGATCTATCTCCTAGATAACAGGGGCGTTGATCTCCCTTTTTAGGATTTTTTGCCTCTTTGTGCCTACTTTTTCTCAGTCTTCTTTTGAGAGGTTTTTTGCCTAGTGAATCCTAATTGTCTTTGACTTTATTTGGATTGAGGATTTGATACTTATCAATCATTTTTACATTTTTTGAGCTTGCAAACCTCTTCTACGTTGCAATATTGGTTCACCTTTATTTTCACTAGTTTGATCTTTGTCTCGTGATCTTTTCAATTATTTTATTATTGGAAAAGTCTGCAAAGGTTTGATTGGTCTTGAGTTTTTGTTCAATCTTCTTTAGAACATATCTCTCTTTTGAATTATTGAGATTATTTTTCTTAACACAACCTAGCTTGAATACTTGTTTCTTGTTGCTCATCTTTAAGGATTGTTGAGTGATTTCCTCTTTCTCTTTTTCATTGTTTGCGTTCTTTGTGCTTTCTTGTCGACTTTCTGAGTTCTTGATTGAGTGAGTTATTTCACACTTAGTTACTCTCAGTTCTCATCAATTTTGAGTGAATTTATTGTTCGATATTTTTACTTCATATTCCTTTATATATGCATTGGATTCTTGCATTGAAATTAAGAAGTAGAAAGAACTTGCATTTGATTTAGGTTCATTGCATTTATAATCAAATGAACATAAATTGATTGCATTCAAAGTTTTGGGTCGTACATGTTCGTTGTCTGTATTAGGTAAAATGCATTGGGTTTATGCATTTGGGAATGGAAAAAGACTCTTCTCCTTTCCATAGATAGAGTTCATCAAACAAAAATATTTGAATCTCATTATGTTTCACTCTTTTGGAGTCTAAGTCACGAATATCATCAGTTTCTCTTCCATACCCTTGAGTAAAAAACAACCTAAAAATCAAAACGCTAATTAAAATCTATCTATAATTTTTTCTTTCTAGGCATATGAAAACATACATTAGCTTAAGTGTAGGGATTTGGAATAGGTGTTGAGAATAACTTTCAAAAGACAAAAAAAATCATGGAATATTGTGATAGGGAGAGAAAATCCAATTTTTGTATAATCATAGATGAGATACCACTCTCACATAGGGTTAAACATGAGGTTGTGTGTGGGAGAGAAACATATATTATCTCTCCGAAACTTAACCAATTGTGGAGGAATGATTGTATACTGGGGGTTCTTCCTGAGAATCGATTGTTTTCATTTGGTCTTGGAGATTTATGAATCTTGAATCCGTTCAAGGTCCTCAGGTGTTTACCAGTCCATTTGTCTTCAGTTCTCTTGAAGAATTTCAGAATTGATAGCTGTCTCATACTTTCAGCCCCGACTGTCGAATGTATCCGGTCAGAGGCTGACAACGGGTTTTTAAACTTAGTGGCCTTTTGTAACATCCCCAGCCACCCACAAGTCAAGGCATTCTACCCACAATCCCACCCTTGTAATTCGTACTCTTATCGATACCTTCTTTTTATTAATAAGAACACATAAGATAAAACATTTAGCAACATGCACAACAATATTGAGCAAGCATGCATAATCTAAGATTTAGTTAAACGATAATTAAAATACACAACATAATACATTCATACACAGATAATGATATCACAACAGAGAGCACTTAACTTCATAAAAAGGTGACACCAATTGCCTGCAGACCAAGGACGTTCCACCCAACCATAGACATCACTCCTCCAAATCTCAACAACAGTGTCACCCCCGACTTAGGGCTATGAATCCACAAGGATGGTTCCAAAGTGTACTTGGGTTCCCAAACCATTCATCTCTTGAGCTCTCACAGGTTTCCCAACACCCACAACAATCCAAGTACCCATCTCTCTTATACCCAGTCTGTACCGCCCAAGAGAATGGACCTCCACCCTTCTCTGCCACATAGTCCCTCAGGTAGTCCTTCTCCTTTTTACAGGGCCTCCAACACAGCTGGTCCAGAATCTCAATGTTGGAACTCTCAGGACTTGGAGTTGTGAGAAAAACAGGGCACATGCCAACGCATATCAGACATGCAAGCCCCAGGTCATGGCTGGATTGCACCAACGACCATTACAGCCAACTATCCCATGGCTAATTCTCAGCAATTCCTTTCCCTTTTCCAAGCCAAGATGCAGGTGAGGATGGATCAATGAATGGGTAAGTGGGTGAATGAAAGTGCGTGAGGGAAATGAATGAACGTATAGGAAATCAACGACCAAGCCATCTATCGAACCCCCCCCCCCCCNCCCATCAGACCATAGGCAGGTTTAAGTAACTTCGTGGGGAATCAAGAACCTCCTGACCTTCCCCAAGAAGCTCACGTAACCGATCCCCTCCCTTAGAAAAAAATGGGTAATTAAAATAGGAATAAACACTTATCCCCTCAAACCCCCTCTCTTGTGGAATCATAGCCCCCTATAACTCTAGTCCTTGTCCGTCTAGCAGTCTGTCATGTATTTATTATTAATAATGATAAAAAAAACATTACATGTCTTGGGCACATTGGCCTTTTAATAATTGTTTGGGCACCCTAGCCTCTCAGCATTGTAACAATACATTATTTAAAATGAGGGTTCAAAACCATGGGTGTTACATCCCCTCCCCCTTATTTTGGCACTGTCCTCAGTGCATATACAAAATAGAGATCAAAATCTCAAATCTATTCAAAAAGATACGGGTACTCTGCTTGCATGGCATCTTCATGCTCCCAAGTAGCATCTTCAGGACCATAGCAGGTCCACTAAAATTTTACCAGCTCTATAACTCGATTCTGGAGCATTTTGACTTTTATGTCCAATACCTGCACTGGTTGAACATGAAAATCTCCCTCTATCTCTACCTGAATCATATGCCAATCAATAACATGGTTAGGATCATGTACATATTTCTTTAGTAAAGAGACATGAAATACATTATGCACATTCATGGAAGCAAGCAATGCAAGCATGTATGCAACTGGCCCTATTATGTCCAATATTTAAAATGGACCACATAATCTAGCTGCCAGCTTTGTACAACTACCCAACTTCAAAGATATTTTCTTGGGCTTCACTTTCAAAATTACATGCTCCCCTACTTTAAATTCTCTAGCTGTCATGTTCTTGTCTGCATAAATTTTTTGTCTATCCTAAGATGCCTTTAAATTGTGCTTGATCTTGACCACCTAGTCTTCCATGTCCTTGAGAAACTCTGACCCAAGTACCACTCTATCTGTTGGGTTGTCCCGGCTTACTGGAGTATCTCATTTCCTACCATACAAGGCTTCAAATGGGCTCATTCTCAATGAATCTTGATACCCATCATTATATGCAAACTCAACCAAGTGTAAGTAAACTTCCCACTTAGATGGCTTATCCATCACATACATTCTCAACATATCTTCAATTATTCGATTGACTCTCTCTATTTTCCCATCTGTCTGGGGATGATATGTTGTGCTAAAGTTTATATTTGTGCCAAATCCTTTAAACAATCCCCTCTAGAAATTGGAGGTAAACTTTGTATCTATGTCCAAGATAATTTTCCTAGGTATCCCATGCAACCTATCAATTTCTTTCATGAAAATTTATGCAATATTAGTCGTTGTATGCATTGTCTTCATAGGCACAAAATGAGAAACCTTTGTTAATTTGTCAACCACCACCATGGTTGAATCATGTTTCTTATTCATTCTGGGTAATCTTGTGATGAAATCCATGGTGATCACTTCCCATTTCTTCTCTGGGATTGCCAATGGATGCAGAAAACCCGTTGGGTGCCTATGCTCAGCCTTCACCTTCTAACATTCCATACATTGAGTGATGTAATCAACAACATCCTTCTTCATTCTCATCCAAAAGAACTGACTTTTTATTGTTGTAATTGTTTTCTGGCAACCAGGATGTCTAGCATAAGGAACATCATGCATTTCCTTCAATACCAAATTCCTCAGTTCTCTAGAACTAGGAACATATATTCTATTTTTATGCAGGACTAATTTGTCTTCCTTTATCTCATACTCCTTTATTTTCTGTTGTACATCTCCTTGTTGTAAGCTTTCCTTTACCTGTAGGTAATGTTGGTCTATAAAAATACCATCTAAAATCATGCTCTTCAAGTCTGACTGATGCATACTGACAGTAGTAGCATGCATGATATGCACTCTTCTACTAAATGCATCGACAACTTTATTCTCCTTTCCCTTGATATGCTTGATATCGAAGTCATATTCACTAAAAATTCCAGTCATCTTGTTTTCTTGGAATTCAATTTTGGTTGTTAAAAAAGATACTTCAAGTCAATGTGGTATGTCCTTAATTCGAATTTCTTCCCCATGAGATAATGCCTCCACATCCTCAAGGCGTGAACAATGGCAGCAAGTTCCAAGTCGTGGGTGGCATAGTTCCTCTCATGTTCCTTAATATTTCTCGACTCATATCCAATGACATGTCCATTTTGCGTGAGGATTCCCCCAAGTCCTTCCTTACATGCGTCTGTACATGCCACAAAATTTTCCTTTGGGGCAACAATATTTAACACGGGTGCACTAGTAAGTAATTCCTTCAATGGATTAAAATTATTTTCACACTTGAGTGGCCATTCAAATTTAGTTCCCTTATTTTGCAAAGAAGTGATGGGATGAGCAATCTTAGAGAACCCTATTATGAACCTTTTGTAGTAGCCATCTAATCCCATAAAAGATCTGATGTCTGACACATTTATGGGTGTTGGCCATCCTCTAATGGCTTCGATCTTCTCTGGGTCTACTGCTATGCCCTGCTCTGAAATAATGTGTCCCAAGTAATGGATTTTCTTTTGATAGAAAGAACACTTACTCAACTTGGCATACAACTGATGTTATCGTAGTACTTGCAATACCAGTCTTAAGTGATGTTCGTGATCATATTCAAACTTAGAATAGATAAGTATGCCATCCAGGAATACTATGACAAACTTATCCAAATAATTTATGAATATGCCATTCATTAAGCACATGAAGACATCTGGTGCATTGGTCAATCCAAATGGCACCACTACAAATTCATAATGCCCATACCTGGTCCTAAAGGATGTCTTATGAATATCTTCTTCCTTGATTATTACCTCATGGTATCCTGCCCTCAGTTCAATCTTTGAGAATATCTTTTCTCCTCTTACCTAATCAATGTTCGACAACACAGGTATTCCAACAGAGGACGAAGACCTTCAGTAACCACTCACATAACCAGATCAAAGATCAACACACCGATGTTTTCACGTGGTAAAACCCCTACGGGGAAACATCCACGGCCCCAGCCAACGCGGCCACTTGGAGCAGTTTATTAATGCAAAGAAAAAGATTACA
>ML793941.1:14108-42101 GCA_009831015.1 Picea engelmannii
AACATATCGTGACCGTCGGATTGCCTAACTACAAATGCATACTAATGCATACTAAAGAAACACACTTTTACCTAACGACATATTAGACCAAGTAGATCTTAACTAACTCCTAAGTGTCTAAATATCCTAACAATCAAAAGGTCATCAATTCGGGGTAGATGATACTTTTTCTTTATAGTGTACTTGTTCATCTGTCGGAAGTCAATTCAAAGCCTCAAGGTTCCATCCTTATTTTTGATAAAAAGTATTGGTTATCCTCAAGGTGAAACACTTGGACGTATGTACCCTTTCTTCAACAATTCCTGCAACTGCATTTGTAATTATTTTAACTCGGACGTGCTCATTCTGTAAGGTGTTTTTGACACCGAGGAAACTCCTGGCACTAAATCAATTGAGAAATATATCTCCCTTCTTGGTGGCAATACAGGTATTTCTTGGAACACATCTTCAAATTCCTGTAGTACCAAGGAATCTTAGAGGCTTGACCCCTTTGTATTTTTTGTCTCTTCCACATGAGATGCATACAATTGAAATCCTTTCCTAAAACATCTTTTTAGTTGTAAGGATGAAATCTCCCTTATAGAGATGGGTCTTGGAACTCCTTTCACAATGCTATGTTTTCCATTTCCATCAAGACATGTAAATGTCTTGTTATGACAATCTAGGACAACGTGATGCTTGTCCAACCAATCCATTCCAATCAAAATATCATAAGACCCTGGTGGTATGATATTTAGATCAATACTAGTATTCACGCCATCAAGAATTATGGAACAACTTTTGACCATGTCATGGATTCTTCTTTTGGCTCTAGTGGCTAACTGAACCAAACTTGTTTTTCCAATTTTACTTTTCTCCAAATGTAATCTATCCACTATCTTAGGATCATTGTAACAATGAATTTCTCCTGAATCAATCAAAATAGAAATAGGATGATTTATGATCTTACCTTCCACCTCGATCATATTGGAATGGTATTCTTCTTGTCGATCATGTTAACCTGCATAGATTCTTCCGATATCTTTGATTTTTGTAGCTTCTTGGATGTTGTGCACAGTATTCACTCTGTCCTTTCTGTGTGGGAAATCCTTGTACAAGTGATAGTCCTTGCATCCCCAGCATTGGATTGGTGGTCTTCCCCTTTTCCCCAAGGAATATTCCTTCTTGGAATCTCCCTTAGCATACTCATCTTGATGATTCCTATGAGGATCATTCCTATTGAAGGGAGGTTTGAATCATTTCCTCCTCTGATCAGACTTCATATTTTTCTTGTCCTTCCAAGATTTCTGTAGGGATTCTCTTCCCCGACCTTGCTCATATAGGTATTTAGCCTTCCTGATGGCCTCTGTCAAGGTCTTGGGTTCATCATACTTGATCTTTTCCTTATAAAAGGTTGGCAGTCCACTTAGAAATCTCTGTATTTTCACTTTATCATCACCAATGAGCCTGACATACTTTAACAATCCCAAGAACTTCTTCTCCTACTCTTCCAAAGTCATGCTTCCCAACTCGAGTTCAAAGAACTCCTGCATTTTCTTGTCATAGAAATTCTCTGAGAGGTACTCCTTCTGGAAGTACTTCTTGAACTACTTCCAAGTGATCCTACTTTCATTAACATGTTCCACTTGCTTTAGTTGGTCCCACCACATTGCAGATTTCCCATGTAAATGGTAGGTGGAAATCATGGCTTCCAGGTTGGACGAATAGTTATGAAACTGAAAATATATCCTGAGCCCAAGAAACCATGCTTCGGCATCATATTCCCTTTCTCTTTCACCTTCAAAAGAAGGTGGATTAAGCTTCCTCAACTCTCCTTGCAAACTATCTACCTCTTGTTTCCTTCTTTGGTGTCTGACAGTAGACACCTCTGGACTGCTTACGGGATCTTCCGATCCATAAAAATATCTTTATGAGTAAGGAGGTGAGTGGTGTCCATGAGCTCTACTAGCACTTCTAGAATAACCAGCTCTTCCACAATCATCCCTTCTTTCATGGAACCTGCCTTCTTCCTCTTGTCTTGAGTTTGATCTCTTCTTCATTTCTCCCTACAACTGATTTAATCTCTGCAACACTCGAGCATTTATCTAAATTTTCTCTATCATTAGTCTCTCGTTGTCTGCTTTGTAGCTCTACACTTCCATCTTCAGGCTTCTTACTATTTCTATTAACGTTTCCTACTCTCCTTTTCCCTTGCGTCCATTAGAATTTGTCTCTGTATTACCAACTCTGGTATTTTGGCCTTCGACCTCCTTATCATGACTGGAGGCTCCCTCGCCTTCTTCCATTTCCTCAATACGCATCCTGATTTGATGTGTTTAAACCACTTAATTATGCAAAATGTGCAAGCGACCATTTTGTTATAATTATGCATGTGATAAACAAAATTTCCAAACCATGCTATACGTCTCCTTATTTTTTTTTTTTCCATGGAGATCATATCCCCATTCTCTGAAAATAATAGTGTCATGTTATCCTTGGCTGACACAGAATTTCATCCTATGCGGGCGCTTCCTTCAAACCACCTTCCCAGATGACCACGACTAGAAACCGCGGCTAAATCCTTCCTTGGCACTTTTCTGTCTCAAAGACAACCAATTCGGCCCTTAGCCCTCCTTCCCTTGGCTCTTAATATGCATATGACCACGACCATGACTCTACGATTAGCTAAAAAAGTGCTTGTTCAGAGCTTCGGGACTTCGTAACTTTCATCCAGGACCAGATCAATGGTCCTCGTCCTCTTTCACGATCAACGATCGAGATCCACTTCGGGACTCTGTGCTTCAGGAGTCTCAATTTTCCTCGCTTGCCTCCTCCCGAAACACTTTTACCTAGATTTCATGATCTGTCAACGGGTGTCCTCCCACAGATTAGTGGATGTGAATCGTTTCATCTCTTTGGGCTTCGGAAGTTTCCAAACTTTCCTCCTGCACTTTCTCCCAGAGTGCTTTCACTCGAAGTCGACAATCCTTAGACGTGTGTCTTCTGGAATCAATGGTCAATATGTACTCTGGCCTTTGGGCCTTCAGGAGTTTTCGACCCAACGCAACCTGTCACATATTTCCCCTCTGGAGTGCCCAGTCTCCGGATTGCACGATCTGTCACCACGTGAAAAAATATTGGAAGCGGACACATGGCCCAATCAAGCAGGTGACACGTGTCATGTTCTAACTAACATTTCAATACTCCATATGCTCAAAACTTACTGACATGTGGCACACATCCCATGTTTCCACGTCATCCCAGGTGACGTCCGCAAGCCATGTCACTTCGGGAATTCCAGGATCCATGTCACCTCTAGGTGACATCATCGTGCCCCATCACTTCGTCTCTTCGGGCTTCGGGACTTCGGGAGTTTCCATACTAGCACACTTCCAATTCTCCCGAACTCAGAATTCCCAAACTGGCTAATCTGTCGCCATGTGTCCTCCTGGATCGAATGACTAAGATTCACTTCGGGTATTCACCTGGAGTCCATGGATCTACACCACGTGTCCTCCTTAATCTGACGGTTGCGGCTTACTTCGGGTCTTCGGGTTTCAGAAATCTCAAACTTAAAACCTCCTCAAAGTACACAGGATTTTGTTGCATGTCCTCTTGAACCGGACGGTTGAGGCTTACTTTGGGCCTTCACTCGAAATCCACATATTTACCCCATGTCTCTTCTGGATCAGACGACCCAGATTCACCTTGGACATTCCGACACTTGAGATTTACTCTGGACGATCTGGCGAATGAGATCTATTTCGGATGATCGGATGATCGAGATTTACTTCGGCTCTCCGGGCTTAGGGAGTTTCAAATCTCAATTAAAAACCTCTCGAACAGATTTCTCCGGAGTTACCGATTTGCTGACACGTACCTCTTGGTGATCGATGGTCAGGATCTACTTCAGTTATTTCACCTCCTCCTCATCCACAAACTTTCAGAGTTGTGGATCTCGTGCCACCTGTCTCTCCTTAACAATGGATGGCCCAAAACTACTTCAGCTATATGGAGTTTTGGCGTTCGAGCCCTAACATGTCACATCACTTACTACCTTTTAATTTGCAGGGGCACGCATTGACGATTTGGAGTAACCCGCTTTTCTCCCTGCAATTCTCCTGACACTGACACGTAACCCCTCGGTGAAACTGTGGTTTGGATTGCGGGACGTCCTTGAGGAATTATCTCTCATGCAACTTGGTTCCTCGCAATGTCAGTTGTCCGTTGATATCTCTCTCTAATGGGATCTGACGGTGATGACGTTAACCCTTTCTTCCTTTTCATCGGACAACCCTTGTTCACATGTCCTCTGATCCAGCTATCTCGGATCTCTCATGATCCTAAAGTGGCGATCTCTCCTGAATTCAAAGAGGGACGATCACGATCCTTCGAACCCCTTACAAAGGGTCTCTGACGTTCTATCTCCTGCGTAGATTCTGCAATGCCATTCCTCCTGAGCTTTTAAACTCCACGGTCAGAGTTTGATCTGTAACCACAAGACTCTAACCAATAGACCCGACCCATACCAGCCTGGTGTTTCAACCTGGCTCTGATACCAAACTGTAACATCCCCAACCACCCACAGGTCAGGAAATGATACCTACAAGCCCACCCTTGGACTTCGTACTCTTATTGATACCTTCGTTTTATTAATAAGAACACATAATATACAATATTTAGCGACATGCACAACAATATCCAGCAAGCATGCAAAATCTAAGATTTAGTTAAACGATAATTAAAATACATAGTGGAATACATTCATACAAATAGAATCATATCACAACAGAGAGCACTAATACTTATAAAAAGGAGACACCAACTGGCTACAGACCAAGGACATTCCACCCAACCATAGACACCACAGCTCCAAATATCAACAATAGTGTCACCCCTGAGCCAGGGTTATGAATCAACAAGGACATTTCTAGAGTGTACTTGGGTTCCCAAACCAATCAGCTCTCAAGATCTGACAGGTTTCCCAACACCCACAACAATACAAGTACCCCACTCTCTTCTACCCAGCCTGTATCGCCCAAGAGAATGGACCTCCACCCTTCTCTGTCGCGTAGTCCCTCAGGAAGTCCTTCTCCTTTTTCCAGGGCCTCCAACACAGTTGGTCAAGAATATCAATGTTGGAACTCTAAGGACTCGCAGTTGTGAGAAAAACAAGGCACATGCCAACACATATCAGACATATAGGCCCCAGGTCATGGCTGGATTGCACCAACGATCATTACAACCAACTATCTCATTGATAATTCTCAGTAGTTCCTTTCCCTTTTCCAAGCCAAGACATAGGTGAGGATGGATCAATGAATGGGTAAGTGGGTGCATGAAAGTGTGTAATGGAAATGAATGAATGTATAGGAAATCAGTGAACAAGCCATCAGTTGAACCCCCCATCAGACTAGAGGCAGGTTTAAGTAACTTAGTGGGGAATAAAGAACCTCCTGCCCTTCCCCAAGAAGATCACATAACCGATCCCCTCCCATAGACCAAAAAGGGTTATTAAAATAGGAATAAACACTTAGCCTCTCAAGCCCCCTCTCTCGTGGAATCATATCCCCCTATAACTCTAGTCCTTGTCCGTCTAGCAGTCCGTCATGTATTTATTATTAATAATGATAAAAAAAAATTACATGTCTTGGGAAGACTGGAATTTTAATAATTGTTTGGGCACCTTGGCCTCTCAGCATTGTAACAATACATTATTTAAAATGGGGGTTCAAAACCTAAGGTGTTACACCTTTATATTTAGGGTTCATACACAAGGTGACGGTGAAGGGGAGTCTTTGTTGTACCTAGTTTAGACATTGGTCAAACTCACTCAGGATCCTTGGAGGGTAACCCACAAATAGACCACGAGGGAACTTGCACCAAGGTGTAAGTCCGTTAAGCAGGTCACCAACATAACTGATCCACCCGCTCTAAACACATAAGCCCACCAACTTAGGCAGCGCGGTCTAAGGCTGGGAGGTTCGTGGAAGGTTCACATGCAGTTGGTTGTGTTACGCCAATTTAAAAGATACGTATTAATTATGTACTTAATTATATATGATCCATGTCTATGTCTTGAAATGTTATCATGTATTCCGTTGCAAGTTTGAATTATTGTTAATTCCATTTAAGTCTGCATGATAGTAGTAAATCCATGTTAAATATGTTAATTTGATTTAATGCATATATTCTTTATAAGTAAATATATTTATTCTGCATAGCAATGTTTCCCGACAGTGCGGTTGATGGTCGGGGATGTTACAATATGGTATTAGAACCATAGTTTCAACATTGAGCCTGGATGGGCTGGATAAGTGGTCTTTGGACCCAAGGTTTCGAGTGGAAATGGTGTTTGGTGGAACTAATTTCAAACCTTAGAATGTTTCTGAGTGCCAACGGGTTACTTGGTCGTGTTACGAAGCTCAGGAGGAGTAGCGGTAGAATAAAACTGCAGCCAGCGTGGTATTTGACCATAGAGAGAGTGCGCTTAACACTTGGGGTGTTGGAGTCGTAGGATCTATTTGGGAAAAAGGAGAGTTATTTACGGCTGTCAGATACGGAGAAGGTGCAGGAAGGTTATCCTGGAAGCCTTTCGGAGTTCAACAATCGGGATAAGTGGAATGCGTTGAGGCATAACCTATCGAAGGAGATCTACACCGTATATCATAGGAAAAGAGATTGACCGTTAGATATGTGTCCAGAAAGACAAAGGAAAATCACTTCGAAGGATTTCAAGTGTGGAGGGTGACAAAATCCCGACATCTCGAAGTAGATTGCAACTGTCTGATTGATAAGGACATGCGTTGGTAGATCGTGAACTCCGGGAGAAAGCGCTTTGGGCAAAAGTGAGCGTAGAGGAGTTGAAACTCCCAAATCCCGAAGAGCTGAAGTGGTGATTCATGATTACTTCACCTTGAGGTGACGTGGACAAATGAGATGTGTGCCCCGTGTCAGTGGGTTTAGAACCCGTGGAAGATTGAAATGGCATTTGGAACGTGACGAGTGTCACCCATCTCAATGGGCCACGTATCAGCCGCTAGTATGTTTCCATGTGGCATCCTGTGTGAACAGGATTAGTGGGGCCAAGGTTACATAACATAGTTAAAGGTCAGAGGACCCATAGTGGCATTGATCACGATACATCAAGATCAACAACCATAAGGCATTGCAGGGACCCAATTTGCATGGAAGTTAATTCTCGAAGGTGGTCCTGCAATCAATACTGTGGTTTCACTGAGGGGTTACATGTCAGCGTCAGGAGAATTGCAGGATGAAAGGCGGGTTTCTCCAAACCATTGTTTCATGCCCCTGCAATTGGAAAACGTTAAGTGATGTGACATAATAACATCACCTAAGATGACGTGGGAGTGTTTGGAGATTAATGGTTTGGGGTGTGCGGATGTGAAATCTTCTGAAGTCCCAATGTCCTGGAACTCAGATGCTTGAGGTTCCACAATGAGTGTCATTCGTTGGATGTTGGGTAGACATGGACCATTGATCCACGTCCCTACTACGTGAGTTCGGTAACTCAGAACTCTGAGTGATTGTCGTATTGTGCCTTGAAAATTTCTGAGGTCAAAGGCCCAAGTATGCACTTATTGATCTAGCGCTTGGTCACGACCCATGGTCACGTGGGTTGGGGATTGAGAGAAAGGGACTAGTGCCCAAAAAATTAGCAGAGAAGAGCTCTGAAAGAATAAATCTACAGGCATTCTTAATTGAATGAGAATCGCAGAGAATGAAAACTGAACATTTTCTTGAATTAGATTTGTTTATGAATGTTGTGGAATTTGTTAAGGAATAATGGCCTGACAAATTCCGGTTGTCTGCACATTGTGTTTGTATGAGTTTAACAAGTGCACGAACCGAATATAATTTCCACTGAGTGAAAAAGAAATGGGAGAGTCATGGACTGCTTCCAGTTCCGACGATGAAGCAAAAGGATTGGATGTCCATCTGGGAGTTGAAGGATTGAACTCCAATGGACATGGAGAAGAGTTAGATAAGGAAGGGAATATGATGAAAATCATTGAACAATTGCAAAAAGATGCCCATACTCACCGAACAGATAGTAGAAATCTCATGAAAGCTAAGGAACAACAAGGAGAATTCAACTTAAATTTGATGAAGAGTCTGGAGAGAATAGAAAATAAGTTGGACAAGGAGAGAGACTCGATAAAATCAGGGAGTCACCAGACTTTTGAGGGAATAAGATCAAGGAGTGTTGGTATACACCATCATCACTCCCAAGTTCACTCCAAGAGGAGGGCACATAGTAGTTCAAGCCCATCTCCTACCATAAATCACAGGAGATCTAGAGTGGATGAACTGAAGGTCAAAATGAACAAGATTAAGCCTTCTACGTTTGATGGAGAACATAAGAAGGAGGAAGATGTCGAAACATGGTTGCTTGGCATGAGGAAATATTTCCAACTGCATAATTATTCCTCTCATGTAGAAGGAAGAATTGCGATGTATTAATTTAAAGGAAAGGCATCCATGTGGTGGGATCAACTTGTGCAGGTACAACACATTAGAGAGAAAGATATCACTTGGAAATAATTCAAGAGGAATTTCGAGAAGAAATACTTGACTAACAGATACTACGACAAAAAGATGAAAGAGTTCTTTGAACTAAAGCTGGGAACAATGACCATTGATGAATACAAATGAATATTTTTGGAATTGTTGAAGTATGTCTCGTTCATCAAGGATGAGACTATCAAGATTCAAATATATCTAAGTGGACTGCCATCTTCCATTGGAGACAATATTCAGTATGATGACCCTAAGACTATGGAAGAAACAATATGGAGGGAGAAATGATTATATGAGCAACAAAGAGAGAAGCCTACCTTCTGGAAGGCTTGGGAAGATAAGAAGAAATTCCAAATGGATCAGAGGAAGAAGGAAACCAAACCTCCCTTTTTCAGAAACAACCCTCAAGGACAGTCATCATTTAGACAACCGAGAATGGCTCACGTAGGGGAACAAAATCCAAGACAGACACCCATTCAGTGTTGGGGGTTGTCAAGGGAACCACAAGTACAGAGGTTGTCCCCACAAAAATTGCAAAGTGATATTTGTCCATAATGTTCAACAAGTTAAAAAAGTGGAAGACATGGGTAGTAGAATGCCAAGGATCTACACAGCCCTGGACAATAAGCAAGCTAAATATCAGTCTCACATGATTGAAGTGGAAGGTATGATCAACAACCATGCCTTTACTATTTTAATTTATTTAGGGGATAGACATAGTTATATAGATCCTAGAGTGGTGGAAATTTTGTAATTGTCGAGAAGCAAACATGAAAAGTCTTGGTTAGTGCAGTTGGATACATGAACCAAGAGGAAATTCATTGAGTTAGTTAAGTCTTGTCCAATGGACATGAAGGGACTGAGCACAAATGTTGAATTGAATATTCTTCCTTTAGGTTCTTATGATTGTATAATTGGGATGGACTGGTTGGACCAACACCATGCCATCTTGGACTGTCTTAACAAGGCATTCACTTTCCTGGATGAGGAAGGAAGTCGGAAAATAGTCCAAGGAATTCCTAGAGTTGTTGCTATCAGAGAAATCTCAGCAATGTAGCTAAAGAAGTGCTACAGAAAAGGATGTCAATTATTTGTAGCCCATGCAGAGGAAGAATATAAGGATGAGATCTCAAAGATTGAAGATCATTTGGTACTAAAGGAATTTGATGATGTATTTCAGGAGGTACCCGGATTACCCCCGAAGAGAGATATTGACTTCTCTATAAACTTGATGCATGGAGAAGCTCCAGTGTCAAAAAATCCTTACAGAATGAGTACGTCGGAGATGAAAGAACTACAATTGCAGCTTGAAGAGCTTCTGAAGAAGGGGTACATACGCCCAAGTGTGTCACCTTGGGGAGCCCCAATCCTTTTTGTGAAGATTAGATATGGGACGCTGAGATTGTGTATCAATTTCAAACAATTGAACAAAGTGACTGTAAAGAACAAATATCCTCTGTCGAGGATTGATGACCTCTTCGATTAGTTGAAGGATGCGAAGATATTTTCGAAGATATACCTCAGGTCGAGATATCACCAGGTAAGAATAAAGGATGAATAAATCAACAAGACCTCCTTTAGAACAAGGTATGGTCATTATGAGTTCACAGTGGTGTCGTTTGGGCTATCAAACGCACCCGTTTTTTTTATGTTCTTGATGAATGGTGTATTCAAAGAATATCTGGACAAGCTTGTCATAGTATTTTTGGATGACATCCTGGTGTATTCCAATTTGGAGGAAGAGCATGAACAACATCTGAGGATGGTGTTGCAGGTGCTAAGAGATTTCCAACTGTATGCCAAGTTGAGCAAGTGCTCATTTTATCAGGAGTGGATCCATTACTTGGGGCATATTATTTCAAAGGATGGGATAGTTGTAGATCCTAAGAAGATTGAGGCCATCATAGAATGGTCAGTGCAAAATAACGTGACGGAAGTCAGATTCTTTACGGTTCTAGCTAGTTATTACAGAAGGTTTATTGTAGGGTTCTCGAGGATAGCTCTCCCTATCACTTCCTTGCAAAGGAAGAAGAATAAATTTCAGTGGACAGAGGAATTTGAGAAAAGCTTCCAGCAATTGAAGCAATTGTTAACCAGTGCTCCAATACTGAGGATTGCAGATCCGAATGAAGACTTTGTAGTGTACACAGATGCATGGAAAGAAGGACTGGGAGGAGTCCTCAGTCATAATGGATTTGTAATCTGCTATGAATCCAGAAAGTTGAAAGAGCACGAAAATAACTATGCCACTCATGATTTGGAGTTGGCAGCCATAGTACACGCTCTAAAGAAATGGATACATTACCACATGGGAAGGAGGTTCGAACTAAGAAAAGACCATAACAGTCTGAAGTATTTGTTTTATCAGCCAACCTTGAATGCTAGGCAGTGTAGATGGTTGGAGTTTCTTTGTGAGTATGATTTTGATATCAAGCATATCAAAGGAAAGGAAAATAAAGTGGCTTATGCACTCAGCAGGAGAGTGCATGAATTACATGATACAACCATTAGCATGTACCGAATTGATATTAAAAGCATAATTTTGGAGGCTGCAAATACAGATTTGAAGTACAAGGATTTGGTAGCAAATCTGCAACAAGGTAAGATGCCACATAAAGTGGAGAATTATAAATTAGGGGTTGATGGAATACTTTTGTACCAGAACAAAATTTATGTACCTAATGTCCAGGACTTGAAACTTGCGATTTTGAATGAAATGCATAATGTACCTTATGTTGGGCACCCTGGATATCATAAAACTTTGGCAGCAATCAAGAACCATTACTTTTGGCCAAGTATGAAGAGATAAAATTTTGGATACATAGCCATATGTATGGAGTGTTAGAAGGTTAAAGCTGAGCACAGACACCCAGCAGGGTTGCTACAACCCTTACCCATTCCTGAGTGGAAGTGGGAAGTAGTGACAATGGTTTCATCACATGATTACCAAGAATAGGCAAGAAACATGATTCAATCATGGTGGTGGTGGACAAGCTTATGAAAGCTACCCATTTCATTTTGTTAAAGACTACTCACAAGGAAGCAGATGTTGTCGACATCTTTATGAAGGAAGTGGCACGATTGCATGGAATTCCCAAGACAATTGTGTCTGACAGAGACCCAAAATTTACCTCAAATTTTTGGAAAGGGTTCTTCAAGGGGTTCAAAACGAATCTAAACTTTATCACAACCTATCATCCTAAGTTTAATGGGTAGATAGAGCGGGTTCATAGAGTAATAGAAGACATACTGAGGATGTATGTGATAGAAAAACCATCGAAATGGGAAGACTACCTACAATTGGTAGAATTCACCTACAATAATGGGTATCAAGCATCATTGAATATGAGCCCATTTGAAGAACTTTATGGAAGAAATTTTAATAATCCAGTAAGCTAGGATAATTCAGCTGATAGAGAAGTAGTTGGGCCAGAGTTGCTTAAGGAAATGGAAGAATAAATGCTAAAAATTAAGCAGAATTTGAAAGCTACCCAAGACAAGAAAAAGAGTTATGCTGATAAAAACAGAACCCACAGAGATTTTATAGTGGGAGAGTATGTTTTCCTGAAAGTGAAAGCTAATAGAAGTTCCCTAATGCTAGGAAATTGTGCCAAGTTGGTAGCCAGATTTTGTGAGCCATTTGAAATCCTAGAAAGTATTGGGCTAGTTGCATATATGCGTGCATTACCTGCAACCATGACTATACATAATGTGTTTCATGTTTCATTACTTAAGAAATATATACATGATACTAATCATGTTATTGATTGGAATGTGATTCAAGTGGAGCAAGAAGGTGTCTTGAAAGTGCATCATGTGCGCATATTGGACCGGAAAAGAAAACAACTCTGGAATCAAGCCATAGGGATTGTAAAGTTCCAGTGGACCTGGGACGATCCTGTGGACGTGACATGGGAGCATGAGGATGTTATACGGGCATAATACCCTCACCTTATTGAAGATTTTGAAAATCTTGCTTATGTCCTGTAAAAGTTGCACTGAGGACAATGCAAAAATAAGGGGAGGGGATTGTAATATCCCCCGGTTGTGCCCCAGTTATATTATGAATTGTAATCATGTTATGAATTGTAAATCATGTTTTGTAGGATGGTGAGCCAAGTATTGATAAGCTGGTGGGATTATGTGTTTATTAGGATGGAGAGCCTAAGTGTTAAAGGCCAGGAGCCTGATTTTGTATATGTAATTATGTAGATCATTAATATAATATATGAACATCGTTGTGTGACGACCGACCACGAAGAAAGAGTGATGGGGGGATAAGCTTCCACATAATGGGTAAGGGAGAGGGGGCTGAAAAGTTGGAAGAGGGGATAAGATTGAGGGCTTAAGTCCTTAAATAATAATTTATTATTATTCCAAACTGGTGTGAAAGGTATGTTTTTATCCTAAGTCCTGGGAGAGGAAACACATGCAACTCCAACGTGTGCAAAAGGGAACTAATACTTGATGGAGTGCATGCATATTCATGGGGGACATGTGTCGGCCCAAGCACATGAAATTTAACCCAAGAATGGAACCTTGATGAGGGTTAGTCCTACATTCTATCATCCGCGGTCTAAACCGTGTTACCTCTGCGTCTGATCGCTACATACCTCACGCAGCTCTGAAACCCAAAACAGTGAGACCTCTGTGATCGACTAGTGTATTCCCATGAATTACGTCTCGTCTCTGCGTTTTTCCTCCATCATCAACCTCTGCATAATTTCCTTGTCACACATCTGAAAACCAGTGGAAAACCCGTGGACGAATCCATGTCTCATGTGTTTCATGTGAACATGGTTTATACATTCCGCAAATCCGAGTCCGTGCTTAACTGTCTGGGTCACTGTCTTCTGTGAAACCTGAGCATACCGCAATTGTCTATAATGTGTGTGTTTTAACTGTGGGTTATTGTGCCCACACACTACCTTGGCTGAGTGTGATTGTCTACCGTCATTCGTTCCTTGTTGAGCCATACTATGGTCTTCCTTGTGTTGGAACAGAGATGAAGAAGTAGGTTGTTAGGTCTGTGAGAGACTCTCTCTAGGTGAGAGAGTGCACGAAGGAAGTGAGAACTCCTGGAAGGGGTCCTGTAGCTACCACAAAGCTTAGAGAATTCTGGTCCAGCCTGTTGTTGAAGCCCAAGGCAAGGTAGGTTTAGCAGCCGAAGGACTGTCTTGGTGACAGTGAAGGTGTATACTCCTGGGGTGGGATAGGCATGTGGGGAATGAGATTCTATGAGTAGTGGGCATAAGTGGCTCCTGGGAGAGAATCCTTCCTCATAAACTATGTTTCTTCTTGTTTCCCTTGCCTAGCCTAGGATTCTCTTGCCTGATGGAGCTTAGTCCCAGCTCGGGGGTGACCTACTGTTGAGAGTGATGAGCATCGCAATATAAGGCTGGGAGGTTCGTGGAAGGTTCACACATAGTTGGTGGTGTTACATTAGTTTAAAAAATAAGTATTAATCATGTATTCCATTGCAAGTTTGAATTTTTGTTAATTTTGTTTAAGTCTGTATGGAAACAGTAAATTCATGTTAAATATGTTAATTTGATTTAATGGATATATTATTTATAAGTAAATATATATATTCCGCATAGTAGCATTGCCTGGCAGTGGGGTTGATGTTCGAGGACGTTATATGGTCAATCCAATACCACCCTTGGTCAATCACACTCCTCCTAGGAAGAGTGAGGATGTCACTCAGGTCTTTCTTGTTTCTAAGAATTCTTCTGGACAAGGGGGCACTACACCTGTGTTACACATTATTTTGGTCACCTTGATGATGATTACATAAACATGTGTTCAGGTTCCCAATATCATCTTTTGCCTGAGAAAAGCAACCTCTTTCCACCCTTGCAAGCTACATTTTTGGAAGGTCGTCGTGGACTGCTCCCTTTACACAGTGTGGAAATCCCTGATTTCCGCATGTTGCACTATAGCCAGCCCGCGGGATTTCCGCAAGCTGCTATATAGGTAGGTCGTGGCGACACTTTAAAACTAAAAGAGGAAATAAGTTCTAGCAGCTTCTAGAAGTGGAATCTTCTGGAAATATGAGGTGGCGTCTGTATGGTTATGATCCTACAGACTTCTTTGATTTGATGGGATCATCCTCATCTCTTTAACCACTTCAGCTTCTCCTATATAATGATAGGCTTCTCATGGAAAAGGTTAGAGGTACAAGCATAAAGAAGAATAGAAAATTGATGAAAGAATAAGCTGAAGACTGTGTGAAGAATCCTATTTCAAGTGATGCGTGAGGTCTCCATTCATCCATCAAGATTTTGTGAAAAATATTCATGCAAATGTCAGAGAAAATGTATGTGTGTGTCAAAACAAAGGGCCACTGAAAGGGAACTTGCGACATCAAGGAGATTTGGTTGTATCTTCTACCTTTCATTAATATAATACGGTGGCACGTCTCTTTCCCATAAAATGATTGATATTTTATTACATGACTCCTTGATCACATGTTTAGGTTGTCATTGAATTTCACTATTGTTCCTTTCACGTTAGTTGATTTGTGTCATTGCAGATCTGATCTCACAGGAACATTGGAGTAATATAGGATCAACAAAGACATAAGGAAGCGATTCATAAGGTATGTTATCTATTCCTTCTTTGGTAGTCAAATTCAATGATTGTAACCTAGGGAAAACGTCTTGTTCCGTCTTGTTTTGTTCTAGATCCAGGTGGATCTAGGGGGATTAGTTCATGTCCGCATCTACCGATTTACTCGTTAACAACCCATTCCAACGTAACCCCCTCTGAGTAATGAGGCCATTGTTTTATATTAAGGTGCACTGCCAGAATCTTGTATCCCTTCCTATATACCTTTCCAAATCACTGTTCAGGTTTGTGGTAGGGACATTCCTTAGACTATTATCAATGAAGGTGCATCAGTTAGTATTTTATCCTCCATTTCTTGGCAAGCTTTAGGTTCTCCTCAACTTATGTCGGTGGCTCAAAATATGTTGGCTTTTAAGAGAAGGGCTACTCAAACTTTAGGGATCCTTCCTCGATTTCATGTTACTTTAGGAGGGAAAACTGTCTATATTGATGTGATGGTAGTCCACGACCCCTTGGATTTTAATTTTTTCCTCGGGCGAGACTATGTTTATGCTATGAAGGCTCTTGTGTCCACAATCTTTCGATTGATGTGTTTCCCTCACAATGGAAACATGGTGACCATAGACTATATTTAATTCATTGGACCTCATACGAAGGTCAATCATATGACTTCCCTAAATGGTCCTTACATGCCAGCGACATCCGCCCCATTGCAAGTCAATTATGTGGCAACTTGTCCCATGCATTCAACTCTGAATGAGAAGGAATATCTCCCTTATTTTGATTTAGATCCAGTAGTTGACATGGTTTTCTCTTCAATAGGGATATTAGATCTTGATCTTCCTACCCCTATCACTCCCCTCGACATGTATTCCTTCTAGAGTGTGATTATGCCATCTAGCAAAGATCTCTTGGAATCCATGATTGAGGTTTGTCTCTTGACATGTATTCCTTCCATAGAATTGTACTCTTGGAAGCCATGATCAAGTAAAGGTCTTTGAGAATAGTTTATTTCTTGATTTCAAGATCGTTAAAAAATGAAACCAGGTTCGAGCAAAGTTCTCATTTTTGTTTCAATATCGTTAATGAAACAAAGGGCCTCAAGCATAGTTTCTAGTTTCAAGATTGTGTAAAAATTAAACCTACCATGCGGGCATAGTTTTCTTTTCTCTGAAAATCTCGTTAAAAAATAAAATAGAGGTCTGGGAATCGAACTCAGAGGCCATGAGAAAAGTTCTTTTCATGTGTCAAGCTCATTAAAAAATGAAACATCCACCTCTCATGTTGAGTCAAGTATTTTGCTAGATCTCGTAAATATTGAGTCGAGTCTTCTGCGGGATCTCGTAATTATTGAGTCAAGTCTTTCACTAGATCTAGTAAAATAACCTTCATTTTATCGTTCTTTGTCAGTTGACCCCTTTTTCTCCATCTGATACAGAAATCGATGAAAACATAAGCGTCGATGGATGAAACAAATCTTAGGGGGGCAGGTCTCCAGCCTCTAGACATGACGCTAGAGAAAAACCACTAGCTTCTATCACACAAGTTGGGGGGAAAGTACCAACTATCCATGGGTCTCATTCAAAACCTTTGGAAATTATGTTGGGAATTTTCAAGCTCAATATTTGTTCTTTCTCATGCTCTTTAATACATGAGAATAGGTTATCGAGTTTCCTTTAAGCTCTTTTTAGACTCCGTGAACATGAAAATATTGTCGAGTGATCTTGATTCCTTTAACACTCGTTAAAAGACTAGAAAGGGCGTTGTTCTAGTGGTATTTTATCTCTTTTTCAGCCTTGCGAGACTAATTAGAAAAAAAGAACACTCTAGTCAAGCACGATTAGAAGAGTTCTCCCCTGTATTGTTTTACACATTTTTGGGCTTGGGAGACTAATTTTATGAAAAATTCACTCATGGAGTCGTATTTAAGTTCTTTTCAAACTCTCTAAACTTGAAAATCCACTGATTTTACCTTCTTTGGGATCATAAAACTATGCATTGAACGATCTATGTCATTCCAATCTCCAGAACCCATCTAGGACCGAACCTCTCCTTCCTCAGGTTCATTAAACGTATGTCGAGGGACTCATCTGAAGGATGAGCTATACCAAGAATCTATTATCCTCCTCAATCTCATTAAAAACTAAAGAGGTACTCATCTATCCAGATGGGGGAAAAATTGAAGGAAGTGGGTCAAGTTGTTTTGGAATCTGTTATGGCAGTTATTGTCTCCCTTGAACATGGCACATGTTTGCGTCTCATCTTACATTTGGGTAATCTTCTTGTCTCTAAGTCATACAAATTTTGTGTGTTTCCATACTTTTTCATTCCAATCAAAGAGTGTTATTATTGTCTTCACATACGTTCTTGTTACTTGTCAATTCAATGTTTCCAAGTCAGTTGTTGTGCTTCATAATGTTCAAGGAAAGTTTCACTTCAAACCATCTATCTACAATATTACTAGTTTCCATTGCCTTTGTCATTCTATATTCATTTGATCCACCATCTTACATCACTTTCCTATGTCAGTTTTGGGTCCATGATGGAGGATACATCAAGGCCCTCCTTCGACGAGTCTATTCCTGTCGACTTCATCACATTATCTGGGAATTAGTCTTAGAAACCAGTTAGTAACTTGGGACCTACATGCCTCAAAGGCAGGCCTCCTTGCTTCTGACAGTAGGTTTACATCAATGACCCCTGGTCAGATGATTCCATGAATGTTTGAACTCAAATCATTTATTCACATTCACTGGAATGTACTAGGGTACCTTGTGATTCATTGTCATCATTGATGATTTCCCTTTCACTTGTTAATGGTTTACCTCAATGACTAGTAATCAATTAGTTTCTACCATGTTCAACATCAAATCATCTATTCACATGGCTAGATTCATACAATTTCGGGATCAGGATGAAGACCCTGTGTTAGGTGCTCACTTTGTTATGTTCTTTTCCCAGGATATGATGGATATCATTTGAGCATGTAAAATATTTCAGTACAATCATCATGCTGGAAATCTTATTGATATATATATCCTGTGACAGAGATCCACATTCTATTGGCCCGTGTCTATGTTTTGTCACCTCGTAGCTCCACTGTGTATTCTTTGTGGTTGTGATCTGTTCATATCATGGAGTTACGGATCCACATTGTATCTTTGGTGGCCATATTCTCATGGATCCGTAGTGTATTGGTCGGCGGTCATGCTTTGAGTCATATCGTATTCTGAGCATAGTTATGTCTACCTCAGAAACAAAACATAATTGTATACTGACTAATGATTGTTTGCAGCTTCTGCCAGGTTCTTTGACTCCAACACCCTTGTGCTGAAAACCATCAATTTCTCTTTTGACCTCACACTTAAGGGGGAAATCTATTACACACCAAAATTGCACACCTAGGTATCTCACCCGAAGTGTCGCAATACGAAGTATGCACCTTGTTAAGTGTTGCATGCACTATCACAAGTGTCCTATGCACCTTACCAAGAATCTCATTTTCTTTGTTGAGTGTTGCAACCCCTTGACACCAAAATAATAGTTGTTACAATCCCTAAGTCATGTTGGAAGAAGAAGCCCCATCATTTGACAGTAGAAACACATCTTTTTCTTGGAAAATTTGACCAATTTTGAGCCACTTAGAAGGGTGGACCTCCCCTAGACATGTTTAGGGAGAACTGTTGCTCCCCCTGCCTTATCAAGGGATCACCATGGTACTCTGTCTCTCACTTTGGGGGAGCGCCATTCTTGTTAGAGAGGAATTTGGGATCCTCCACCTCTTTCTAAGGGCGTAATCTCTCGGTATTAGGTTTGTTGTGTTTGACCCCTATGTTATGGCTTCATATTAGGATCATATCCCAACCTTAAGGATCCATATCCTAAACCATATCCTTCATTTTCTCATGGTGTTTGTGCCTCTCAAGTCTATATATTGTAGGTATTTCCAAGGTGAAGGCGGCAAGAATTTAGGTATCAAACCTTTGATCTCTAGAGAATCATATGCATTTTGATGTCAAGATTCATGCAAGGGTTGGATGAGATGATCTTGGAAAAGTGACCGCATCGTCAATCATTCTTTGTAAGTTCCTTCTTTGGATTTCCAATTAATATCAACTTGGCCTATTCCCTTCAAGTTCACGTGTTCTACATTTTCTTGTCTATTTTTTTTTCAAAATTCATAGATAGATCTGGTTTATATAATCATCTAGAGTAGGAGTAAGTGCTACCTTTCTATTCTTTGCATGGTTTAATTTTCATTGAGGAGATTGGATATCAAGACTACATATTGGAGCAGTGAGGATGAACATCGCAACAAGGTACACCACATCATTTTCCTTCTCTCTTGCTTGATTGATCTAGTTAGATCTATAGGGAAAGTAGTAACCACTTGTTCTCTCCTGTCTTTTGACAAAATATAGGGTTCTTGGTCCAAAGGGGAGCTTAGCGTTTCTGTAGGGTAATATTTCTCACAACAACCATAAAATACAAATGAAAGAGGAAGATATATTGAAGACAACCTTTTGCACACATGAGGATCATTATGAATTTTTAATGATTACATTCATCCTTGACAATGCTCCATCCACCTTTCAGAGCCTCATGAACAAAAAACTTTGACCCTTTCCATGCAATTTTGTGATGGTATTCTTTAATGATATATTGATCTACAACAAAACTTAGAATTATCACATAGATCTTGTTTATAGAGGCTAGAGCCTTATAACTACTATGGGACCACCAACTACTCCTAAAACACTCCAAAGGTTCTTTTGGGGATTCAGATATTGAATACTTGGGGCACATTGTCAATAAGAATGGCATACTGGTAGATCCAAAGAAATTTGTGGTTATGCAAAAGTGGCCCTAGACAAAGACATTAAAGAGTCTACATGGGTTCTTAGGACTTACTAGCTGCTACAATAAGTTTGTAAAAAAATATGGAAAAAATGTTTCTCCCATAAAATCCTTGCTCAAAAATAATGCCTTTGTATGGAGCAAAGTATCCGAGCAAGCCTTCGCATATTTAAAGTATTCCATGTGCACTAATCCAATATTATTAGTGCTAGATTTTAGTAAGACTTTTTTCCTCAAATATGATGCCTCAGGTAGATATCTTGGTGTGGTTTTGATGCAAGAAGGGACCCCTTGGAATTCACTAGTAAGTAGTTGTATAACCATAATTTGGGTAAATCCACATATGAGAAAGTGATGATGGTCCTCCTGTAATGGAGACTTGGTGTCCATATTTCATAGGGAGACATTTTCATATCAATATTGACTATCATAGTTTGAAGTGTTTTCTCAAACACATGTTATCATCACCAGAGAAACATAAGTGGGTCACCAAGATGATAGGGTATGATTATGATATTATCTACAAGAAGGGTAAATAAAATGTAGTGGTTGATGCTTTGTCCTAACAATTTGAGGAGGATGGATCCATCTTTTCCTTATGTTTACCCATTCTAGGTTGGTTTGAGGAATCCCATTGAGAGTGGTTGGAAAATGACACTATTTGTTCAGATCATCCAAAGGCTTCAGGAATATTCAAACTCTCCTAAAGGATATACATGGTAGCAAGATACATTGAGGTATAAAGGGTGCATTTTTCTAGTAAATAAATATTACTTAAAACAAAGGGCCTTGGAGGAATTGCAATCATCACCTACAATAGGTCAGTTCAACTTTCATAAATTATATGAAAGAACAAAGAACTCATTCTTTTGGGAAGGCATGAAAACAAACATCCATGATTTTATAGAAACCTGTGACACTTGCCAAAGAAAAAAGGGTGAGACAGTAAATATGATAGAGGAATTGCACCCACTATTGATCCCAACAAATATATGGATTGACACACCTATGAATTTTATAATGGGACTTATAAGTATGAGAAACAAGGTAGTGATCATGGTGGTATTCAATCATCTTTCTAAATATGCTCCTTTTGTGCCTTATCACATACATTTACACCCTCCTCGGTTGCCCAATTCTTCATGGATTGGAATTTTGAGTTACATGGCATGCCCACTTCCATTGTCTTAGATCAAGACCCTACCTTCACTAGGAAATTTTGGCAAGAGTTTCTGTAAAATTCAGGGTATCTAGCTAAATGTGAGAGCTACATATCACCACCAAACAAATGGTCAAATTGAAGTGGTTAACAAGTGCTTATAAACCTATTTGTGATGTTTTGATTTTGAAAAAACACACCAATGGGGAAAATGGATTCCCCTTGTAGAATGATGGTACAATACATATTATCATGGAGCTACCAAAATGAACCAATATGAAGCTATCTATGGCCAAAAAACATTGTTAGTAATTTCCTATTTACTAGGAACCTTCAAGGTTCAAGCAGTTGATAACACACTCCACACTAGAGAATCCATTCTTCGCACACTAAAGGACAATTTGGTTATGGCTCAAAACAGAATGAAGCGACAAGATGACCAACATCACTCTGAATGTTCTTTTGCAACAAGGGATCAAGTATTTATTCACCTTCAACCCTATAAACAAGCATCACTAAAAGACAAATCACCTCATAAATTAGCACCAAAGTTCTATGGACCTTATGAGATCATCTATCACATTAGATGAGTGGATTACAAGTTTTCTATTCCAACCCACTCCAAGATCCATCCAGTGTTTCATGTATCTTTTCTGAAGAAGGTCATGAGATCAAAGTGCAACATGCAAATGAGCTTACGAAAACTTGATAAACAAGGCTCCATTTGGTTCTAGCTAGAAGTAGTATTAGATACTAGAGAGCATCAATTGTGCTAGTGTACGGTCTATGAAGTACCGATCTAGTGGAAATATATGTATCTCAAATATTCCACATGAGAACCAACCATGATTCTACAAAACATTTCTCATACTCAACCTTGAGGAAAAGGTTTCTTTTGAAGGGGGGGGGGGGAATGTTAATGTCCTACCATAACCTCCCTGCTTTAGGCTACCTAGGAGTTAGTCAATTGTTGTATGCAACCATTCTCTTTGAATAAGGCCCATTAGATAGTAGTGGATAGTTATTTAATGTAAAAGGGTTCACTTTATAAGGCCCACTAGGTAGTTGGTACCCAATAGTGATGGGACCACAAGTAGTTAAATTTTTTCTATTGAAAATCTATTTAAAGAGATAAGAGCTTATAGAATTTTTGTCTTGTGTTGTTGTATTGGGAGATTTTATCAATGAAAAGTCACCCCACCTTAAAAGGTAAGTGAATATTGATTTTCTTCTTCTAATTTTCATAATACAAGTGTACCTTTGCATATTTAATCTTATTGTCTCTTGTATCTAGTTTTCTATAATTATATTCTCTACATAATTGGTTTCTTTCCAAGTTTAAGGGTTGAGGAGTGTTGCATCATTTTTCCTCCATGGGTAGGGAAATTGTTATGGAATAACAACTCCTAAGTGGAGAGGTTTGATCTAGAATAACATTCAAAGATAGAAGTTTGGATGAGTTTTGTAGGAAAGAATTTCAACCTCAAAACTTTTTGAAGTACAAATGTTCACATAATGCTAGTAGTTATTTTACACATCTGGAGTAGTATGATTAGTTGTCCTATGGGTGTATGTAGGCCTATAAGTAATAATTTCACATGACTTAAGTGTTTCACATTAGAAAATAACCATTGCCTATTTTCTCTACTTATCTTCATCTTCTTAACATGTGAAATATAGTGTTTGAAATTGTGTTGTCATTGATGTCAAAGGTAGTCATGGAGGACATTGATAGTGATTACCTATGAAGATGAAGGCAGATAGACTATGATGAATAGTCCAAGGATCGAAACCTGTAAACAAAATCAAACCAGACAGAGCAAGTCGAGAAGGTCCATATGCATCTATATATCTTTGTGTGTTGATTAAATTTCGACGAGATCTCTACTAGGGTACTCAACAAACATGTTGCAGAGGATCAAAGGAACATATGAATTGCACTAATTAAATTATGGAGAAGGTTATGTGATCAAAGAAAGTGTGAGTCATTGATCGTTTATTATTCAACAAGATCAACAATCTAGACATGAAGATAATGAAACAAAGGAAAAATAAAATATCCCACATGTATAAGGAAAATAGACTTCGACATGATTATAATGAACAAGTGAAAGATCTTAGCTTGAATGTAAACAAAAGATCCATGGAATTGTGCGAAAGAAGTTAAATTTTAGTGCCATAATTTTTGTTTGGATGTTAATAATGGACGATAGAGATTAAATCTTAGATCCAGATCTAACTAGATCCACGACCAGAAGCAGTCTTGAATTCATAATCCAATGTGACAGTTGTTGTAATAGATATCAAAATCGATTGTGTTGCCCAAGGAACCCAAAATTAATACATATGTTGAGTTCAGGGATGACATGCTACCACGTTTGAAAGACCTCGGCTACAATGTTGTCCAACTCATGGCCATTCAATAACATGCTTACTATGCTACTTTTGGATCCCACGAGTTGGATCTTGTTGTCCTTATGGATATTGTGCACAGTTATGCTTCAAATAATGTCTTAGATGGACTGAACATGTCCGATGGAACTGATTCTCATTATTTTCACTCTGGATCTCGAGGATATCATTGGATGTGGGATTCACGCCTCTTCAACTACGATCACTGGGAGGTTCTCCGGTTTCTAATGTCAAATGCCCGCTGGTGGTTGGAGGAGTATAAAATTGATGGGTTTAGGTTTGATGGTGTAACATCTATGATGTACACCCATCATGGATTACAGGTAGAATTCACTGGGAATTATGATGAGTACTTTGGATTTTCTACCGATGTAGAGGCTGTGGTTTATTTTATGTTGGTTAATGACATGATTCACGGTCTATTTCCCCATGCCATAACAGTTGGAGAATATGTGAGTGGTATGCCAACCTTTTGTCTTCCCATACGAGAAGGTGGAGTGGGATTTGATTATCGACTCCATATGGCAGTGGCTGACAAATGGATTGATTTTCCTAGAGGTGATCAACGTCTTCCAAATGGGAAAGTTGTTCCAGGAGAAAACATACCAACAGTAGGAATGCCTCTTCCACCTTATCTTTATGCAAATGATTTTGTATATGTCATAAAGAAGAAGCATGATGCTGGTTCTTATAGAGAAATGGTAATATATATTGAAAGCATGTGAAAGTGGAAGTATTTTTGAAGGTCCGCTGCCAACAGACCTGAATATATATGTTACAACATCATCAAATGATGGGGAGAACAGATGGGGAACATACTTTCCTGGAATGGAACCCCTTCCTCCTCCAGAATATGACACCTATCTCGGGGGTCTTTATAGTGTGCATGGATGGAAGACAGTGAAATAAACAACTTGAAAGAGGAAACCTGATTGCAAGGATATGACCTGGTGAAGCTCAGAACCTCCAACCATAATACATACAGGTCCGGCTCTCATGTTATGTAAATATAACAGTCCACATATCAGCCAAGAGGAATTGTATCTATATATGGGATTTGACTCTGCCAATTCTAATGCTAGTTTGGTCCTTGAGAACTCACCGCTCTTAGAAAAGACGGAAGCCAAGGAAATTAATCAACGATATGCAGATCTTCTTTACATGTGGCAAAAGTATAAGAAATTGAAGGAGGACTCTCTAGAGAGGCTCACTGCACAGACACAATTGTTGGAGTACATGGTTTCTCTTCTTATTAGGATTAGCACTGCGCTATCAACACACGAGAACAAGGTGACTAAGTGATCAAAATTATCGTGTGGGTTTGGTAAAACTCAAGTGCAAGTGCAACCCTTGTTCGTTATTTATAGCCGACATGATGAATGTGGAATGTAATACCACTATTCCTCAGTTTCGTGTATTTCCAGGGGCCCTAATATTCCAACCTCAGATCCAAGGGGTAGAGGGCGAGTCTGATTCCAAGCCAAGTCGAAGATGATTGCGGACACTCCAAGAAAGCCAGTCTGGAAAATTGATTGCGTGCGAGAATCACTGATTGGAACTATCGAGACGGTTGTTTCATATAACGTCGCTCCTTCAAACTGACAATTCGGCCAAACTTTCGGGGAAGACCGTTGGAGGTGGAACCCTATTTTGACAGGGTGGACGCACTCGTAGCTGCATGTTTTCCTGGCAGTGAAGGGCAGAGCGTTACGGATACTATATTCATGGATTCAATGACAAATTCGACTGTGCAAGCGGTTGTTATGCAATCACTTGTCTGGAAGGAGAAAACCCTAGTTCGTCCAGAGATGCCCGGGTGGTTGCAAGTATATCTCTGAAAGTAATAACCGACCCAAAACAGAAGACAGTCTTGTTAACTGAGGAAGGATACGAGGATGCCGAAGAAATTTTGAATATAAAATCCTCGAAAACAATGGGCTTCATTTGTATCGAATTCCATAAAAGCAAATAAGTTATTTTTGAGAGAGGTGAATTACATTGTCCGTGGCAAGGAGGTTCTTATTGTGGACGAGTTTACTGGCCGTGTCATGAAGAATATGGAGCGATGGCTTACGTCAGGCAGTTGAGGCAAAGGAAGGTTTACCGATATCAGATTTGCAAACCATGTCTCCACATAGTGGATACTATCATTCCACTGAACAAACTTCGTCCGAGTTTCTTAATTTTCCGTAGGAAAATGGTGTTGACATTTGCTGAGGTTCAGACAGGTTTATTTTCAGACGAGGAACAGAGTATTGGTGTTACAAAGCATGAATCTGAGAGAGAGGAGAACCAGCCTACTGATAGAAATTTCCTCTCTGTTGAATGGGCTCCTCTTCTTGTAGAAGCTTCTGAGTTTACATGGTTAACGTGCGTCTTTTCTGCATTGAATGGTGAGGAGTTTGTGAGGGATGGCGGTGTGCCTCTACTGGCAACTCTTTTGTCTCTGTGTATTTGTGATTTCTTTCTTAATTGGGCACATATTATATGCAGCAGTAAACCACATTGCCAAAGTGGAGGATGATTTTCGCAAGATGGAGGAATTAAAAATGCGAGCTGAAGCAACGGATGTTGCAAAATATCAGTTTCTTGCTACTGTCTCCCGTGAGATAAGAACACCCATGAATGGTGCGCTAGGAATGTTGCAAATGCTATTGGACACAGATCTTGATGCAACTCAGCAAGATTATGCTCGAACTTCTCAAGCAAGTGGAAAAACCCTGATAACATTAATTAATGAAGTCCTTGATCGGGCCGAGATTTAGTCAGGAAGACGAGAGCTTGAGACGGTACCATTTGATTTGCGAGTGATTTTGGATGATGTTCTTTCTCTTTTCTCAGGGAATACAAGAGACGAGGGCATTGATATTGCAGTGTTTATTTCTGATCAAATTCCAGAGGTTCTTATTGGTGATCTAGGGTGATTTCGGGAAGTCATAACTAATCTTGTTGGAAATTCAGTCAAATTCACAGAACACGACCACATTTTTTTCATGTCCACCTAGCAGAAAGAGTGAAACCTGATGGGAAGTTGGTTGTTGTTGGAATGTTGGGTATAATGCCCAGATTGTGTGTTGAGCCGTTACATGTTTTACGATCCAGACTATGCACATTTTTCGCTGGGTAAGTACGCAGCTATACAGGAAATAATGCAAGTATAGTAGCAGTTGTGGACAAACTTCTCTACGTACATTTGTTTTTATCCAAGCACTGTGAATTTAGAACTAAAAGTGGAGAACTTCAGAGAATTCATAATAAGTCATGAGACACCGAACAGTCAGCACCTGGAATTCGAAGGAGTCGTGCCCCCAAACAACAGAACACCTGGCAGCCGCGAATTCCAAAGAAGGCGAACCGTTTCAGATTCATGGAACGCCTAGAGTCTCATTTTTTCTTTTTAAAAGAATGATGTATGTAAAAACGAAGAGGAGACAGCCCGAGAGCCTTGAGAGGCTGGGTTTGTAATGCATTTTTTATCAAATATAGAACAGAGTGCCAAGAGATTCTATACTTTGTCACTGTCTAATTCCGTTTTCTTCCTGTATTATTTTTTCTGAAGTTTTCATCACTACTTTTTCTGCTTTATGTTCATTATTTCAGCTTGTAATGGTTACAATTCAGTACAACCTCTGCTGTATCTATTTTAAAGCATTCCTTAAGGTGCAATTTTTCCTCTGTTTTGTTGTGAGTAGAACAAGACCCGCGCCTTAATCGTTTTGCCTCATTTACAAGTTTTATTTGTTCACAGCCTTTCCTCTGTCTTTCTATGAGTGAGACAAGACCTGTGTTCAGATATTTGAAGTATTGGTGTTATTTCTTCTATCGAGAGGAAGACCAGATACCTGGCTTTTTCTTTTAGTTTTGTTCATCCCCTATCTGCTATCCATCCTCATGATTTTTTAAAATGAATTAGACAAATGAGGTCATGCCTTTTCGTTTCTGATCTATAAATGAGTGGAATGACTATTTTAGACCTAGTTCTAGAAGCCTCCTATGACGGATCAATCAACAAGATTTATTTCTTTTAAAAATGTGCTAATGCTTGGCTCTTTTACAGCCTAGAGTCAACTCTTGCGACAACATTTTATGGCGTCGTTGCCGGGGATGGAGGACGAAGTTATCTTCCCTGGGATACGACAAAGTTCAGATCTATCTATTGATGGTGAACAAGGGATAGGCATTCAATTGGCTGTGATCATTCACCTGGCGACTCCTTGGTTCGTAGACTCTACATGATTTTGTTGGTGACTCCACTGGTCTCAAATGTCGAACTCGTTCGCTGCTTGAATTGCTGCAAGATTTTCTCCTCTGGATTTTACAAATGTTGATGGCTTTCCAAACACTGTTCCAGACATTAAAATGTGGGAAGATATCCTTCCTAAATTTGGAGAATATGAGGACGACAATCCTGGTCAACATTTGTTTGAATTCCACAAGCTCATGGAGGAATTAAATGTACATCATGAAGATGTCCT
>ML793941.1:54809-69040 GCA_009831015.1 Picea engelmannii
CTAGAAAGAATTTTTTGCAGGTCCAACACTATGATCCTAGTGTGCAGTACAGAAAAGGTTGGGGATCATTCAAAAGAAAGAGAGGATTAACACTATGTTATAATTGCGGAAGACAGGGACAACTTTCTAAAGAATGCCCTGGTATAGGTCCTATTTGTCTTTGTTGTAAAGTTGTTGATCATGAGGTTTTGGATTTCCCTAGAATGATTGCTAAAGTTAAAAAGATGAACTTGACACAAGAAAACTATGAAGAAGGTCAAGAAAATAAGGATATGTTAGAGAACCAGAAAGAATCATAGAATATATTATTACAGATGAGAGAAACATTGAAGGATCATAGAGACATCAGTGTACCAGAGATCTTAAAAGAGAAGGAGTGCATAGACACAAGAATCAGAGACTTCGACATAGACTATGTTCTAGATGAGGAAACACGGGTGAATATCATGCGAGAAAGCACTTAGGAAAATTTGGGAAAGCCTGTTATGATTCCTTCATTAGGAGGGATAGGATTGTTTAAAGGAAAGATGATAACCCTATGTGGAAGACTTACTCATGTACCTATGATTTCCCATGGAAGATCGACCGATGAATAATTTGAAGTCATTAGGTTTGTGGAGAACAACGCCCCATTTTTACTTTTGTTAGGAAAGACTTGGATTGAGACAGATCAGATCCAAAGAAAAGCAGAGGAAGAAGATACATAACAGAAAAAGCAAGAATTAAGGGACTTCATAGCCGAGAAAACAGAGCAACTAGTATAAGAACAAGAGGACAAGTCAAAGAAACTGAGGGCTAGAGACTTAGTTGTCAAAGTTGCAAGAATGCAGGAAGGCTTGAAAACCCTATCCATGCAGGAGAAAAAAACACCTACCCCAGAAGAAGTAAGAGAAGAGATATTACACTTGAACCCTTTGAAAGACCCTCAACAGTACAAAGTTACTACACTAAGGGAAGAAAAGAATACAAATGGAAAGAGGAATCCAGAAACTCAGATCACAGGGAAGAAGGCCAGAAAGCTCAATAAGAAGAAAGCAAAGTTAGAAAGACTATAGAAGGTTCTAGTGAATACTTTGTAGGAAGAAGGCTTGTAGAACTTGAACATCGTCGGAATAGCAGAACAATGCAGAATGGCACTTCGCCATGACGAAGCTATATGATCGTTGGAGGCATCCCGACCATTAGAATGACGTTATGTAATGGTTATAAACACAGTTATTGTGGAAAATATCACCATGAGGCCGTTGATACCGCGTCATAACGAATGGAATCGTATTGATTAAGTCATTTCAACTCGTTGGAGGAATCTATTACGATGTTGTTTATTTAATCCGTTGCATGTTGCACCAGGACCACTTTTGCAAACTGAGATATTCAAGATAATAGAGACGTGATTTCCTATCGTGTTGTGTTGTCTATACCTCCCCATTGAGTTGGTTACCTTAAGTATATGTTCGCCTACCTAAGTTATTTGACCACGAGCGTGTATATCGGGCGAATGTAGCATAGTAGAGAAGTCTTTGGAGGAGATCCTAATAGACCTTATGGCTGAGAAAGTTATGTTCTTAGGAGTACAGGCCTCATTGACGGGAGGATTTCAAGCATCCCCCTCGACTAGATGTCAATCTGGGCCATCCCGAGCTGCGACAAAGAACAAAATCAAGCACAGCGATGATCTGGTGAACGCAAAGAAGATCTCGTCGCTCTTGCCCGACTAAATCCCTCCTTTGGCTGGCGTGGTTAGTCGTGAAAATGTCCCAAGGGATTTTGAGTACACACTCATCATTGTGTACCTCCCGAAAAGGATACACATAGTAGGACCGCAGATGGGACTGATCCCATCTATTAATATAAGTGATTAAAACCTCGGAAATAGGAAGAACTATGTGATGCTCGCACTACATCGCTACCTAAATAAAAGGACTGGGAAGAATCCTAAGATAGTTCCTCAGCCATGGATCAAGGATATCACGAGGTCAACTATCTTAAATTTCATGAAGATCCCACACTTCAGAAGACATCAGGAGGTTAACGCGTGCGTTAAACTCCTCCTATCATGCTTCCATGGTGGGTACATGTGGTTGGATAGGCGCATCACTATGGATCCAGTGCTAATCCACCTCATTACTGGATTAAGTATGCAGGGACCAAACCCTCATAAATTCTACCCTGGGAAGACATCAGATTGCTCCTTGGCGTAGCGAATAAAAGAAGCATATGACGATGTGGAGAAAGGGAAGCGAGGCTACAAGGTAGCCTCCATCTAGGATAGAACAGTGTGCCTAGCTTGTCAGTTGATAGTGGGCAAGCTCGTCAGGAAGAATAGCCCTACGCAAGTCACAGGATTCGTAGTCGACCTTGCAGGAAAATGCATCGAAGGGATGCAGATGAACTGGGCGAGCTATCTCGTCAATGAGTTGGAGAAGGACTGTCATGAAGCACAGGACCAAGGTTATGGATTCCACTTCAGTTGGTTGTTGATTCTTATAGAATTTGTCACTTGGGAGATGTCGGAGGGAGCGACATTCCTAGAATTCAAGCAATCAGAACCATTGGTCGTGAGGTTCACCACCTTGTGGTATTCAAGAGATATGACTAAGCAGTGGCAATCAAATGTGGTGTTCCACACCTACTACTTACAGATCAAGCGTGAAATTATATCCTTCCCCCGAATGGCGCCGGATACACTCCATAGGTTTAGGTCACTCACGAAGTTTCACCCGGGCCGACACTTTATATATATCACCGCGTGTGGGGACAAAAACAAGGAGGAGCGATAGTCTTTCTAAAAATTGAGTGAGGAAGATATGGAGGAGATAACCAAGGAATGGCCTACAGAATTCCTTGTACCGGTTGGAGATGCAGAACTCTCTGACCCCGACCTCATCGAAAGTCCTTTGGTCACCAGGACTGATTATGATGGACAAAGAAATGCAAGGGAAAAGAAGAAAGAGGAGGAAGTGCATGACATGGATAGTGAGGAGAAGGACAACACCTTAGAGGAAACTATGCCTGACTCACCTGGAGGAGGAGGAGGCGATGAAGTAAACCAAGAGGAGGAAGGAGAAAAAGACAAACAATACAAGGGTGAAGTAACACTGCCGAAGTATCCCCTTATAGAGGCTGAGACATCAAAGAAAAGGAAGGGCTCTCTGCAGAAAACCTCAGCGCAGAAGAAGTCCCGAGCCAATAAGCCTCAGTCATAGAATGTGCTCACCACGGATGATGTTGACCTCATCCTCGTAGTTGTAGAAGATGCTTCAAGGACATATTGAAGCAACATGAAGCCAAACAAGAAACAATGTATGAAAGGATTGAGAAAGAACTGAAAGACATCCAACAAGTTATTCAGTCGAGTCGCATAGTGTCCACTGTGCCATCCACTACACAATCTTCAATAGAGAATGTAGAATTGGGGGATGAGCCCACTCAACTATGCATATTAGAAGATGCCACAGAGACTGGACTTCGTCGAGTCCAGGAGGAAAAGGAGTAGGCCACAGAGGCCTTGAGGCAAGAAAAGGAGGAGGCCTTAGAGCAACTTCGGGTTGTGCAACAAGAGACAGATGACCTTCAGGTGAAGTTTGAAGAAGGCAAGAAGAAAATCCAGAAAGAGAAAGACCAACTGCTTGCAGAGAAGACTGTGGTCAAGGAAGTTGTGACTAGAGCATTAAGCTCTATGCCAGGATTGGCACATATGGAAGAAGAGATAGCTGAGAGCCAAGTAGCAAAGCTCATTGAGGCTATTCAGCACCTCCAAGAAATATTAGCAGATCTAGAACTTCAAGAATTTCCTAGCACTCCGAAAGAAGTAAGATATCAGAGGGAATAAACTTCCAAGAGTGCAGTAGAAAGAATCGGGGCGTTGGCCTCAGAATGCAAGCAACTTAGTAATCAAAGTGTACAGACTTATGAGTGCCTTGTAGAAGAACCAGAGCTGAGGACATTGGAGGCATAACTCTAGGAGGTGAAGCAACAGGCGTTGAATGTGAAAGCACAGCTGAAGCATCTTACGACCATTGAGAAGATAAAAAGATCGCAGGAGCAGCACACAGTTCAGCAGCAGGTCACTGCCATCCAGAGCTGAGTTATGGAGGTGACCTAGAGACTCCAGCTAGTGCAGAACAAAGCCTGCACACTGTTCTGAGAGATCGAAGGATAAGGCACATAGCTAGATCAGGTGGTCACAATAGTATAACAACACCCATAAGGGCCTATCACCGAGAAAGTAATATAGGAGTTCACCGAGAAGGAGGCTCTGGCGAAGTAGTAGGTCGAGGCAGCTCGAGCTAAGCTCGAGGCATTCGAAATAGAGTTTCCCAGATCAGAGTGACTCGGTATGATTCACAGGTGAGTGTTGGGGGATTTTTGGCCCTTGACCAGGTTTTGAGGAAACATTGGTCATGTTTAACCATTTTTGGTACTTCGATAGGTTGGTCGAAGATGGAGCGCCCTGGCGAAGCGGAGATCGTGGGATATCTCCCTTTTTGTGGAATTTTTGGGGCTTTTAGGGTTTATGTAATGGGTATGGGATGTCATCCCATGGGTTTACCCATGTTTAGGCCTCTTTTGTAATGTATAAATAAGTAGCTAAGTGATGTAAGAAGTAGTTATGATCAGCTTTTTGCAAGAACCTATGAAGGTTGCTAAGTGTGAATAGTTGTGAATGCTTTGTGCATAGTGTATCTAATACTTGCAGAGATAAGTGCAAGTGTTTTGTAAGTGCTTTGTGCACATACAATGTAAGGATGGGTGCCTTGATCTAATTCGGGGAAGGAGGATCTGGCGAGGTGCGCTCAGATCTCCCGTCATTTGCGGAGTTGGATCTATGGCTTAGTGCATGTAAGAAGATTGGAAGAAGCTAATAAATAAGAAGAAGAGTTGGTGGACATAGCCCCACACTGGGGTGAACCACATATATCCTATGTTATTGTGCTTTATGCAATGTTATTTATGGTGTTTATGTATTCATGTGCTTAATCTTAATGCTTGATAGATTGATTCATTGATGCTTAGTGATTTATATATGAATGAGTGTTACATATGCTATCATGTTATGTGTTGAATGCTTAGATGTGTTTAATATTGATTAATACTGCACTGAACTATAATAAGGGCTTAACCTGCGATGTGAATAAGGGCTAGAGATTAATGAATGTTATTGGCTAAGTGCTATGTTAAGTATTTTGATCACATATCTGTGTCCCAGCTAGGTTGTAGACACTTGAGTCATGCAACCCCTCCTGCCTCTACCTCTGTTGAGATTTCATCTACTTCACAGTTGTTACGGAAAGGGTCGGTAGTTAAGGTTATTTTGGTGCATTGTTGAAGCATTGAAACCTGGTTCTACCCCTGTGCCAACAATACGTCTCCTTCGTTGGTGCTAGTCAACATGACTCCAAGTTAGGTATGGTCTGGTAAGAAGCCTTCTATGCTACATCTCAAAGTATTTGTATTTGAAGCATTTGTGCATGTTCCCAAGGAATGGAGGAGGAAGTTGGAAAAGAAGGCAGTCAAATGTATTTTCATCGGATATAAAGAAGGAATGAAAGGATATAAGCTCTAGGATCTTGCATCAAGGATAACCGTGTACAGTCAAGATATGGTCTTAAGAGAATTCATAGGTAAATCTGAGCTTGAGGAAGTTGTTCAGACCAAGAATAATCCTCATACGGTGCGTTTTGAACTGAGGAATGAAGAAGATGATTCAGATGAGTCGATTGAATATGAGGAAGAGGTGGAACAACAAACTTCGGTGGTAAGGAGTTTAGAAAGAGTAAGAAAACAAGTTAAAAGGTATAGTTTTCTTTACTTTCGTTCCATATTCGTGCTAACTTCCATCGACGATGAGCCCAAGTAGGTTAGTGAGGAAGTCAACTCGATAGAGGGTAAAATCTGTAAGGATTCCATGGTCAAAGAGATGGAATCCTTGTACAAGAATGAGACATGGGATTTAGTCAAGTTACCTAGTGGAAGAAATCTCGTCGGTATCAAGTGGGTGCTCAAGAAGAAAATGAATGCAGTAGGATAAGTCAAGAAGTTCAAAGCTTGACTGGTAGCGAAACATTATTCCCAAGTCGAGGGAGTCGACTTCAGTGAGATTATTTCCCCTGTTGCAAAACTAACTTCCATTAGAGTACTAATGTCTCTGACTGCAACATTCAATCTAGAGATAGAACAGATGGATATGAAGACAACGTTCCTACATGGGGACCTCAAAGAAGAAATGTACATGAAACAACCTAAAGGATTTGTAGTAAAGGGAAAGTAAGAGTTGGTGTGCAAACTCAAAAGATCCCTTTATGGTCTAAAGCAATCACCAAGGATGTGGTACCATAATTTTGATACATACATCCTTAGTTTGGGATTTGTGAGAAGAAAATATGATCACTGCGTATATTCCAAGGAAGAAGGTGTGAATTTCATATATGTAGCTTTATATGTTGATGACATGTAACTTCATTATGGGAATGGTGATTAAGAGAGATCGAGCCACTAGAAATCTTTGGTTGAATCAAAAAAAGTGTATTGAAACAATTTTGAAATGATTCAACATGCAGGATTGCAAACCGATGAAGGTGCCAATTCCTGTGGGAGAAAGGCTTAGTGTTGAACAATGTCCAAAGACACAAGTAGAAATAGAGGACATGGCATGTGTTCCCTATGCAAGTTTTGTTGGTAGTCTAATGTATGCGATGGTCTGCACTCGACCAGACATTGTCCATGCAATGGGAGTGTTGAGAAGGTACATGTCGACACCTGCAAAGGAGCACTGGAAAATTGTCAAGAGAGTATTTAGGTATTTATGTGGCATGAAGGGCTATGCTATATGCTACCAAGGAAAACCAAGAGGTGACAGTGGTAAATTAGATGTACATGGATTTGTTGATGCCGACTGGGCTGGAGATGTGGATTGATGGAGGTAAACCAGTGGATATTTCTTCAAGATGTTCAGTGGAGCAATAAGCTGGATGGGTAAACAACAGGTGGTCATAGCCTTTTAAACAATCGAAGTTGAATACATGGTGGCCACTCATGGAAGAAAAAATCGATATGGATTCAAAGGTTGTGTTCAGGAATCAGGCTTGAGAAGGGAGCTATGAAGGTAAGTTGCAACAATCAAAGCACAATATTTATGGAAAAGAATCCTTCTTATCATTCAAAGACTTGGCACATTGATGTACAATACCATTTTGTAAGAGACATGGTGGAAAGTAACAAGGTGCTATTGGAGAAATTAGACACGTTGGAAAACATAGTAGACTCGTTGGCCAAGTCTGTGAGTGTTGTGAAGTTCTCTTGGTGCAGAGAGGCAATGGGCATTGTTTTCCTGGGTCTGTGAGTGACATTTCAGGAATCTCTTGTTTCAACAAAGAAGACAACAAGTGGGAGAATGTTGTGTTGTTATATTATTTGCAGTGAAAGTCTAGTCAAGGTAAATCAACTGATGATTGAAGGTCAAAGTGGACCGATAGCAGGTTGAAGTCGAGGTAGATCGAGAGCTAGTCGAAGGTCAAGGAAGTTGATTGGGTAAATTCGAAGTCGAATATATCGATGACAAGTCAACTGACAAGAGGTCGAAGTGTGAGCATGAGATGAATGACTATAGACCAAATGAAGGTTGATTGGTAGTTGAATGGTAAACCCGACATGGATTTGGTTGTAACAGAATCCTGGGATTTGCGATATTTGTAGCCAATGATATGCATGGATCTGTAACTATTTTTTTGGTGCCAATCTTTAGGGGGTTTCCTATTGTAAAGCCTATAAAGAGGCATGTTGTAAGGCCGTAAAGGCTGTTGTTGTAAGGTAATCATAGAATTCACTTTTGCAGGTTAATTCATGTGTACGTGTAGGTTGTTGGTCATGCATATGTAAGTCGAATTGGCTATAGGGTTGTTCTTTCCTATGCAAGAGGGTATGATGTCGATTGTGTCTTAGGTTTGGACCAAGGTTATACATGTAACCCTTTATTCTAATTGAATAAGACAACAAGAGAGAATAACACTCAAAGGAATGTTGGTTTTCCTGGTTAAGGGTTTACATGGTAAAATCTCGGTGTACTATGTGATTTCTTGTGTCATTTTCATTCTTGATTAAATTCTTCTTCTCTTCTGCTAGGATTAGTGTGGAAGTGTCCTACATTTCCTGACATTAACCAATTCCCTTTACTTAAAAAAACACATGGTGGAGAAAACATATGAAGTACAACAATCAACACTTACAAAAGTAACTCAATATCTATAAACAAAAGAATCATTACACAGTGCACCACAAATGCACATACAACATTCACACAAACACAAATAGATTTATAGTGGAAACTTAATTGGGAAAACCAATTTCAAATTGATATGTTCCCCTCGCTATTATTTTGTAGAATATTTTACAATAATCACTTAGTCAACCTCTTCACTCTCTCTTTATAATCAAATTCATTACACTACCACGATGTAGGCCATGGAAACATTTTGATTTCCCCCCTATCCCTAGAGTGCTCCTACATTCCTTCCTCATTTGCAATATTTACTCTCCTGTTTAATTGTATCTTTTGAAAAGTGGCCTTTCAATCCTTGGCCCAATTCTTCAAATGTTGTAATTTCCCCTTCACCTTCTCTAACTTTCACCATTCTGACTAATAAATGTCATCTAACTTAATCTCCCTTGACGTATCTCCATTCCATGATTGCAACCTGCATGTGTCAATGTTCTACTCATCCATGTATTAACCCAACTCATTTGATATACCCTCCTTATATCTTCTTAATGTGTCTTCTATTTCCTTTTGGTTTCCCAATACACTACCATGTAGTTTATTTCTATTTATCCATGTGATTTAATGACTCCTCCTCACGTGATTCCTTCTTTTATTTCTCTATCTAAATCCTTCTACTAACCTCCTTCATAGTAGCTGGTACTTTTTTGGATTCATACCATACTTACCTCATGGAAACCCCATCAATCCCTTAGTTAATTGGACACTAATCATGCATTGTTGTTGGGTCTTTTTCAAAGCCTCCCCACACACTCCTTGGTAGACTTGACAAGGTTTTCTTGGTGCTCTCCCATACACTATTGTGTAACATCCTCAGCCACCCAAGCTGAGCCACATCACAGATTCTCAACTTCTTTCACTCTGAAACCAAACTGTAACATCCTCGTTACAAAACTTCTTATGATACCATAGGGTAACATCATCCAGATTACTATTGAACAATGATAAGACAAAATACATTGCAGGGATTCTACCCTAAAAATTAGTCTGCGCAACATCACTTGAAGTAACACGCTCAACCCCAAGCTTGAGTTCATGACATACAAGTTATAATAATGGAAGTAATACAAAACAACTACACACAAGGATATTGAACACACAACACTACTGTGTGTGCAACCATTTTGGTTTCAAACACCAAATTTGTTCTCCTTGTGCGCGTGGACTGCCTCTCTGTGCACACAAACAAACCCAGCCTCTTGTGCACACAAATTATTTCCCTGCACCCACAACCATTCTAACATTTCCCTAGAGAATCATGTCCAAAATCATAAGGTTAAATTAACAGGAAAACTAACAATAAATGTCATAATCATGCACAACTATGATAATGAATATCAACACCACACTTACGTGTGTAAGAGACAATATACAGAATAAAGACAATTACTTATATGCAACAACATGCAAGAATTAAACACATATTAGACACATATAATTAATCACACAATAAATGAGACAAGCACATAAGACACTTATATTTTAAGAAAGTCACCAACTGCGCACAAAACTCAAACGTTCCTCCCAACCATAGAATTTGTTTCTCATATACTTTTATCAATAGGTCACCCCCGAGCTGGGGTTTAACTCCACCAGGGAAAAAGGATTCCTAATGCCAAGCTAAGGTATGATAATAATTAGAATTGCTCAGTCCAAGGTGCCCATCGTTGTAACTAGCCTATAGTTCTCTCCTTCTCCACGCACCTGTCACACCCAAGGAAGTGTGCCCCTTCTCTTCTCAACATTCCCTCGACTTCCCCCACTTCTCTTCCAGGGTTGCAACAACAAACTGGATAGGAAGTCTTAGATCCCTGCAACTAATGCCCAGCATAATAGGGAAAAATTCCTAGCAAAAATCACACCTGGAGAGATTTCTCACGGTCTTGACAACCCGCCTCTTTGACAACAAATATCTCGCCTAGGGAGAGTGCTCACGAGCCTGAAAACCTACCTCTTTGAAAACAAAACTCTCACCTAAATATATTTCTCAGCGGCCCAACAACCTTCCTCTTTGATAGAAAAACTATGATTACAATACATAAACCCCTTACAATCTCCTCTCTACAAATAAGGTAATAGTCGTCCTCTCTCAGATGGTCTGACCCATTCTGCACACGAGAGTGAATAATGAATAATCCCCCCAAAACACACTAAGGCCAACAACATATATTGCATTCCTTAAACTTGACACTTGTCACCTTCAAAATTATCTTTCACCACTTGGTGACTCATTCCCATTCCTGGGAAATTAGGATAAATAAATATCCGTAACTTACACTTTTCCATAAATATTAATAAAATATTCCCCTAAGACTTAAGTCCCCCCCCCCTTCCTTTTTCCCTTTTCTGGTGGAGTTATCCCCCCATCTCTTTTCGTCTTATCTATCTACGCGCAGTGATGTAATATTATATTCATAACTTGAATATGATTACTTTCACATGGATAGGTGCACTAACCTATTTGTGTCCCGACTCACCAACCTCATAACCACACAGGCTCTCCGACCTCAATACATATACAACCACACAAAAACATACACACACACATATATAACTTGGCTCAGTGAGCACCTCCAAGTCATCCATGTGCACTTACCCAAGTGTGCGTAACACTGTGAAATGTGCGCACCCTTTCTTTGATAACAACTCCCGCCCCCCCACGTGTACTACTCAGATGCGCGCAACAACAAAACTTGGTGCCAATAACTCACCAACCTATATGTACATTTACATTTACAATTGGTTCTAATGAGTCACTAGCCTATGTACAATTACAAAGGGTTCGGATTAGGGACATTACATTCCCATCCCCCTTATTTATACACTATTCTCAGTGTATCATATATACATGTACATACAAAATTTCAATTTTTTTTTAAAAGATGTGGGTACTTTGCATGCATAGCATCTTCACGCTCCCAAGTTGCATCCCCGGGACCATACCAGGTCCATTGGACCTTTACCTGCTCCATTACTCGATCCCATGGCTTTTTGTTTTTTTGATTCAATATGAAAATCGGTCGCACTCGAAAATTTCCTTCTGGCTCCACCTGAATCACATTCCAATCAATAATATGATCAGCATCAGTTACGTACTTTTTTAAGAAATGATACATGGAAAACATTATGAATACACAAGGATGCAAGAAATGCAATCATACATGCGGCAGGACCAATCCTCTCTAGGGTTTCAAATGGCCCACACTAACGCATTTTCAACTTAGAACAATTCCCCAACTTTAGGGAACTAGACCTAGATTTTACTTTCAAGAACACATGATCACCCACTTTAAAATCTTTGTGGCTTCTTCCTTTATATGTGCAACTTTTCTTCATGTCTTAGGAAGACTTTAAATTCTACCTTATCTTTACCATCTCCTCTTCCATTTCCCTAAGCAGATATGGCCCAACTACTGCGCAACCTGTTGGGTTGTCCCAACTGACTGGTGTGTTGCACTTTCTACCATAAAGTGACTCAAATGGGCTCATCTTTAGAGATGCCTAATACCAATTATTGTAATCAAACTCTACCAAGTGAAGGTAGTCTTCCCATTCTGATGGTTTATCCATCACATACATCCTAAACATATCTTTAATCACCTAATTTACCCTTTCTATTTGTCCATCTATCTTAGGGTGATATGTTGTGCTAAAGTTCAAATTTGTCCCAAATCCTTTAAATATCCCTTTCCAAAATTTCGAGGTGAACTTGGAATATCTGTCAGACACAATTGTCTTAGGTATACCATGAAACTTAGCAATTTCTCGCATGTATATTTCAGCAATATTGGTTTCCTTGTGGGCTAACTTCACTGGATAAAATGGGAATATTTAGTAAGCTTGTCCACCACCACTATAATAGAATCATGATGCTTAGCAGTCCTAGGTAGCTTAGTAATGGAATCTATGGTAAAAAATCCCCACATCCACTCAGGAATAGACAAAGGTTGTAGAAAACTAGATGTATGTCTGTGCTCATCCTTGACCTTCTGACATTCAAGGAATCTAGCAATAAAATCAACAACTTCCTTTTTCATACCTGGCTAATAGTATTTCTTTTTTACTACGACAACTATCTTCTGGTAACCTGGATGTACAACATAAGGAACCTTATGCATATCTGGAAATAACAAACTTTTCAATTCCTGATCATTTGTCACATAGACTCAACACCTATACATGAGGATTCCATCCTCTTTTAGCTCATAACCTTCAAAATTTTGTTGCGACATACCTTGTTATAAATTCACCTTTATGTCCACATAGCATTGATTTGATTTGGAAACTTTTAAAAAAAATTCACACAAATCTAACTTGTACATGCTAATGGTTTTAGCATGCATCTCATGCAACCTCCTGCTAAGTGCATCAACCACCTTGTTCTATGTTCCTATGATATGATTTTTTTCAAAGTCATACTCACTGAGGTATTCTAACCACATTCTTTTTCTAGCATTTAAACTTGGTTGTCCAAATAGATACTTCAAACCACTATGGTTTGTTCTTAGCTCAAATCTCTTACCCATGAGATAATGTTGCCGCATCTTCAAGGAATGCACTATGGCCGCCAATTCTAATTCATGAGTAGTGTTAGCACTAGAAGTCACCTCTACATTGCTGCAAAGGTAAGCCCAATACCCATCATTTTTGGGGGTGGATGTTGTTTTAAAAGTGGAAGGTCGATGGCCAAAACTCAACAACATGAAATATGTTCAACACAAAACTGGACAGGAAATGCACAGGGACGTGAGGGCCACATTAAATTCAGTCAAGAAATTGAGTTAAAGCGAGAGCAGAGGGAAGACTTAGGAGAAAGGGTGAAGGAGACTTCTCTGGGCATCAGGCCTTCCAACAGCTCATAGAATAAAACCCAATCTCAAGAGAATTCTTGAGCTCAAATTCAGACACCGAAATATGTCTGCAAGGGACACATTCACAGCTACAATATGATCAAACCTCCGTCATCCTGCAACTGTAACAGCTCGACTAGATCCTCCATGCACGAGCCATTCAATGTGAGAAGGAAGCAGATGCACAGGGAAATGAATAAAACTGACCATGATACCACTATAATCAAACCTCCATTACAGCAGTATAATGATACTCGACTAGATCATCCATGCCAGAGTGTTTTAAACAGCTTTCACAGACAAAATGGAAAGAGGGAAGCTAACTTCTATTAACATGAAATTCTCAAGTCGATTACATAACTAGAGAAAAACTCTGACAGAACAAAATTACAGATGGGATCTTTGCTCAACCAAAGACCATTACAAAATCACAGAAATCTATCTATATACTCAAAAATTTTGCCATTCTTAGCAAATGTGTGCTCAAGCTTCCATGGCGTTGCGTCTTCTCAGTCAGAATGCACCTACAGTCTCCTATGTGCACTCCTTCCTCTGTCAGACGTGATCTTGACTCTACCAGTCCCTCTGAGTCTTTGTTATGTCAAACTACGCACACAGTGTCTTTGTGCACGTGATCTCAGAACACCTGAGCTGACAGTCTACCTTCACAGTCAGACGATTATGACTTTTCATTCATGGGGGAGACGATGCTCCAACCACCTCCCCCATTTCATAACTGCTTCATCGGGATCAGGACATCCCAAGTCAAACTTGGCACCTGGGAGATGTGGCAACCTCTCCTTGGTCATCTGCTGCTTCGTTGGACATTTACAGAGGGACCCGACTGGAGGACGTAGATGGAGCTGACGAGGATGAGGTGATGGGCGCGACCGACAGGCTACTAGGTATGCATGGGTATTGAGGTGTAAAGGTGTAGGGTGATGCAGCATAGGGAGAGGACATGGAGGCTGCAGTGGTGTGTGATTGGTCGAGGGGAAGTGGAAGACACATGGAGGGAGGTGAGAGGGGGAGCGAGAGCGGGAGATGTGACAAACAGAGGGGGGGAGATTGAGTGGGAGATAGGTGTCAGGAGAGTGGAAGGTGGT
>ML793941.1:69473-88922 GCA_009831015.1 Picea engelmannii
CCCCCCCCCCGTTAAAGGAAGAATGTCGGGGGCGGTCCAATATGGATCATGCACTATACATCCGAGTGCGCAGATCTCAACCGACTAGATCTACGCACCCCTTAGCACCACGCGCCCGGGCATAAAAACTTAGGATAAGTAGCATTTAGTGGGTTTTTAGCCCCTTTTCTTCGCATTCTTCCACCCAAGGGCCAAATCCAACAGGGAAAACATCCCATACAATAATATGTGATAACATTAGGTTCCATGGGGGATAGAGTCCTCCCCACGAGGCTCTAAGATCTCCTTCTGCAACTCCAGACGCCTTCTGCATTGGGATATGTAATCAAGCTCAAAAAACCTTGTTGGGGAATATCGACCGATAAGTAAAAAATGAAAATAAACACGCATGGGCTCCATAGGAGCTTATTTATATACAGTCCTAAACTAATTGATTTTTACATGGTTCTAGGTGAAATAAAATTTCCACCATAGCCATTCAAGTAACTTTCTGACTGGAATTTCTCTTACTCTGTCAATGATGAATAACAGATGATGCAATCGTGACAGCAGAGAAATTACAACCTTCAGCTTCTCTCCCAAGGCTGGAATTGAGATAAATTTGGGTAGTTCCAAGCTATGAAGAAAATGTCACTCCAAGTACTCACTGACAAACTCGTAGAATGAGTGGAAAACTCTAAGAAGTTTGTGACATAAATTTTTCTCTGCTCCACAACTACTCACACATGGTCGAATATCTATGGTAAGCACAGGTGGATGAGAAGCTGATGCAGGCTGGCTGCTCTTAGGCAATGGATTCTCACCAACAGGCTCAAGACAGGAGCCAAAATGCCCCTTTTGTTGCTCCTCTGGTTCTTCTAATTCTTCTTCCTGGCTCTCCCAAGGGTCAGATTCATAATCATCATAAATGGGACCTGTGGGAAAATTCCGCTCTTTGTTTTTTGCAGGCCCAGGATGGTTGATTCCCTCATAATATTTTTCTTTAGTGAATAGACGATAAGGCTCTGCAATATGCTCTTGGAAATCCTGGATATCTAGCTCAGAATCTGATTCATGGCAGTCATACACAGGTTGGTTGCTTCCTGAGTCGTCAAAATATGGTGCAGGGATCTGCTGCTCTTCCTCAAAAAGACAGCAGTCCCGATATGCCTTCAATTCCTCTATCTCTGTAGAAAGAGATTTCACCAGCTCCACCAACTCACTCAGAGCATGTTCTTCCTCCTGGTCCTCATCCTTACAACTTTCCTCTGATGCAGACAAACATGGAAGAGAAAGAACTGATTTATGATCCAAGTCATCAGGCTCATCCTCACAGCCTACGTAGGAAGCAACTATTTCTTGAATACAGTCGTTGTATCCCTCACAACAGCTATGAAAAAATAATTCAGAGGGATAAATATTCTAACAATGAGTGTCAAAAGCTGCATGAAATTCTCCCAGTGAAGAAATTCAAGCAGGGGGTAAAGAATGATACCAATCACGAGCATCCCCTGCTAAAGAGAACATGAACATCTTCATTAATGCATCCTCATGATGTATCTCCCACTGGTTCATGAGTTCATGAAACTCACTAAGATGTTGAGCAGGGTTGTCCTCTTTATGCTCTCTAAATATAGGCAAATAATCATTCCATTCATTTGGAGTAGGGACATCATTTGGAAAATCAGGAACAACAGAAAAATCAAAAGGAGCAAACCTTCGAGCCATAATTCTGCCCATTTCATACCAGTGGAGTTGCCAATCGATCCTTCAACCATGGAGTCGCCAAGTGAATGATGTGTAGTAAGAGTGTGTCTGGTATTTGTTCACCATCAAAGACCAGATCTGATCGTTGTGTTCTCCCAAGGGCTACCAGGTGTAGCCAGAAGAAGCCACACTGAAACAGTCGAGTTGAGACAGTGGAGTCGCCAAGTGCATAGTTGCAATCTTCAATGTACTAAGTTTTGATGCACCTTCAGAACCAATAATCTTTGTCGTTCAATCCTAGGGAAAATATTCAATTCATCCCCGACAACGACGCTAGAAATGTTAGCACTAGAAGTCACCTCTGGATTGCTGCAGAGGTAAGCCCAATACCCATCATTTTTTGGGGTGGATGTTGTTTTAAAAGTGAAAGGTCGATGGCCAAAACTCAACAACATAAAAGATGTTCAACATAAAACTAGACAAGAAATGCATAGGGAGGAGAGGGCCACATTAACTTCAATCACTGAATTGAGTTAAAGCGAGAGTAGAGGGAAGACTTAGGCGAAAGGGTGAAGGAGACTGCTCTGGGCATCAAGCCTTCCAGCAACTCATAGAAGAAAACCCAATCTCAAGAGAATTATTGATCTCTAATTGAGACACTGAAATATGTTTTCAAGGGACACAGTCACAACTGCAGTATGATCAAACCTCCATCATCCTACAACTGCAATAGCTCGATTGGATCCTCCATGCCCGAGCCATTCAATGCGAGAAGGAAGCAAATGCACAGGGAAGTGAATAAAAATGACCATGATACCGCTATAATCAAACCTCCATTACAGCAGTATAACGATCCTCGACTGGATCATCCATGCCCGAGTGTTTTAAACAACTTTCACAGACAAAATGGAAAGAGAGAATCTGACTTCTATTAACATGAAAGTCTCAAGTCGATTACATAACCAGAGAATAGCTCTGGCAGAACAAAATTACAAATGGGAGCTCTGCTCAAATAAAGACCATTAAAAAATCACAGAACTCTATCTATATACTAAAACATTTCTCCATTCTTAGTAGAGGCATGCTCAAGCTTCTATGGTGTTGCATCTTCTCAGTCAGACTGCACCTGTAGTCTCCTCTGCACACGCCTTCCTCTATCAAACGTGATCTTGACTCTGTCAGTCCCTCTGAGTCTCTGTTCTGTCAGACTGCACACAAAGTCTCTCTTTGCACGCGATCTCAGAACACTTGAGCTGACAATCTGCCTTCATGGTCAGACGGTTCTGACTTTTCATTCATGGGGGAGACGATGCTCCATCCACCTCCCCCGCTTCATAAATGCTTCATCCGGATCAGGACATCCCAAGTCAAACTTGGCACCTAGGAGAGGTGGCGGCCTCTCCTTGGACGTATGCTACTTCGTTGGACCTTTGCAGAGGGACCTGACTGGCGGACGTGGATGGAGCTGACGAGGATGAGGCGATGGGCACGACCAGTAGGCTACTGGGTATGCGTGGGCGTTGAGGTGTAAAGGTGCGGGGTGAAGTAGCACAAGGAGAGGACGTGGAGGAAAAGGGGAGGCTGCAATGGTGTGTGATTGGTCGAGGGGAAGTGGAAGACACATGGCAGGAGGTGAGAGGGGGAGAGGGAGCGAGAGATGTGATAGATACAGGGGGGGAGATTGAGTGGGAGACAGGTGTCGGGAGAGTGAGAGGCAGTAAGGGAGATCTTTAAGTAGTATACTCAGAGGGGGGGAGTGGTAAGTGGGAAAGGTTGAGGGAGGGTCTGAGTTAATAATGAGGCACCACATTAGTGGGGGGCCCGTTCTCAGAAACCACCAACTCGGACCCCCCCCCCCCTCGTTAAAGGCAGAATGTCGGGGGGGTCTGATATGGATCCTGCGCTGTAGATCCGAGTGCGCAGATATCATTCGCCCAGATCTATGCGCCCCTTAGCACCACGGGCCCAGGCATAAAAACTTAGGATAAGCGACATTTAGTGGGTTTTTAGCCCCTTTTCTTCGCATTCTACCACCCAAGGGCCAAATCCAATGGGGAAAACACACCATACAATAATATATGATAAGATTAGGCTCCATGGAGGAAAGAGAGCTCCCCGCGAGGCTCTAATATTTCCTTCTGCATTGGGCTATGGAGTCAAGCTCAAAACACCCTGCTGAGGAATACCCGTTGATAAGTAAAAAACGAAAATAAACACACATGGGCTCCATAGGATCTTATTTATATACAATCCTAAACTAATTGATTTTTACATGGTGCTAGGTGAAAGAAAATTTCCACCATAGTCATTCAAGTAACTTCCTGACTAGAAGTTCTCTTACTCTGTCGGTGATGAATAATAGATGATGCAATAATGACAGCGGAACGATTACATCCTTCAACTTCTCTCCCAAGGTTGGAATTGAGATAAAGTTGGGTGGCTCCAATCTATGAAGAAAATTCCACTCCAAGTACTCGCTGACAGGCTCATAGAATGAGTGGCAAACTCCAAAAATTTTGTGACATAAAGCCTACTCTGCTCCATAGCTGATGACACATGGCTGAATATCTCTGGTAAGCACAGGTGGATGAGAAGATGATGCAGGTTGGATGCTCTCAGGCGATGGATGCTCACCAATAGGCTCAGGATAGGAACCAAAATTCCCCTTCTGTTGCTCCTCTGGTTCTTCTAATTCTTCTTCTTGGATCTCCCAAGGGTCGAATTCATAATCATCATAAACAGGACCCATGGGAAATTTCTTCTCTTTGTTTTATGCAGGCCCGGGATAGTTGATTCCCTCATAATATTTTTATTTAGTGAATAGAGGATAAGGCTCTGTTGTATTCTCTTGGAAATCCTGCATATCTAGCTTGGAATATGATGCGTAGTTGTCATACACAGGTTGGTTGCTTCTTGAGTCATCAAAATATGGTGCAGGGATATATTGCTCTTCCTCAAAAATGTAGTAGTCTCGATATGCCTTCAATTCTCTATCTTTGTAGAAAGAGATTTTACCAGCTCCACCAACTCACTCAAAGCATGTTCTTCCTCCTAGTCCTCATCCTTACAACTTTCCTCTGATGCAGGAGAACATGGAAGAGAAAGAACTGATTTTTGATCCAATTCATCAAGCTCATCCTCACAGCCTGCGTAGGAAGAAGCTATTTCTTGAATACAATCATTGTATCCCTCACAACAACTATGAAAAATTAACTCAGAGGGATAAAAATTATGACAATGAGCATTGAAAGTTGCATGAAATTCTCCCAGTGAAGAAATGTTAGCAGGAGGTAAAGAATGATACCACTCACGAGCATCCCTTGCTAAAGAGACCATGAACATATTCATTAATGCATCCTCATGATGTATCTCCCACTGGTGCATGAAACTCACTAAGATGTTGAGTAGGGTTGTCCTCTTTACACTCTCTAAATATAGGCAAATAATCATTCCATTCATTTGGAGTAGGGACATCATTTCGAAAATCAAGAACAACAGAAAAATCAAAAGGAGCAAACCTTCAAGCCAGAATCCTATCCATTTCAGACCAGTGGAGTTGAATCGACCCTTCAACCATGGAGTCACCAGGTGAATGATGTGAAATAAGAGTGTGTCTGGTATTTGTTCACCATCAAAGACTAGATCTGATCATTGTGTTCTCTCAAGGGATACCAGGTGTAGCCAGAATCAACCACACTGAAACAATGGAATTGAGACAGTGGAGTCACCTCAGTGGAGTCGCCAGGCACACAGTTGTAATCTTCAATGTACTGAGTTATGATGCACCTTCAGAACTAGTAAGATTTGTTGTTCAATACCAGGGAAAATATTCAATTCATCCCTGACAACGGCGCTAGAAATTTTAGCACTAGAAGTCACCTCTGGATTGATGCAGAGGTAAGCCCAATACCCATCAGTTTTTGGGGTGGATGTTGTTTTAAAAGTGGAAGGTTGATGGACAAAACTCAACAACATGAAAGATGTTCAATAAAAAACTGGACAGGAAATGCATAGGGACGTGAGGGCCACATTAAATTCAGTCAGGAAATTGAGTTAAAGCGAGAGAAAAGGGAAGACTTAGGATAAAGGGTGAAGGAAACTGCTCTGGGCATCAGGCCTTCTAGCAACTCATAGAAGAAAACCCAAGCTCAATAGAAATATTGAGCTCAAATTCAAACACCGAATTATGTCTCCAAGGGACACATTCGTAGTTTCAGTATGATCAAACCTCCATCATCCTACAACTACCACAGCTCGACTAGGTCCTCCATGCCCAAGCCATTCAATGTGAGAAGGAAGCAGACACACAGGGAAATGACTAAAACTGACCATGATACCGCTATAATCAAACCTCCATTACATCAGTATAACAATCCTCCACTGGATCATCCATGCCCGAGTTTAAACAACTTTTACAGACAAAATGGAAAGAGGGAAGCTGACTTCTATTAACATGAAAGTCTCAAATCGATTACATAACCAAAGAATAACTCTGGCTGAACAAAATTACATATGGGAGCTCTTCTCAACCAAAGACCATTACAAAATCACAGAACTCTATCTATATACTCAAAATTTTCACCATTCTTAGCAAAGGCATGCTCGAGCTTCCATGGTGTTGCGTCTTCTTAGTCAAACTGCACTTGCAGTCTCCTCTGCGCATGCCTTCCTCTGTTGGACGCGATCTTGACTCTACAAGTCCCATAAAGGACCTCACCTATGTGACATTTCTTGGTGTCGTCCATTCCTCAATGGATTTTATCTTTTCTGGATCAACAAGTATTCCTTCCTTGGAAATAATATGACCCAAATAATGAATCTATCACTAGTAAAATGAGCACTTTCTCAACTTTGCATAAATTTTATGCTCCCTCGGTACTTGTAACACCATCCTCAAGTGCTTCTCGTGCTCTTTTTCAGACTTTGAGTAAATAAGTATGTCATCCAAAAATACAATGACAAACTTATCTAAGTAACTTCTGAAAACTCCATTCATCAAACACGTGAAGACAAATGGTGCATTTAACAACCCAAATGGCACCACTATGAACTCATAATGTGTGTATCTCGTTATGAAGGAAGTCTTGCTAATGTATTATTTCTTAATTCTCACTTGGTGATATCCATATTTGAGATCAATCTTTGAAAATATCTACATGCCTCTCAGCCAATCAAAAAGGTCATCTATCCTTGGCAAAGGATACTTGTTCTTTATTGTTACCTTGTTCAACTTCCCAAAGTTGATACAAAGTCTCATCATACCATCATTGTTCTTCATGAACATTACCAAGGCACTCCAAGGCAACACACTTGGGCGTATATACCCCTTCTTTAGAAGCTCTTCGATTTGCATCTGTAACTCCTTCAGCTCGTGTGTACTCATCCTATAAGAAGTCTTGGATATGGGTGTTTCTCCAGTAATCAGGTCTATAGAGAAATCAATATCTCTTTTTGGTGACAACCCGATATCTCTTTAAAGACATCCTCAAACTCTTTCATTATTGCTTAGTCTTCAACACTCGATACCTTATCCTTAGGTTCCTTATCCATGTGCGCTACAAATACTTGACATCCTTTCCTGTAACTTTTCTTCAATTGCAAAAATGAACCTTCTCTGATAGTTACAGATCTTGGAATTCCTTTAATTCTCCTTAATTTCCCTTCCTCATCCAAGCAAGTAAATTCCTTATTGTAACAGTCTAGAACAACATGATGTTGATCCAACCAATCCATACCAATGAGGAAATCATACGAGCCCATAGGTATGATATTAAAATCATATTTTGTGTGCAATCCATTCATTTCCATTGGACATGCCTTAATCATCTCAGTAATTTTCCTTTTTTCTCATGTAGCTAACTGCACTAACCAAGGTTTTCCAATCTTGCTTCTCGACAATTAGAATCTTTCCACCATCTTAGAGTCTAGATAACTATGACTAGCTACTGAATCAATTAAAATAGCAATGGAGTGGTCATTAATCTTACCTTCCACTTCAATCTTGTGCGAATGAAACTCAATTTTCTTGTTATCCAACGCTATGTAAATCCTAGGCACATTTCTTCCCATGTATTCAACTGTCGCAACTTGTTGTACACTATGCATAGTCCTCACATTTTCACTTCTTTGAGGGAAATCACTACGCATATGATATCCACCACAACTCCAACATTGAATAGGTTTCTTCCATGGATTTTTCCCCACTATCTTCAGCATTCTAGGCTCCTTGAGAGTTGGTTGTCCTTGCACAGTATTTCTAAAAAATGGTGGCTTAGTCCCCTTCTTCCTTTGTTCCACCTTGCTTTTCATCTTGTCTTCCCAATATTTTTGGAAAGTCAATCTTCCCCTTCGTTGATCATACAAACATTTAGCGTGCCTTTTTGTTTCCTCCAATGTCTTGGGATCATCATATTGTACCTTGTCAATGATAAATGAGAGCAACCCACTCAGATACCTATGAATTTTAACTTGAATCTTATTTCATACTCATCTATTGTCATACTCCCAAGCTTGAGTTTGAAGAAATCCTTCATGTTCTTGTCATAGTATCGCTTGGTTAAGTATTTCTTTTTAAAATACCTCTTGAACTCCCTCCAAGTAACCTTCTTCTCATCAATGTGTTGCACTTGCATGAATTGATCCCACCACATTGATGCTTTTCCTTTTAGCTGATAGATGGAAGTTCTCCCTTTTTCCTGCATAGAATAGTTATGCAATTGGAAGTACTTCCTCATACACAACAACCAGGTCTCTGAATCTTCATCCTTCTTGTTCTCACCATCAAAGGTAGGAGGCTTGATCTTATTCATTTCTCCATGTTGCTTGTCCACCCCATTCCTTCTCTTGTGATCTTTTGATAGGAGATGGACTTGAGATATTATGTGCTTTCCTAAATGAATACTTCGGTGAGTGGTGATGATGCCTATTATCACTTCTTACTTCTCTTCTTTTCTCATCATGAGACCTGCGACTTCTTGACCTACTTGACTTTGTCTCTTTGTCCATTTTCTTTTCTATTATGTCCAATATTTGCATCAATTTGACATTAAAGTCATCTTGCTGCTCCTTGGATTTCATAAGCCTTTCATTATCAGCTTTATATATTTGGACATATTTTTGCAGTACCTTTATGGTTTCTACCAAGTTAATGTTCTCTTCCTTAGATTTTGTACCATTAGCACCCAAACCGACATACAGATCACTAAATTCATCATCATGGCTAAAATCTCTCTCCGCTTCTTCCATGCTTCTTGAATTTTTGTGTTGTTTCTGTCTTGCTTTAATCACTGATAATTCTACAAAATGTGCAGGCAACAATATTTGTTAGGTGAATTCATGAGAACTCTACACCATTTTGTCAAAATCCTTTCTTTTGAAGCCCATGCACGCACTAACATCCAACATGTATCAATGTGTGATGTCAATATTTGACATATTCACCGCGTGTCATTATTAAGCATGCACCACCAATTTTTCTTTGTGCAACCCCATTCTTTAGTGTGCACACCCATGCACTATTGTTTACTGCGTATTTCCATTTTCTCACCTCACAATGTCCATAATTTAGTGTGCACACTTGCACATTATTATTTTAGGCGCACCATGGCTACATTGTAGTTCTAAATTCGACCACTTACCATTCGAAATATTTCTTTAAATAGAAACTCAACCCATTGAGGCTCAATGTTGAAACCATAGCTCTAATACCACAATGTAACATCTCCATCCACCTAGGTTGGGCCACGTCACACATTCTCAACTTATGTCGCTCTTAAACCAATCTATAACATCCTTGTTACCAAACTTCTTCTGATACCATACGGTAACATTATTCAGATTACTAATGAACAATGTTAAACCAAAATACATTGTGCATATTCCAACCTAAACATTATTCTGCGCAATATCACTTGAAGTAACGCGCTCAACCCCAAGCTTAAGTTCGTGCCACACAACTTATAACATCGGAAGTAATACAAAACAATTACGCACAAGCATATTGAACACACATCACTACTGTGTGTGCAACCATTCTAGCATCACACACCAAATATGTTCTCCTTGTGCACATGGACTATCTCTCTGTACGCACAAGCGAACCCAACCTCTTATGCACAAAAAATATTTCCATGTGCACACAACCATTCTAACATTTCCCCGAAGACTCATGTCCAATATCATAAGGTTAAATTAACAGGAAAACTAACAATAATTGTCATACTCATGCACAACTATAACAATGAATATCAACACCACACTTTTGTGTGCAAGCAACAATATACATAATAAAAACAATTACTTTTATGCAACAACATACAAGAATTAAACCCATATTAAACACAAATAATTAAGCACACAGTAAATGAGACAAGAACATAAGACACTTATCTTTTATGAAAGTCACCAACTATGCATAGAACTCAGACGTTCCTCCCAACCATAGAATCTGTTGCTCATATAATTTCAACAACAAACCACCCTTGAGCTGGGGCTTAACTCCACCATGGAAAAAGGATTCCTAATGTCATGCTAAGCTCTGATAATCAACAATATTTCTCAGTCCAAGGTGTCCATTGCTGCAACTAGCCTACAATATCTCATTCCCCACACACCTTTCACACCCAAGGAAGTATGCCCCTTCTCTTCTCAATAGTCCCTCGACTTCCCCCACTTCCCTTCTAGGGTTCCAACAACAAACTGGATAGGAAGTCTTAGTTCCCTACAGCTAATGCCCAACACACTAGGGAAAAATTCCCAGCAAAAATCTCACCTGGAGAGATTGCTCACAGGCCTGACAACCTGCCTCTTTGATAGAAAATCTCTCACCTAGAGAGACTGCTCACGGGGCTGACAACTCACCTGTTCAACAACAAATCTCTCACCTAGAGAGACTGCTCATGGGCCTGACAACCTGCCTCTTCGATAGAAAAACTCTAATTACAATACAAACACCCCTTACAAGCTCCTCTCCACAGATAAGGTAATAGTTGTCCTCTCTTAGATGGTTTGACCCCTTCTGCACATGAGAGTGAATAATGAATAATCTCCCCCAAAACACACTAAGGCTAACAATATATATTGCATGCCTTAAACTTGAAACTTGTCACCTTCAAAAGTAGCTTTAGCCACTTGTTGACTCATTCCCATTCCCAGAAACTTAGGATAAATAAATATCCATAACTTACAATTTTTCGAAAATATTAATAAAATATTCCCTAAGACTTGACTCCCCCCCCCATTTTCCCTTTTCCGGTAGAGTTAGCCCCCTATCTCTTTTTGCCTGATTTTTCTGTGTAGAACGATGTAGCATTATATTAATAACTTGAGTATTATTACTTTTACATGGATAGGCGCACTGGCCTATCTGCTTCCTGAATCACCATCCTCATAACCACACAGGCTCTCCAGCATCAACACACACACACACACACACACACACACACACACACACACATAACTAGTCTCGGTGCGCACTTCCAATTCATCCCTATGCACTTACCCAAGTGTGTGCAACACTGTGAAATGTGTGCACCCTTTCTTTGATAACAACCCGCCCCCCTCCCGCACACTGCTCAGGTGCACACAACACCAAAACTTGGTTCCAACGACTCACTAACCTATATGTACATTTACATTTTCGTTCCAATGTCTCACTAGGTTATATGTACAATTACAAAGGGTTCGAACTAGGGACATTACATAGTGTAAGTGAGACATTTGTGGAGTCTCCCCAAAAACTCCCCCTCGTAGAATATTTGGGACTATAATGTTGACTCCCCATTATCAGAGTGGGGTAACTCTTCAATATCCCTAGGACAAATTATTTTTATGCAATTCCATTAGGAGTTCTCTTGGTTCTTCACACATCATGATCTGCTCGTCAAATCATTATCTACCATGTCTCCACTTTTCCACTCAACTTTCACCACATCACCATGCTATCCTTATAACCATATCATCATTTTCATGTCATCAACGCTTTTCCATGTCACCATCCATCCATACATTCACAATCACTTTTCGAATGTCTTCATTATTTCTTCAACTTTCCACTACCATTTCACTATCCAAGCCTATAATATCATTCTAAGGGATCTCTTTTTTTTGTCAATGATTCTTGTTGGGAGTAAAAGTCCCACTTCTTATATTTTAAAGCCCTAAATAAGAAGAGAGAAAAGTATAATGGGTGCTTACCCAGGGAAAGAAACCCAAATGTGTGAAAGTAGATATAAGGTTACATATAGGGGAGAGAGAGTGATCCATAAGTGGCAGGATCATATCCCAGTCACTTCATCTACACAAACCCAAAAATTAATTAATATTTTATGTTGCAAATTGACTCCACTTGTAAAAGGATTATTCTCCTGAAGAGAATTAGGTGGAAAAACTATCCACATGGTTAGGTCGCCTATTCACCCAAATCTTAAGTGTTATGTTTGGTACGACCAACTCTCCTCAGCAAAAACATTATTGTATGTCTCATCTATGGTCTAAAACCTGAATATGTTAGGAAGGTTACAATATCGATGGATATTTTCCAACATTTTATCTGGTCGACCAGGATAGAGTATGTACCATTCAAAGTGAAGATTGGGTAAGGGAAACGTTAGGAAGGTCTCTCCTCAGTGTTAGGTTTTCACATGCAACTTGGACAAAAAATAGATGATGCACAAGGTTTTCCTCCTTAGTGAAATGTTTCCCACCCATGTTTAGACAGTCAGACAATGGTGAGTGAAGATTTCTCCTATCCTAGGGTTACCTCCTCAGGCTTAGACAACGAAAGAGATATGTGTGAGGGTGTTCTCCTCATTGCTTGGGCTCCATACACAAATTTGGGTAGAAAACGAAACATAAGGGAGTTATCAAGTCAACGGAGTCTCCAAATGTACACCCAAACTTGGATTCGTTAAAAACTAAGGTAATGCTTTCTTGCAATGCTCAATAGAAGAGGAATGATTGTAAGCACGCCTAGGAGGAGAGAGAAATATTTGTTTGGAAATTTTTACCAAACAACTCTATGAAGAGGGTCGTGGATACTTTTTGGGAAGGAAAATCAACAGTTTAAAATGATTTGCAATTGGGACTGAACTCGATCTCTCAGAAATGAGCTCAGTGAAAAAATTTCACCCATAGAAGAAAACGTAAGATAGTCTAGCACTCACCCATATCCATCTTAGCAAGAGAATTAATCCCCATTTGGATTGATTACCAACGATTTTGTTTTAATGGAACTACACACGAAAAATTGAACCAGCCAGTACACAGACAAAGAAGAATAAAACAAATTATAAGACGAGATTTTACCCTAGAAACCCAAATGGGAAAACCAACATTTAATTAGCTTTGGTTGGGATTTTATTATTTATTCATGGGCGTGATTACAAGTTGTTTGGTTCAGCTTCTTACTTCTCAGTGAAGTCTTTGCAACATCCTCCTTCCTTTCGCCAAAAGAAGAACCCCTTCTTCATCTACAAGAGCTAGCATATGAGAGGTCGACGGGATAGGTGGAAGGTCAGGAATCCTTGACTCTTCAGTTTCCCCAAGTTTGGTTCCCCTCCCTTCATTGCTTTCTATTTTTTATTCTATGAATGTAGCGAGGTATTTCTTTAATGGATTTTTTTTTCTTTTCTTTTTCTTTCATACTCATCTCTTGTCATTTGTCTTTGGTTTTTATTGAGTGTTGATGGGGACGTAGGTCATTATGGTATGGGGCCCTCCATGCCATCATACCAGTCCATTCTTTGTCCAAATCCTTGAACCTTGTCCATGCCATTCCTCGCAAAAGATTGTGCCTTAGCCAATTGTTTTTCTTACTTAGATCAAATTCATATCAGAGAGAGAGAGCATATGTGATGATGTATTTTTGAGTGATATAGTGAAGTATTGAGCTTAATGACTCCTTTCTCTAAGAGTTGTTGCAACTGCTTCTTCACTTAATCAACATCCAATATAAATGGTGGATACAATCCTAAAATATTGAGTAATGGAGACTATGGCAATAGTTGTATATCATGTTTAACCTCCCTCTTAGGTGGCAACCCTTTGGGTTCTTAAAACACTTCCTTAAAGGGATTTATCAAATGTTTGAATTGCTACTTCTACTTGTTGTTACATCATTCCAAATATGCTCGTATCTCCTTCCTGCCCCCTTGTTGTTTCTCTTCTCTCAAGAACAACAATAAAAACTTCTTGTTTGCGTCGATCAACCTCTTGGTTTGCACTGATCAATTGCTTGGTGTGCACTTATCAAAGAGAGTTTCAACTTTCCCTTGTGTGCCTAAACTATAATAAACTTTCCATCCTTGACCATTTGGCATTGGTTTTCCCTTGTGTTCAATGTTGCATCTCTAATAAACAATGTATGGGCTTCTTAATATGACTCCACACATGTCTCATGGAATCATATATGCCACCACTTCAAATATGGTGCTTGCGTTAATGGAAACTCGGAACTTGCACTATTTGGTGATCTTAACTGGGTTGTTCTTTTTCAAAACTTAGTGGTATACTCTTGGACAAACTATGTTTATCCCTTCTGAAAGAAATACCACTAAAACTTTTTTTTTCTTCATCGTAACCAATTGGGTAGAATTGAGACTTAATGAGATCCTTGAAAGTATCCATTCAATCACCGATGGTCCCTGCTTGAATTTGTGAATAATGACACAACTCTCCCATCATGTTGAAGCATGGCCTTCTATATTTATTTGAGAAAATTAGATTCTTTGATCTTCACCAATTTCATGCATGCAAAAGTAAACTTCAAATTTCTATAACCTTTGATTCAACTTAAGGGAATCAATCACACTTGCATAGGGTTTCATGCCAATGTTTTCTTCAACTCTAAAGGGTGTCTGGAATTTGTTGGTGCTTCCTTTGTTTGTATTTGACTTCTCTTCTCTCTTTGATATTCTTATTTAAAAATAGAACTTGACTCATGAGGTAGTTCATGTTGTTTTCTCACACAACATCATTGTGGCTAAGGTAATAAATTTTTGGTTCATCTCTGACATGCTCATAATCAAATGAGACACTAGAAGAAATTTGGGCCCTTTGAGCCTTTGTATTTGAAAGTCTGGCATCTCCTTGCTCCCTTCTAGATTGTATCATATCTTCCAATTTTGAGATTGTTTCTTCCTTCTTCTTAGTCCAATCTTAGGGTCCTCTAGAATAAACTCTCCACCTTCTTCCAATATTCTCGGTTTTTTTAGCATTCATTGTGGCATCCCTTTTCAAACTTCAAGAATCACCGCACTGATACCAATATGAGCTATAATTAATCAACCTATCATCGAGTCAACTTATGAACATGGATTTTCTATTATTAAAAGCTCCATCTTTGTGTTAATTTCTACTGTATGATTTACTTAAATTGTGTGACTTGACTAAATGTTTATGAAAAAACAGATTCCACAATTACAACACACAAGAACACAAATATTTTCTTTGGAAAAACTAAATTTGAAAAAACTCCAACAAAAATGGCTTGCTTAGCTCTTTTATTCTCAAAACACAAACATATTACAAAAAAATGCTTCGAAGAACTTCTTCCTTCATGTAAAAAATTCTACAAGACAAAGTGCACAACCTTTGTTCTTCTTTGATTGATCCAAACAACAATGTTCTATAACATGTGAATGAGACGAATACAAGTCTCTTACATGCTCTCACCAAGATGGCTCTCTAATAATCGTTAAAATTGATACTTCTCCATCTATAACAATGAAGTTGAATAAACTTCTCCAATCTCTACTATTACACCGCACTCTCAACGTCTCTTCAACACAAAACTAACCCCCTTTTCCTTTTCAACTTTCCCTTTTATCATAAGTCTCAAGGAAGGCTTTAAAAAAATCCATTAGTTGCAAGAAATTATCATGGAAAGTGAAATGAGCATAATGGCATCCCTTCTTTAGTGAAGTAAGATGTGAAACCCTATGCTAAGGTTTCCTTGATCCATGATTTGTCCCCCATGACTCACTATCATGTGTCATCCCATCATTTGCTTTTATTGGTTGGTTTGTCAATTGATATGTTCAAGTAGTCCAATGGTCCAGTAGGAGTTTATTTAATTGGTTAACTACCTTTCCTTCAGATAAGTCTCACATCACATACTTTTGAGGTTGGGTTTGACACCTCCCTTAAACATTCATCTTGCCTTTCACTCTCAATCAATCCCTTATGTCAAGATTATTTTTCTATGATTAAATAAAACTATTTGATGGGATAAAATCGTGTGAACTTTTTAAACATTAATCTTGCCTTTCACTCTCAATCAATCCCTTATGTCAAGATTATTTTTCTTTGATTAAATAAAACTATTTGATGGGATAAAAGCGTGTGAACTTTTTATTCTTGTGAATTGATCCCATAAACTTTGTTGAAGAAATGCCATGCGGAAACGTGTGAGCTTCATAGACGTGGGCATGCTAAACGCGCGTCATTAATCATTAAAGATAGACAAAAGCACGAGCACGAGTCATTAATTATGAAAAATACGCCATTTAAAATAAATCCAAAAATAAAATAAATAATCGAACAAATCTAATAAATAAACAAGTATCCAAATGTAATATTAAATAATCGAACAAATCGGATTTTGTCTGCAGTTAAACACTATCAATCATGGTGGGAGGATTTAAGCATTTATTTAAGCAGATGCGAAAATATATTCATTGATTTTAGCACGAGTTGATTTGATTTTATATAGATTTAAAAAAATCAGGTATATAAATTCAAAAAATAAAATAATTAATTTGTTTTTGAAATTATCTAGCAGAAATAATGCACTTAAATTTAGATTGGTTTGATACTTCTCTAACTGTAAGATAATAATTATGGTAAATAATATGATGCTAGGAGTGTTTATTTGAAAAATTCGATGTTTCAAAATTTTATACATAGTTTATTTCTGGAAAATCTTAAGCAAAACATATTTTTTACTAACAAAAATAAACCATATATTAAACTTTTAAATTTATTTAATATTTTAGAAAGATTATACCTTGATGATAGGTGGAATGTAAAGTGGAGTGTAAATTGATGATAAGTGAAACTTTTAGATGTTTAAAAATTTTACACGATGTTTCAGAATTTTACACAAAATTTTAGTAAATGTCTAGAGAACTCAAACAAAACAAAACATACATATGACCAAATATAACAAAATAAAAGATTTTATCTTTCACACAGAGGGAGGGATGTTTCTTCTGTTCTTGAGCTTCAACAGGCCGCTGGATTTCACCTGCACGACCTGGAAGGTGCTTGTACGTTGTGGTAGTAGCAGACCGGACAGTTTTGATTCCTACTTATAATATATTTGGATCCAAGATAAAGTAAACCATTCAAATTTGTTTTATTAAAGAAACTTAACAACACAGTCCGGCCGTTCTCTACATATATGCAAAGTTTAAATTAGTATATCTGAGAAAATTGATAGCCGAAATTATTGAGATACCCTGGCGAGAATGTTGGAATTGTTTGCTCACAGTTTGCTTAATCTGCTCATTTTGTCCGACTGATGCTCTGATTGTGGCAACCTTTTAGCCATTTCTCTGAGAACATGCTTTTGAATTTTGCCGGTGGAAGTCTTTGGCAGGGAGTCCATGAACACCACAGTTTTGGGAACCATGTAGTGAGGCAGACGCTCTCTGCAAAACGAAATCATGGCTGCCTCTGTTACTCCCAGCGCTGCCGGAGTGGTACTCACGATAGCGCAGGGAGTCTCTCCCCAGAAAGGATCAGGCCTCGCCACAACAGCTGCCTCCACAATCATGGGATGGGAAAACAACACCGACTCTACTTCTACGCTGCTGATGTTCTCCCCCCCTGAGATAATAATGTCTTTGGAACGGTCCTTTATTTCCAGGTAACCGTCCGGGTGGATTACTCCCACGTCCCCTGTGTGGAACCACCCACCTTCCATGGCTTTACCAGTGCTCCCCTCGTCCTTGAGATATCCCTTCAAAACGCTCGGCCCTCTCAGCATAATCTCGCCCATCTTCACTCCGTCTCTCGCCACGCTATCCATGGTACCCGGATCTTTTACGTCCAATTCCGCCAAGCCAAACCCCCTAACGCCCTGTCTGGCTTTAAGTTTAGCCCTCTCCTCGGCCGGAAGCCTGTCCCACTCACTTTTCCAAGCGCAGGTAACCACCAGTCCTCCCGTCTCTGTGAGCCCGTAGCCATGAGTAACAGAGAATCCCAACTCTTCAACCTTCTGCAGCACAGCAGCAGGCGGAGGAGACCCGGCGGTTAAGATCTCCACCCGACCGCGCAAAGGTTTTCTTTCGGACGGATCTGCGTTTGCAATCATGGTAAGCACCACAGGCGCGCCGCAAAGATGGGTAATCCGGTGGTCGTGGAGAGATTTGTAGACGATGTTAGCATCGAATTTCCTTAGGCAGATATTTGTGCCGCCCAGGGCGGCCATTCCCCAGGGAAAAGTCCAGCCGTTGGCGTGAAACATGGGCAGAGTCCACAGATAAACTGGCTGTGACTTCATACCCCACGTTAAAAGAGCATCCATGACCATTGTGTAGATGCCCCTGTGGCTGTGAACTACTCCCTTAGGAGCAGAGGTTGTGCCCGATGTATAATTCACAACGATACTCTGCCATTCGTTCACGGGCCACCGTGTCTCGAACTCCGGATCTCCCTCTTGCAATAGCCCTTCGTACGTTGTGGCTGTTGCTGTACTCGTGGGAACTAATTCCGTACCATTGACGAGCTCCTCGATGAGTACCAGGCTGGGCTTATGCTTAGTTCCGCGTAGAGCTTCTGTGACGAGAGGCAAGAATTCGTAATCCGCAAACACAAGATTGGGGTGACAGTGATTGAATTGAGCAGCCATTGTTCGAGCATCGAGACGCGTGTTGACGGTGTTGAGAACCGCCCCTGCCATTGGAACTGCGAAATGCATTTCATAAATGGCAGGAACGTTGGGAGCCACCACAGAGACCTGCATGCAACCACAAATAACATCAAGATTCTATACTTTCTGCTCTGCAGGGTTTCCTGAAAGAATAATAAAATTGCCATGAAAATGATCATTCTGGTATGAAAGATTCCAATACTTACGACATCCCCTGGCGAAATATTGCGAGAAGAGAGAGCAGAGGCGAGCCTGCGACAGCGTTGGTAAGTCTGAGACCATGTAAAACGAGTGGAATTGTAGACGACAGAGGTGGAATCTCCATAGACAATGGCCGCTCTCTCTATGAAGCGGATAGGTGACAAAGAAGGGTGATTCGCAGCACAGCGCTTCATCGATTCCTCCATTTTCTCTTCTCTCCAGTCACCAATTTTTTCAATCTGAAATCTACAAACCCAAATCACCAATTTTTTCAATCTGAAATCTACAAACCCAAATCACCAATTTTATAGCGATAATATATTTGTTTAGCTGAACTCAATTCGGGTATAAATCGAAACAGCAGATGATCTTTCGTTTTCAACTTGCTGATGTGGTGGAATATTTGTTAAATTTAGTAACGCGTGTTGTGTGCGGATACCATTTTTACGGTGAAAATCGGTAAAACTCCCTCTCATACGGATAGGGTCATCAGTTCAATCCAATCGGGATTGAATTACTAGATAGCATTATTGAAAAGTCGATAGTATTATTTAACGTCCGTGTGGTACAGTAGTTAGAAATGGAAACGTCCAGATCAGTATCAGAGTCAGAAATGCCCAGGGACTGCAGCTTATCGATATCTATATAATAAATTAATGGTTCTGCAATAATTGATAATAAATTAATGG
>ML793941.1:89153-107471 GCA_009831015.1 Picea engelmannii
AAATAAGATTTAAAATTGTTTTGATTAATTAAAAGTTTATTTTTTTAATATAAAAAATAAGTTAATAATTCAAGAAAAAAAAATATCTTAGAAAAATGAAATTCTACTTTTTTTATAAACTATTAATAAACTATTTTAAAAATAGAATATTTTAAATATAGTTTTATTTGAATAATCATAATAAATAAATCCATATTTACAAATTACAATAAGTGTTCATTAATCTTATTATCAATTAAAAATTAAATTATGATACAAATTTACAAGTCTTTTAATCATAATAGTCTTCTAACCATAATAAATTTGATAAAGAAAAACGTAATTACCATTACTACAAACCGTGCTCACTTCACTTAATGGGACAAGCTCCATATATTTTATATTTTATAGCCAAAACCGACTAGCCTAAGAATGAGAGTAATATGAATGATGAAGATGTTAAATGTACTGGAAATAACCTTCATAATGTCAAAAGGTAGTAGGGATATCAAAATGGTAAGAAGCTATATCAAAATGTGGTTAGTGTAAGTGAAAAGTAGCTTTCATATCTAAATGTGGTTAGTGTAGGTGAAAAATAGCTTTCATACCTAATTGTGTGGAAAATGTAAGATGCTAATTTTTGTATTTAACATTTCATACCTAAATGTGTGAAAAATATAAGATGTTAACTTTTGTATTTGTTAAAGTTAATTATCATTTATAAAATAATTGAATAATGAGATATTTTTCTTATTAATTTTTTAAGTGGAACTATAGCAATGAGTGTCCTTTAACTTTGACTTCATATTAAATTGTTTTTTATTTTATATTTGTGTTTCAAATCTAATATTTGTATTTTTTCTAAAATTTGATTGGTTAATATGTTTGAGGTCTTATTACTAGCTCCAACATGTTATTATAGAAATTGTACTTTCTATACACATTCTCCTAAAAAACGATAATGAACATCTTTCAAACACCACACATTCCATTAGCAATGTTTGTTAATGCACCCACAAGTGCTTTGGATTTCTTTTTAGTTAATTTTTAAACTAATAATCCTCTCCAATTTAATTATATATACTTAAAGGCTGCAATTTTAAAAATAAAAACAACTTTAAATTAGACATAACTATTTATATTCTCCTTTAACACATACATACAAACTTATATTCATAATTATTCTGCATTCACTACTAATACACCAATACAAACATCAATATATCCAAACAACACATGCAAAACTTCTCACCACAAAAACTTAAAAACATCACTAATACATATATTATGTATTCCTAATTATTCTGCATCCACTAATACACCAATACAAATCTAGATGTTCAGTTCCAAGAAGTTATTCACACCTTTTTTAAAAGTGCATGTAACTGGAGCATACGAATGATTTGGAAGTTCCACAGAATTCACTTTGTCATCATAGGAATCTATGTATGTCGCACTTCTCTAAGAACGTCATCACTATTATTTTGAGCAATTGGTGTACGGAATAACGGTATTCATTTGGCTTAGTCCATTCGACACTTTGTTCATTTGTGCATGTTGTTATCATCGTTTTGACACACTTGTTATACCTTTATGTTTGTGAAAAGGAAATACACATTTATATTTATTTGGTTATTTTATGTTATTATTTTTTTTTTTTTAATTTTGCTTTTTAAAATTTTCACATAATTTTAGAGTGTTTGTTTTTTTTTCACTTTCCCATTGTATTAATATTAATATTGGATGCATTTTTTAATCTCGTTGACCTAATAAATATATCTTATTTTATTTTATTAAGTTAGTTTTATTTTACTAAGTTATTATCATGAAGCAATTCGTTTAAGAACGTGTCATTGAGCAAATCACGATTGTGAAAATCCATACATCAACATATGTTAATGCATAGCAACATTTTAATTCTCAAATAAACCCGTGCTATGTAGTGTAAATGAAAGGTACTACATAGTTAAACCAAAATATTGATCTTGAAGTACACCCAATTTATTTAAATGACTGTGGATCAAAAAAATATTGAAACGTGGATCTCTTATCAACTTTTACTAAGGACAAATGCACGGTTTCACAAAACATCTGATTGAATATTGGAAAAGTTATACCATGCAAACATAATTGAAGAAAGGAAGTAATCCAGTGAATGGGTGAAAAACAAATAATATGATTATCCTCCAGAAGTGAGTGCATAGAGCATATATATCCACAACAAACATAGTTGAAGAATCATTGGCCAAAATTGACACAAAATCATCATTTTATTCAGTTGATCACATGAATTTTTACTCATAAACTAGACACATTTTACAAATTATGGATGGCTTTAGTTTCAATTTACACTTGTGATATTGTCAACATTTATTAACACTAAGATCTATCCAATTATATTTCAACCTTTAAAGATATGACCATTATCACTTCTTTTTTGTTTTTAGACTATGCATAAGTAATACATTATTATAAGTTTCTAGTATTTCAATTTCACTTTAGACTACATACAACTATTATATCAAAATATCTCTAAGGAGCAGGGATAAGTATTGTTACTACTAATTTTACTAATATATATCTTATTTTAATAATTTATTCTTTTTTTATTAAAAATATTACTTTTGGATAGTTTCTTTACCCATTTCTTTTATATATATATATATATATATAATTTGTGTTTTTCCATGTAAGCTTATGAATGGGATTACCAATCCATATATATTATAATTTTCCACATAAGCTTTAGGAATACCAAATCCATGGTGTCGTTGAAGGTCCACAATGGAGATGCAAAATTCTCATGTTAAAAATTGATTTCTCTTCCCTCTCCTTAGCTTGTAGGAGTAACATCCATTTTGGAAATTAAAGTGGGGACTATGGTAATAGAGAGACGTCAACATTCATGCAATCTTGTACTTTGGTGGATGGTGTCAAGAAAATTTCCATCTCTACTACCATATGTTGAGATTGAATAGAAAGGAATATCTTCACCATGCATGGCGTCCTAGCATGGAGGAGGACAATGAAACTTAGCCAAGTTGATGGGTTAATCTTTTTCCTAAAGTTGTACTTAGAAAAAAGAACATTAAATGGATTATATTTTAATGTTGATTTAGTGAGCACTTTTTATAAAGTTAAAGTGAGAAATAATTTAAGTTGTGGTCTTTTAATCTTGACCATTGATATCATAAGGTGTGTGAGGATCAATCTTGGCCCTCCATCCTTTTGGAGATAGGGTTTCTCACTTGCTCATTGAGTAAAACGAAGATCGACTTAGAGAGGGGAGAATTATGCACAAGAGAAGGGTGATTTTCTGAAGAGAGAAAGAGGAGAATTGCTTGAGGGTTTTGAGAGAGAGTTTGCAGGGAGACAAAGGAGGAATCTTCACTGAGATTGGCACACATCTTCAGCATTACAGAGGCCATTTCCTATAGATCTGAGAGTCGTTGTACTAGGTGATGCAATACCCATGCATGCAGCCGTATAGTTACGTAGAGGCTCACGCAAGGGTGTCTTCTGGCATGAATTGGTTCAAGAGGATTTGCATAAGAGGTCGTACATTTGTTGAGGAGGTTTTTCTTGGTATTTTGGATGGGCTGATTTTATTGTAAGAGATCTCTATATTTTCCTACTCAATAATAATAAAATCCAAATTTGCTTCACTAGTTTTCCTTCCGGGGTTTTTCCAGGGATGAATTGTCCAAAATTACTTGTGTACATGTGATGTGATTGCTATTGTATTTTACTATTAAGTTCCTAGTTATTATTTTCTATTGTGTATTATTTATTTGTGGAAGAAAACATGGTATAATCAGTTAAAAGAAAAAATAATTGGTTTAGTGAACTGGGTTTAAAGAAATTTCACGTGGTATTAGAGAAGGATTGTTGAAGAAGCAATATCACAGGTAGATCGTGAGGATATAATAAAATATAAAAGTAATCGTACAAATTTTGCACCACTAGGGTTTCTGCAACGTAAGGTTTTTTGGGTAAAGGAGAGGCAGTGTAACGGTTTAGACCATGAGTCTTTAAACAAACAAAAAAATCAGAGGTGACCGTGAGTATGAGGGTTGAGTATAGGCTTCAGGGGGTTTAAAATTACCCCACCTGGAAAGAGAGGATGACTATGGTGTTGGAGGTCAATGAAATCCTTGACCATACACTAAATATTGCAACTACTCCCATAAATGCAGCTCAACTAGCCATCTAGAAGAAGGGTGAGGCAAAAACAAAGAGCTTGATTCTTGATGGGATAAATAAGCATGTGGTCCCGCATCTTTCAGGAAAGACTACTGCAAAAGACATGTGGAAGGTCTTGAGTGACTTATACCAAAACGAAAATGAAAACAAGGTGATGGCTCTACGCATGCAGTTATGTGGGACCAAGATGGCCAAAGGTGAGGGTGTAATACCTTATCTTACAAGGATAACTCAGATAAGGGATGAGCTTGCAGCAGTTGGTGCGAAAGTATATGAATATAAGTTGGTGTGTATTACAGTGGATGGCTTTACGAAGTCATGGGACGTCTTTGTCTGTGGAGTAGTTGTTCAGGAGAAACTCCCTTATTGGTAGCGACTATGGGATGATTTTGTGTAGGAAGAGATCAGATTTGGTCAGTCAGGATCTTCATCTTCACCACATATTGTGGATGAAGAAGGTTTGTCTCTTATGAGCAAAGGCAAGGCAAAGAAGAAGAAAGGTGGAAAGAAGAAGAACATTGACTTTTCTAAATTCAAATGCTTTCAGTGTCAGAAGATGGGATGATTTGCCTCACATTGTCCACAGAAGAAGAAGAATAAGAACCAACTGTAGTTGACAACTTCTGCAGTAGTGGATGAGTTTACCAAAATATTCGAGGAGGATTTTTGCTTCATAGCATGTATGTCTAGCACAACAGTCTCAGACACGTGGTTTGTTGACAATGGAGCATCTTGTCATATGACAGGGAACAAGGATTTTTTCACTAGGGTATAGGAGGGAGGTGTTAATTTGGTCACAGAGCTTGGAGATAACATGTACTACAAGGTGCAAGGGGTTGGAATAGTCACGTTTCAGAGGTAGTAGTGTAAAAAACTCTAGTTTGTTGATGTACTATATGTTACGGGGTTGACAAAGAACCTCAAATCAGTCTCTACTCTAGAGGATAAAGGGTATGCAGTCACATTTCGTAAGGGAAGGGTGTTCATCAGACCAGCAGGGTCAAGCAAGAATATGGATAGGATGAATGGGGTTCAAGAAAAGAAGGTGTAGAAGCTACAGTTTCATCCAGGGAGAGCATTGTTCAATACAACCACAAACATGAGTGATTTGTGGCATAGGAGGATGGTGCACTTACACTTTAGTGCATTGGGGAACTTGAGACACATAGTCAATGGATTGCCTAAGTTCATAATAGAGAGACATGACCCTTGTAAGGGTTGTGCAATGGGAAAGTATGCCCGAAGACCATTTCCACTGAGTGAGAACATGTGCAAGGGAGTATTGGACTTGATTCATTCAGATGTATGTGGTTCGATGAATGTGGAGTCAGTGAGTGGATTCAAATAATTTGTTCTATTCATTGATGGCTACTCTAGGAAGACCTGGATATAATTCCTGAAGGCTAAGGATGAATTCTTCGATAGACTTAAGGAGACCAGAGCTCTGGTTTATAACTAAACTGGAAGGAAGATTTGAGTCTTGAGATCTAAAAACGAGGGTGAGAACACCTCTGAGGATTTTGTGGGTTATTGTGCAACAACAGGGATCAAGAAGGAACTCATCGTTCCTTACAATCCTCAATAAAATGGAGTGTCCGAGAGAGAGATCGGGACCATAGTTGGAGCAACATGAGAGATGATACAAGATCAGGGTTTGCCACTTTTTTTGTGGGAAGAGGTTAGTCACGTGACTGTTTATATTTAGAATAGGAGTCCCCACACAATTTTTGGGAAGTTGACACCTGAGGAGGTATTTACAAGTACCAGACCGGATCCGAGTCATTTTTCGCATCGAGGGCAGTGTATGTTACTGTCATGTCCCTTTGGAGAAGAGGATGAAGATGGACCCCACAACAAACAAGGGGATTTTGGTTGGTTATAGCGAGGCTTCCAAGGCCTACATAATATTTGTGCCAGCATGCAGAAAAATCATTGTGTGTAGGGATGTATAATTCGAGAAGGATCATGAATTGAGGAGGTTGAGATATTTGCCAGCACATTTAGAGGACCAATAGGGACAATAATTAGGGGTCAAGATAGAGGAGGCGTGGGGTTAGAACAAAGGATCACAACAATAGAAACATGGTACAGGATTAGGTATAGGTGTTCAGAGAGAGACTATTGGACATGATCATCACGAGCTAGATGATGAGGAATAGGAGAATTGTGATACAATTCCATAGGAGCAGGACACTAGGCCACTACCTAAGTGGTATAAGTCCACAATCAGTGATTCTAGGTTGGAAGGGATTCCAGAAAGAGACTTCAGACGAAGCAAACCACCAGAGAGACTTGGGTACATGACATTGATTACACAACTCATTGATGCAGAGACTTCCACTTATGAGTAGGTTACACAACATGGAGTGTGCCATGAGGCCATGATAAAGGAATATACCTCCATTATGAAGAATGATGCATGGGAGGTGGTGCCTAGGCAAGAAGGAAAGAAGGTGGTTGGATCCAAGTGGATCTACAAAGTCAAGCATGCAACAGATGGAAGCGTGGAAAAATATAAAGCCCACTTTGTGGCCAAGGGGTTTTCACAGTGAAAGGGAGTTGACTATGAGGATACTTTCACCCCAGTGGATAGGTATTCCTTGATCCAAGTAGTCATATCATTGGCAGCAAAGAAGGGTTGGTGCGTTCACCAGATGGACATGAAGACTGTTTTCCTTAACAGAGTTTTTGAGGAAGAGGTATATGTTGATCAGCTAGAGGGATTTGAGGTAGGTAGCAGAGAGACACATGTGTGTAGACTGAGGAGAGCCTTGTATGGGCTCAATCAGGCACCTCAGGCATGATACTCGAGGATTGACAACTACTTGAGGGATATGGCTTTCCAGCGGAGCAAGGTTGAATTGAACCTGTATTTTATTGTAGGGGAGGTGTCTCTCATATTGGTGTTAATACATGTAGATGACCTATTTATAACAGGGTATGAGCAGATGATAACAGATTGCAAGGCCAACCTTGCAGCTGAGAGTGATATGAAAGACCTTGGGTTGATGCATTACTTCCTCGTTCTAGAGGTATGGCAGTATGATGGGTGCTTCTTCTTGGGACATGGGAAGTATACAATGGAGATCTTGTGTAGGTTCAATATGACAGATAGTAGGCCCATGTCCACGCCTCTAATCACGAACTGGAGGAAGATTAATGCATTATATTCAAATATAGTAGATCCCATTATCTATCATTAGTTGATTCAATTTCTCATGTATCTAGTCAATACTCGGTCAGATATCAGCTTTGTAGTAAACTCTTTGAGTCAGTTCATGGTGGACCCTCGTAGATTAAATTGGATAGCTGTGAAGCATGTGCTTATCTAGCTCAGAGGTACAATGGAGTATGGGTCATTATATGAGTGTAGTGGTGGAGTGATATTGGTAGGCTTTATAGATGTTGATTGGGAAGGATGTGCAAAGGACATAAAGAGTACTTCAGGTTATTGTTTCAGCATTGGATCAGACATCATTTCTTGGTTTAGAAAGAAGTTGAAATCATTGGCATTAAGCTATTCTAAGGCAGAGTGCATAGTTGCTAGCTTGAAATCATGTGAGGCACTATGGATTAGGAAGCTACTCTTGGGATTGTTCACACAGAAGCTAGAATCTACTGTGATTCACTGTGACTATCAAAGTTGCATCAAGCTCTCTAAGAATCTAGTGTCTCATGATCTTAGCAAGAACATTGACATAAGGTATCACTTCATCCAATATTGTGTATAGAGAGGATCCATGAGTCTTGAATACATAAAGACTAATGAACATATTGCAGATATTTTTACTAAGGTGTTGAGCAGACAAAAGTTTATGAAGTTTACATATTAGATGGGGTTGTGGAAGAATCCCTTCCTTGCTAAGAGGGAGTGTTGAGATTGAATAGAAAGTAAGGTCTTCACCATGCATGGCATCCTATCATGGAGGAGGACAATGAAATGTATCCAAATTGATGCGTTAATCTTTTTCCTAAAGTTGTGCTTAGGAAAAAGTACATTAAATGGGTTATATTTTAATGTTGACTTATTGAACACTTTTTATAAAGTTAAAGTGAAATAATTTAAGTTGTGGTATCTTAATCTTGACCATTGATCTCATAAGGTGTGTGAGAATCAATCTTGGCCTTCCATCCTTTTGTAGATAGGGTTTCTCACTTGCTTATCGAGTAAAAGGGAGATCGACTTGGAGAGGGGAGCATTATGCACAAGAGAGGTGTGATTTTCTGAAGAGAGAAAGAGGAGAATTGCTTGAGGGTTTGGAGAGAGATCTTGAAGGGAGACATAGGAGGACTCTTCACTGAGATTGACACACATATTTAAAATTACAGAGGTCATTTCCTACAGATCTGAGAGCTGTCATACTAGGTGATTCAGTACCCACACATGAATTCGTACAATTACGTAGAGTCTCACGCACGGGTGTCTTCTGGAATGATTTGGTTCAGGAGGATTTGTAGAAGAGGTCATACATTTGTTGAGGAGGTATTTTGGATAGGCCAATTTATTGTAAGAGATCTCTATATTTTCCTACTCAATAATAATAAAATCCAAATCTATTGCACTGGTTTTCCCTCCGGGGTTTTTCCAGGGACAAATTGTCCAAAATTACTTGTGTATATGTGATGTGATTGTTTTTTTCTTTTACTGTTAAGTTCCTAGTTATTATTTTCTACTATGTATTATTTATTTGTGGAAGAAAACCTGGTATAATCAGTTAAAAGAAAAATTAATTGTTTTAGTGAACTGGGTTTGAAGAAATTTCACACCATAACTCCTTGCCATTGATATGCTGACCAATTAATGGTTCTAAATTTGAAGGCAACATTACATCGGGTGACATTGAAGAGTGGAGAGATGGATTACACTTTCTACAGTTGTGGTTAAATATTTTCTGGTACGTTTTCCTGCCATGCAACATTAATGTTATATGATATATCTTGAATACTATATACCATTGTTTCTACCATGTAAGAAACTAAACTCATCTTGTTCATCGTCTTTTCATTGGTTGTTTTGTAAAATATTGTTTACTTTTCTTATCAAGAGAGATCTATCAAATTCAACACTCCCTTGTTGTTGGTTAACTCCTTGTCTAGGTAGGTATTTTGAGTGATTATGTAGGGATGATGAACCTATCCTACTCTCCTACTTAGTGTTCTTGTATTAAAAAATCACAAATGCCATGTGTCATTCATTGCATTGGTTGTCAATTGAAAAAAGTATGAAACATAGTAGTCAAGACTATTATAGGTTGTTGTATGGGTGTTAATTGCAAAAATAAGTTATCATTGTCTAAATAATCTTAAATACATGCAAGATAAAAGCATGGATAAACTAAATTGCATAGTAATCTACCTATGGAATTTCCATTTCCCCATTTTTATTATATATTTAGTTGTTTATGCAGAACTTTCTTTATTGACAATAATCAGAGTAAATAACATTCCAAATACGAAACAAGTGTTGCATGGCAACGTAGTCCCTGCCAAGAAAGTTACAAGGTAAATTGTGGAAAATGGGGTCGAATTGTAAATGACAGAAGTGTTTGGTGCAAAATGTATATCACGAAAGTGTTGTGTGCAACATGTATATCACGAAACATGGGGCATAAATTTTGTTAGCGCTAAGGCGTGACCCCGCGGAGAGATAATTGGGTAAGTGTTGAGAGGAAATGTGGTCAATAGAGCTCATGATGTGAAGATATAGGACCTATCGACGAGTTCACAAAAAGTCAGGTTCAAGTTTAAGTATATTTATTTAAATTGTATTTATATTAATGTATCGTAATAGGTAATTTGTGGTCCAAATGTAGACCATGTTCCAATATGTGGACGAATTGTAGACCACAGACGTGTTTGGTGCAAGATGTATACAACGGAACTGTAGATGAAACAAGTTTTGGGTGCAAGATCTATAATAGCACCAACCCGGGGGTCGATCGGGCTCCCATAAATCATTGTTGAATATGTTTTTTTGGTTGTTAATAGTGGGAACCTATGCACTGAGTTGTCATGAGTAGAAGCAAAATATATATACAATTTGATAGGTGGGGCCTTACATCTCCTCGGGAGCCCTTGTCACCCTATTTTTAAGCCTGTCCGACCGTTTTTCCCCACTACTCTCTCTTTCTTGTTACTTAGTTGTTTTTTCCAAAAATGTCCCAATGCGCATGTTGGCGGACAGACCGATTCACATTTGCGCTCGTGATTTTATATCGTGACTCTGACTGACCACTAACCATTCGATGCCTATCCACTTTCCAGATCGCAGATTCCTAGATAGGCGGGCTCTATAACCATGGTCGAATTGTATATGACGCAAGTGTTTGGTGCAAAATGTATATCATGGAAGTGTGGTGTGAAACATGTATATCATGGAACAGGGGGCATAAGAAATCGATAGCATGAAGCCATGATGAATTGTAGAGTACAGAAGTTCTGGGTGTAAAATGTATATCGGGCACTTGTAGATGACGAAAATTTTGGGTGCAAGATTTATAATAGCACCAACCCGGGGGTCAGTCATAGATTTTTTCTGGGCTAGATACAAACCATGTTCCAATATGTGGACGAATTGTAGACCAAGGAAGTTTTGGGTGCAAGATGTATATGGCAGAACTATAGATGGCACAAGTTTTGGGTGCAAGATCTATAATAGTGCCAACCCGAGGATAAGATGGCATGGATACCCTCTTTGTGTTACACATTTTTCACTGAAATGGGGTTGAATTGTAAATGACGAAAGTGTTTGGTGCAAAATGTATATCACGGAAGTGTTGTGTGCAAAATGTATATCACGGAACAGGGGGCATAAAAATTCGATAACGCTAAGTCGCGACCCCACGGAGAGATAATTGGCTAAGTGTTGAAAGGAACCGCGGTCGATGGGGCTCATGATGTGACGATATAGGAACATGGGGCATAAAAATTCGATAGCGCTAAGTCACGACCCCACGGAGAGATAATTGGCTAAGTGTTGAAAGGAACTACGGTCGGTGGGGCTCATGATGTGACGATATAGGACCAATCAACGAGTTCGAAAAAATTCAGGTTCATGTTTAAATATATTTATTTAAATTGTATTTATATTAATGTATCTTAATAGATTATTTGTGGGCGAAATACAAACCATGTTCCAATATGTGGACGAATTGTAGACCACGAAAGTTTTGGATGCAAAATGTAAACAGCAGAACTGTAGATTATGCAAGTTTTGGGTGCAACATCTATAATAGCGCCAACCTGGGGGTCGATCGTGCTCCCGTAAATCGTTGTCAAATACGTTTTTTGGTTGTTAATGCCAATAAGCGAACCTATGCACTGAGTTTTCACGAGTAGTAAAAGAATATATATACAATTTGAGAGGCGGGGCCTTACGTCTTCTTGGGAACCCTTGTCACCCTATTTTGAAGCTCGGTTGATCATTTTTCCACTCTACTCTCTCTTTCTTGTTACTTAGTCGCTTTTCTGAAAATGTCCCAATGCGCGCGTTGGCGGACGCACCGGTTCACATTTGCGCTCTCTCTTTTATATCGTGACTCCGACCAACCGCTAACCATTCGATGCCTAGCCACTTTTTAGATCGCGGATGCCTGGATAGGCGAGTTCTATAACCGGGGTCAGATTGTATATGATGCAAGTTTTTGGTGCAAAATGTATATCACAGAAGTGTGGTGTGAAACATGTATATCACAGCTGACAGGGGGGGCCTTACGTCTTCTCGGGAACCCTTGTCACCCTATTTTGAAGCCTGTCCGACTGTTTTTCTGCTCTACTCTCTCTTTCTTGTTACTTAGCCGTTTTTCCGAAAATGTCTCAATGCGTGAATTGGCAGACGCACTGGTTCACATTTCCACTCGTGCTTTTATATCGTGACTTTGACCGACCGCTAACCATTCGATGCCTAGCCACTTTTTAGTTTGTGGATGCCTGGATAAGCAGGCTCTATAAGCGGGGTCAAATTGTATATGACGCAAGTGTTTGGTGCAAAATGTATATCATGGAAGTGTGGTGTGCAACATGTATATCACGGAACATGGGGCATAAGAAATCGATAGGGTGAATTCGCGACGAATTGTAGAGTACGAAAGTTCTGGGTGCAAGATGTATATCGTGCACTTGTAGATGATGGAAGTTTTGGGTGCAAGATTTATAATAGCGCCAACCTGGGGGTTGGTCAGACTCCTGTAAATTGTTGTTGAATACGTACATCACAGAACAGGGGGGCATAAAAATTCGATAGCACTAAGTCGTGACCCTGCAGAGAGATAATTGGCTAAGTGTTGAAAGGAACTGTGGTCGGTTGGGCTCATGATATGACGATATAGGACCAATCAACGAGTTCGAAAAAAGCGAGGTTCAAGTTTAAATATATTTATTTAAATTGTATTTATATTAATGTATCTTAATAGATTATTTGTGGTCGAAATGAAAACTATGTTTCAATATGTGGACAAATTGTAGACCACGAAATTTTTGGGTGCAATATGTATAGGGAGAAACTGTGGATGGTGCAAGTTTTGGGTGTAATATCTATAATAGCACCAACCCGGGGGTCAGTTGGGCTCCCGTAAATCGTTGTTGAATAGGTTTTTTGGTTGTTACTGCCAATAAGTGAACCTATGCACTGAGTTGTCACCAGTAAAAGCAATATGAATTTGAATTGAAGATGGCATGAATACCCTCTTCGTTTTACACATTTTTCACTGAAATGTTTCGATATATACAATTTGACAGGCGGGGCCTTACGTCTCCTCGGGAACCCTTGTCACCCTATTTTGAAGCTCGTCCGACCGCTTTTCGCAGTTGAAACATATAGAAAAGATCTTGCTAGAAAATGGTTTATCAATTGCAGATTTGAATATATCGGACCTTCTTCTCCCTCTTCTATACTCAACGAAATTCCCGTTTTTTTTTCCACTCTACTCTCTCTTTCTTGTGACTTAGCCGTTTTTTTGAAAATGTCCCAAAGCGCGTTGGTGGACACACCCGTTCACATTTTTTCTCGTGCTTTTATACCATGAATCTGACCGCTAGCCATTCGATGCCTAACCACTTTTCAGATTGCGGATTCCCGGGTAAGCAGGTTCTATAACCGGGGTCGAATTGAAAATGACGCAAAATTTATATAACAGAAGTGTTGTGTGCAACATGTATATCACAAAACAAGGGGGGCATAAGAAATCGATAGCGCTAAGTCATGAAAAGTTGTGCACTGAGTTGTCACTAGTGAACGTAGAATGAATTTGAATTGAGGATGGCAGGAACACCCTCTTCGTGTTACACATTTTGCACTGAAATGTTCCAATGTATACAATTTGACAGTCGGGGCCTTACGTGTCCTTGGGAACCCTTGGCACCCTATTTTGAAGCTCGTCCGATGGCTTTCCTCGGGTATTTTTGTTCCTTCCACCTTCACACTTCTTTCCAAGTATATGCAATAAGTATACAACTTCTCCATAAACATGCAGAAAAGATCTTGCGAGCAAATGGGATATCTCTCACATATATGAATATATTAGTTTTATCTTTTGTCACAGAATTGTTGGGTGCAAAATGTATATGACAAAAGTGTTGGGTGCAAGATGTATCAAGATGTATAGAATGGAACACGTGGGATAAGAATGCAAAAAACCTAAGTTGGGACGTCGCGGTGAGATATTTGGCCAAGTGTTGAAAGGGACGGTCATTGGTCAGGTTCCTGATGTGAAGATATAGATGCAAATGAGGATTTGTCAGTCCGATAACCGATCAGTCCGTAGACAATCCAGGAGCACGAGAAAGTCAGGTTTAAGTTTAAAGGGATTTTGTTTATGTTTATTTAAAATGTATCCATATTAATGTATCTTACTAGATTATAAATACGTTATTTGCTTGTTAATTCGAATAAGAAAAGTTGTGCACTAAGTTGTCACTAGTGAAAGCAGAATGAATTTGAATTGACGATGGCAGGAACACCTTCTTCATGTTACACATTTTGCATTGAAATGTTCCAATATATACAATTTGACAGTCAGGGCCTTACGTCTCATCGGGAATTCTTGCCACCCTATTTCGATGCCCATCCAACCGCTTTCCACGGGTATTTTTGTGGCTGCCACCTTCGCACTCCTTTCCAAGTATATGCAATAAGTATTTAACTTCTCTAGAAACATGCAAAAAAGATATTGCGAGCAAATGGGATATCTATCACAGATGTCAATAAATTAATGCTTATTTTTCATCTTCTATACTTATCTTTTATCACATAATTGTTGGGTGCAAAATGTATATGACGAAAGTGTTGGGTGCAAGATGTATATAACGGAACATGTGGGATAAGAATGTGATAGCGCTAAGTTGGGACGTCGCGGTGATATATTTGGCCAAGTGTTGAAAGGGACGATCGTCGATCGAGTTCCTGATGTGAATATATAGATGGAAATGAGGATTTGACAGTCTGCTAACCAATCAACCCACGGACAATCCAGGAGCCTGAGAAATCCAGGTTCAWGTTTAAAGGGATTTTTTTTATGTTTATTTAAAATGTATCCATATTAATGTATCTTACTAGATTATTTGTGGTCCAAATGTAAACCATGTTCGAATTTGAATGGTGTTTTGGGCTCGAATTTGTTTGCTCAAGCCTACAAGGAACAAAGAAAAAATACATGACTTTACATTTTGTATATCAAAGAATATATAACTTCTCCAGAAAAATGCAGAAAGTATCTTGCAAGCAAATGGGATATCTATCACAGATGTCAATATATTAACCCTTTTTTTCTTTCTTCTATACTTATCTTTTATCACGGAATTGTTGGGTGAAAAATGTATATGACATAAGTGTTGGGTGCAAGATGTATATAACGGAACATGTGGGATAAGAATGTGATAACGCTAAGTTGGGACGCCACGGTGAGATATTTGGCCAAGTGTTGAAAGGGACAGTCGTCGGTCGAGTTCCTGATGTGAAGATATAGTTGGGAATGAGGGTTTGATAGTCCACTAACCGATCAACCCGCGAACAATCCAGGAGCCCGAGAAAGTCAGGTTCAAGTTTAAAGGGATTTTGTTTATGTTTATTTAAAATGTATCCACATTAATGTATCTTACTAGATTATTTGTGGTCCAAATGTAAACCATGTTCAAATTTTAATGGTGTTTTGGGCTTGAATTGTTTTTTCTCAAACCTACAAGGAACAAAGAAAAAAATACATAACTTTGCATTTTGTATATCGAAGAATATTCTGAAATATAGGAAGTTGCAATACGTGCACAATATAGAACAAGAACATGTACAACAGAATGAGTTAATTTTACGAATAAATATAAATTCCAAACAACAACACCAAGCATTGAATATCAACATAGAACAAACCCAAATATTTATATTTAGATAAATTGGGTCACAAAATACATTTGAGAATATTTCCCCAAAAAAAATTGTCTTCTAATTTGCAAAAAAAACTATAGTTCAATACATATTTTGTGAAATAGAAATGTGTTTGCCAGAATGAATCCGATTGGGATTGTTGCAGACTACGAAGAAAGGATGTGCAAGAATGAAGTTTGTAGAAAGAAGAAATTCGACGATGGAAAACAACAAAACCTAGCAAGAAGAAAGAGAAAATTGTCAGATCTGGATTAAAGCTTTGTTAGAATAAGTGGATGAAGACAGAAGAATGTAATCAGTATCAACTTACTATGATGGTGTGCCATGCCTTGTCATTTCTTTTCTGATGTCCTTTTATGGCTTTCCTCATCTTTGACCTTCAATGGTAATTTGGTCGACAATGTTTTTCAACCATTCTTCAATGTAGCTCCTCATGGGCGTCACGTTCATTTCATGTTGGATTTTTTATATTGAAGATTTCACTTTCCAAGTCCCTTAGATCAATAGACAAGTTGTGCAATGCTTCTTGAATATTTTTGTTTCTAATTGCATAACCAACTAGCCAAGTTTTCACGTCATCTTCACCATATTCAAGAATGCCATAGAAATTTCCAAATGATAGTCTTTTATATATATGAACTTGATCATCAAATGCTTGCTTGGTTAAAACCAATGAGTTTAATATCAATTTTGGGTCCTGGATTTCATTTGTGTTGCCATCTAGATCTATCTCAGTTAGCTTCTTGAATAGTTTGTCTCTTTTAGATATGGTCTGACTACATTCTTGAACAATACCAATCAGGTTCTTTACCTTTTCTTTCTAGCATGCGTTTAGATGGTCTATTCAATCTAGGGAAGGGACATCCTCTTGTCTTCTTCTGGATTCCGTCATACCGGTAACTTCAACAACAAATGGTAAAACTTCATCGAGATAAAACCTTGCTCGTTCTTGAGATCTACTTGCAGATACTCATGAAAAGCATGCACTCTTATGTTAGAAAAATAGGACCGCGGAGAAGTAAAATAAAACAAATGTGGAAACAAAACATAGAAGATACATAATACAAGAGAGACACAAATTTGCGTGGTTCACCCAGTGTGGGCTACACCGACCAGAGAAATTACCAGGTCCTTTCTTTATTATTATCCAACAAATGAAGGGATACAACCTACAACAAAACCTGTTGTAACTTTCTCTTCTTTCTCTCATAGTCTCCTCTCTCAGAATACAATACTTGCCATAATGCATAGCCGCAATACATTTCCCTCATAACAGAGGGTTTCCTTCTAGGGGAAAAAACCCTAACATATTTTCTATCGTTAGATCTACGACCTTATAATGAACGGTCTAGATTTACAATGAAATTACAATATACATTTACAAGGAAATTTTTCCTTTGAGGGATTCGCCCCCAAACCCCCATCGGGGGACGCTACCCTCGAACCCCCACCGGGGGCCCGCTTTCCCCCGAAAACCCCATTCGAGGGGATAGGCCTCCCAGACCCCGCAGAGGGGGTACCCCCCTCTGCACTCCCCTGCGTGGAAGAGTGTACATACCTCTGGGGTGTAAAGTCTTCATGGGGTATAAACACGGCTGAAAGCAAAGATCTCTAAATAAGGAACATAATCAGGCTCCGCAACCAACAATCTCCCACTTGGAGACTGATCTCAACAACTCCACCACTGTTGTATACGCTGGACTCTAAACCTTCTTGGACCTGGAAAATTTCTCATCTTCATATTCATTATTGAAGACCAACTGAAACTGAGCAGGAACTCAGTTTCTCTCTGGTTACTCCCTTTGTTAACATGTCTGCAGGATTCTGGCTAGTGTGTATCTTTTCCAACTTCAAATTTCCATCTTCCAAGGCAGATCATATGCAGTGGTACCTCAACTGTATATGTTTATTCTTTGAATGGAAGGTTGAGTTCTTTGCAAGATGAATTGCACTCTCACTGTCATAGTACAACCTGCTATTCTCTTGCTTCTTTCCCAATTCCTCCATAAACCTTTGTAACCAAATCATCTCTTTACTAGCCTCTGTAGCAGCAACATACTCTGCCTCTGTTGTTGAAAGTGCAACAACCTTTTGTAGTTTCGAAATCCAACTTACTGTTGTTCCACCTATAGTAAAAACATACCTTGTCGTGCTCCTCCTGCTATCTTTATCACCTACCATATCTGAATCAACATATCCCTGTATAAAAGTGTCTGAACCTCCAAAACATAATGCATGAGTAGCAGTACCTCTCAAATACCCGAGAATCCACTTTACTGCCTCCCAATGCTCTTTACCTGGATTGTTCATATACCTACTCACAACTCCCACTGCATGTGCAATATCTGGTCTTGTGCAAACCATTGCATACATCAAGCTGCCAACTGCTAGTGAATAAGGGACCCTGGACATGTATTCTATCTCCTCCTGTGTCTTGGGACACATTTCCTTAGTTAATTTGAAATGGCTGGCCAAAGGTGTACTAACTAGTTTTGCATTCTGCATTCTAAACCTCTCCAACACCTTCTCTATGTACTCACCCTAAGACAATGTCAATTTGCAATTTTTTATGTCTCTTGTTATTCTCATGCCAAGGATTTTCTTTGCAGCACCCAAATCCTTCATCGCAAATGAATTGGCTAATTTCTTCTTGAGCATATTTATATCCTACATATTAGACCCTGCAACAAGCATGTCATCTACATACAATAACAAGATAATATAGCTTCCATTTTCTAGCCTTTTAAAATAAACACAGTGAT
>ML793941.1:109701-176714 GCA_009831015.1 Picea engelmannii
CCCCGAATCTACTACCCAAGACTCAAAAATATTATCTACAGAAAGAATCAAAGCATCTTGTAACACATCACCTGTTACATTTGCTTCCTGATTTCTCTCCCGTTGTCCATATCTTTGTTTCTTTGGAGCTCTGCAATCTTTCTTCAGATGTCCTTTCTTCCCACAATTCTACCACTCTATCTTTCCAAGTATGGATTTGGATCTGCCCTTCCTATAATTCCCGTGGTTCCCTGAGCCCTTTCCTTTATCCTTTTGTCTTCCCCTGTTCTCCATGTTCAACGCATTACTTGATGTCTCACCTGTTCTTTTCTGTCGCATTTCCTCACTAAGGATAACACCAACAACATCATCAAATTTTAAAGTATTTGAACCAAAGACAGAGTTACTTACAACCATGACCAAGCCATTCCATCTTTCTGGCAATGAGCACAAGATTAGAAGATCCCTAACCTCATCATCAAAGTCCACTTTTACATAACTCATCAAAGTCCACTTTTACAGAACTTAGTTGATTAGTAACCGTATTAAATTCATTTAAATGATCTGCAACAGACCCACCTTCTGACATCTTCATATTAAATAATCTCTTCATTAGAAATACCTTATTAGATGCCGAGGTTTTTCATACAGTTTATCAAATGTGTCCATCAGATCCTTCGTTGTCTTTTCTTTCGAAATATTGAAAGCCACTGACACTACCAAGCTCAATCGTATCGTTCCTAGATCCTTTCTGTCAAGAATCTCCCATTCTTCATCCTTCATGGCTGTCGGCTTATTTGATACTCCGCCCAATGGTAGGAATAAATCCTTCTGATATAAATAATCTTCCATCTACATCTTCCATAACTGGTAGTTTTGGCCGTTAAATTTCTCGACCCTAAACTTTCCATCTTTTGACATTGCTCCCACTCGAACCAGGAACCCTCTTTTCCTATGAGTTACCTTTTGCTCTGATACCAGTTGTTAGAAAAACAAGACCGTGGAGCAATAAAATAAAACAAATGCAGAAACAAAACACAGAAGATACACAATACAAGAGAGACACAGATTTATGTGGTTCACCCAGTGTGGGCTACATCCACTAGAGAAATTGCCAGGTCCTTCCTTTATTATTATCCAGCAAATGAAGTGATACAACCTACAACAAAACATGTTGTAACTTCCTCTTCTTTCTCTCACAGTCTCCTCTCTCAAAATACAATACTCGCCATAATGCATAGCCGCAACACATTTCCCTCATAACAGAGGGTTGCCTTCTAGGGCAAAAAACCCTAACATAATTTCTACCGTTAGATCTGTGACCTTATAATGAACGGTCCAGATTTACAATGAAATCATAATATACATTTACAAGAGTGTACATACTTCCCCGCGTGGAAGAGTGTACATACTTCCGGGGTGTAAAGTCTTCATGGGGTATAAACACGGCTGAAAGAAAAGACCTCTAAATCAGGAACATAATCAGGCTCCACAACCAACATCTTGTTCCAAAAGAGACCATATTCTTTGACATCTCCCAAGATTCTGTTATTAATTTCATTCTTTTGTTTATATTATTTTGCACATAGTCTCAGGCCGATGTGAGAAGGCTTGTTGATCCTTTTAAATTTGGCGCAAGTGCGGTGGACCCGACCATTTCCAAAGGAGTAGAAAACAGTGGAAGAGGCATTAGAGTTGCCTCCAATTCTTTGATTCGCGTCTTTAACATGAGGTTCTTTGTTTCAAGGCCACTAATAGAGTTTTATAGAGAATCTACAGTTGCTCAATGCATCTTGGATATCTAGGAATGGCACATGTTATGTAGGTTGAACTTTGAACGAGATGTTCCTTTTTTATTCTTTACATCTATGTTTTCAATAATCATTTTTTTTTATTCGTTGTCAAAAACAGCGCTTTGAAATGCAAAAGACTCTTCTTCGTCCAATGTATCTATGCCAAGTATTTTCATCCCAGGATTGTGAGGAGCAGTGTTGTCTAGGAGATCGTCGTCAGGGAACAATTTTTCAATGTCAATTTCTAGTTCCATACCTTCAAGGGAGAGATCGTAGACATCAATTTCTCCCCTCGGTCCCTCCTATTCTTGGACTATTGTTTTCCGGTTTTTTCCCGCAGCAAGCTTGTGACAACTTTCAATTTTGCCGGAGTGAGGGTTCTTATCTCCTCCTCTTCCTGATGAATTGTGTGTGACTTTTTTACTTGGGTAATCCGTTGGAGGACTGCCATGAGATGTTGTGGTATTGGTTGTGGCAGTCGGGGATTGGGAGCTTTTTTCACCCGGGTCTTTTTGGTTTTGCTTGTGTGAACCATTGGTATTGGTTCAGATTCCATTCAGGATAGTGTAAGTGAAAGAACTGTCAAAGTGGTTCCTGACCATGAAATCCAAGGCTTTCCAAGGCATAGAAATGAATTGTCCTTTCCTTTTTTCATGGAAAAAATGCAACCAGTAGATGTACTCCCTTGTTATTCTAGCAAAAAACATTGTACCAGATATGTGACATGGAAGGAAGCAAGGATTTTGTTTAGACCTAAAAATCCTTATAACATTATAGTTCTCCATTTATTCTACTGTGCCCTTCCTATCTAGGAAGATTGTTGGTTGGCCAGAAAACCAGGGGAAATACCTTCCAAATATCAATGCTTTAAAAAATGAAACAAAATACTTGAAGACCTTATAAGATTGTTGGAAAGCGTCATGTCTCCTTAATTTATGGCATGAGAATGTTAATGGTTCAAATTCAGAGTTCAACCTCCTACACATAGATAGTCTAGGAAAGGGATAATAATTCAGCACGACGAAAATTAAATAAGATGGCATAAAGAATTTATTTTGCCTCATCTATTACAATAACTGGGAAGAGTTTTGAATGGAAATCAACTTGTGGCAATGGAAGATGGTTTTTTGCTTGACCATAAAATATAAAATATGCATAATCATCCGAGAGATGTGAGTTGCACTTGCTTGTCTTGTTGTCCTCGTGAAAAGCAATGCAATTTGCCAAAAAAGGTTTTTACATGCACTAACCTATAATATGGCCATGTCTCGGGGAGTGGGCTCTGGGTTCTATAATAAATTCGGAAAGAGGTCTAATTCATTTCCATGCTTCTTTAATAACTGCTTGCAATTCTCACCCTTTAAAGTAGGCGTTGTGTCGAGAAGTGTTAACATCTTTCGAAATACTTTAGGTGATAGGGATATTTGGAAATGGTCGCCCATCTGGACAATCTGCTGGTTCAGAGTATAGTTCTCGGCACAACACATGACCAAGTCCTTAAAGTAAAAGAAAAAAACGGGGATCGAATGTGTCGTTGCAATTTCAGATGTCGAGATAACTTTCATCTGGACAGAAGTGAACGAGTAGTAGTCATAATCTATGGACCATTGAAAACGCTAGTCCTCATGCCCGAAAATATTCAGGGTATCTCCAAAGACATGTTGTCGAGCTGCAGCCATAAGCTGATGAAAACCTTCCTTTTCTCCTCATTGTATTTAAAATGGACGTTGCAACATCATAATACAATCTCCAGTAAATCTTGTTTCAATGTGTTTTAATGGCATATGTCCTCGACCTTTTCACCTTTTAATGCCAATCTTTTCAAAGCTAATAAAAGCGTCATCAATTTGCATTGGGAAAGCATGTGAAGATGGCAGGGAAATCGAGAAACTATTGAAAAGAGGGGAAAACATTGACAAATGTGTAATATACTTGGATTTTGACAAAAGCAGATTCAAGTTAGAAGATAATTTGTTAATACTTACTTAAACAAATTTCATATTATTTTATTTTATTGTTGTTCTCTGTGGCCCAAATGAAAACTATGTTCAAATTGGAATGGTGGGGCAACATTTTCATATGCAGGTAGTTCCTCAGATATGCAAACCTGTAAGGTTCGAAAATTATGTGCACAATACTAAAGAGCGGCATCATCTGAACACCTTTGTAGATGACATCGGGTCAGCACAATATTGAATTCTTGCTACGATGACATCTTAAAAAAACCAAAACAACCATCATTTTTTTGCGAATTCAAGATTGATAGAGGAAACTAATCAGATTCCATAATATTCTCCCATAAAGGCATTTTAATGGGAGATTACCTCGAGCTTTCCGCTTATTAATGCCAATATTTTTGAACATCTATGAACTGTCACCAGTAAAATCATAATTAATGTCTATTAGGAAGAGGTGAACGTGGAGGACATGGAGGAGAATTAAAGATTCTTTGGTACTTTTTTGAACCTGGGAGTCTGTGCTGGAATTGTAGATCACCCAAGTTTTGGATGGAAGATGTATACTCGGAACACGAGGAATGAGAGTTCGATAATGCGTACCCGGGAACCCGCGGCCATAAAATTGGATAAGGAAATGAAAGCACTCAGTCAGACTCGTGATGTCAAGATATAGATGGATATACAATTTGTGAGTTCGATAAAGAGTGAGGCTTGTAAGTTGGAGGAGTTCGGGGTCGAATTGTAGATAACTGAAGTTTTGGATGCAAGATTTTATCCGAACACATGGCATGGGAGTTTGATAATGCATTGGGGGGGATCCCACGGTCATAAAATTGGCTAACTGTTGAGACGAGTGCCTGGAGTTCCGCAATATACAATTTGTCTGCTGGAATGTATAAACACTCTTATTTTTTCCTCTTTTCTCCCCCTCTATTATCCCTTTGTGGTTCTATATTTAGTCGCATATATATGATCATGGCCTCATGGATTCGCAAATTGGAAACTCTTTATCTATATCTTCACACCATGAGCCCGACCGACCATGGTCCCTTTCAATACTTAGCCAATTATATGATCACCGAGTCTCAGGTTTGCGGTATCCAACACTTATGTCCCCTGTTCCATGTTGGCATGTTTACAGACGGAGTGTGCTTGTCATTGATGACAAGAACAACAATGAACCAAACCTCGAGAGAGCAGAATACGAGAAAGCTCAGAAGAGATAGCGGTTTCCAGAAGTGCAGACGAGGTCCAAGAGACAAACTCACAGGAGGAGAAAAGGTCGAGATCCTTGCACACTTACAAAAACTTCTAAGTCAGAGAGATAAAAAACTCAGAAGGAAGAGCGACAATGATTGAGAATTCAATCATCCAAATTTCCGCCAACCGTCAAATTGATTTAAGTGGAAGGACAAGATAAGAAAAGATGGAGAGTTGTTGGATTTAATCCAAGGCAAAGCTACATCGTAGAAAGATCAAGTTGTTGATCTAAGATCTTGATCAATGAAGAAAATTTAGTTCGAGTCTAAAGTTATGACGAGGTTATGCTTCGAAAAAATATCACTTTAAGAATTTCAAGTTTAGAACTGAAATACCCGAAGCCTGAAGAGCCGGAGAGCCGGAGTGAATTTCAACTATCAGATCCAAAGGGATACATGGAGATGGATTGTGAGCTCTAGAGAAATTCCTTCGAGAAGTTTAAGTTTGAGATTTGAAATCCCCGAAGCTCGGAGAGCTGGAGAGATCAATTAAATCTCGATCATCTGATCATCTAAAATATATCTTAGTCGTCAGATCATCCGGAGTAAATCTCAAGCGACGGATCGTCCGAAGTGGATCTGGGTCGTCTGACCCAGAAGAGACGTGGCGTAAATCTGTGGACTCTGGGTAAAGACCTGAAGTAAGCCTCAACCATATGATTGAAGGACATGTGGTAGAACACATCAGCAAGGACATGTGGCAGACCACATCAGCAAGGACACGTGGCAGGAATTAGTGAACTCCGGGTAAAAGAATTCCAGGAAAACACTAAGGAGAAAGGTTTGAAATCGTTGAAGCCCGAACAACCAAAGCATATGGGAGTCATTGATCTACGAGAGGATATGTGTCACTAGATCACAAGCTCTGGGTAAAACATTTGGAGGGAAACTAATCAAGGAGAAATTGAAATCTGAGAATGTCGAAGGGCGAAGTCTCGGAGCGAAGGATAGTCGTTGGATTAAAGAGGACAGATGTCAGTAGATCTTCCATTTCAGAAGATATCCAGTCAGAAGGAATGAGAAGTTGAGATTTGAAATCTATGGAGTCCGGACACCCGAAGGAGATCTCAACCTTTAATCCAAGAGGGACACGTGTCAGTGGATTGTCAACTCTGGAAGATTAACGTATAGAGGAAAGCAGGGTTTGAGAATTGAAACTGCAAAAGCCCGTATCAGGAAATAAACTGTAGTCATTGATTTGGAAGGAAGCTACGTGTCGACGAATCGTGGAGATCTGGGATCGTGCATGGAAGGAGGAAAGGAAGGCAGATAACAGTCGTTGATCAAATGGCATCGCCAACGGATTGGATATCAAAGGTCCTGCTCAATTACAGGGCCAGAACATGCTCGGGTCTTAATTTTTCTTGATCAGAACACAATAAAAACCACGGTATTGCCAAAGGCATTCGTGGAGCTCTGTAGTGAATTGCAGGGCAAAAAGTGGGTTCCCCTTAAACCACCTTTGGATGCGCCCGTAATCATGTGGTCACATGAGATCATCACCCAAGGTCATATTGAAAGAAGGAGCTAGCACTCGCTAGACCGATATCACAAAGCACTCGGAAGTTAGGCCTGTGGTCACAACCATGGTCACATCAGCGAAAGTTAAGGGAGGAGCTAGCACGTCGCTAGGATCCACTTCGGATATCAGGATTTGGGAGAATCGAGATGTCTCATACCAATATTCTCGAATTCACGATTCATGAAGAGCCTGTTGGTTAGGCATATCTTCACCGCTGATGGTCACATGAAGGAAGGGGCTTAGAAGCCAAAGAAGCCAAAATGTCTGGCTGTAACTAATAGAGAAGACGAAGAGTTGCAACTGCCAGAGAAGCCAAGGAATCTTTGGATAATGGCCACTGATGATGAACAGATTCATAATAACCATGAGAGAAGATGAAGAGTTGTAATGATGATCTGGCAGAGAAATTGGTGTGAGAAAGACATGCATAAAAGATAAGAGAGTGTGTTTTTTCGATGGTGATGCATGTGGGTAGGGAGAGACACAGTGCATAATCTGAAGGGGAGATATATGGCGCAATGAAGAGCATGCAGAGGCAACACAGAGCATAAAAGGCAGAAGAGAAGCTGAACAACAACGATTGTTGAGCGTAGGAGGAAAAAGAGAAGAGCATAGAAGTTGAATGATGCAGAAGCTGAACATAGTATAGAAGCTGAAGAAGGAAGAGGAGACATGGAGTTGTAACAGACCATATCATAGATAGAGAAAGTAAGTAAACTTTTGTAAGATTCAATCAGGGTGGTAGGATGGTACTAGGGAGGATTGCAGTCCTCTAAATTCTAGTTGGCGCTAGAAGATATTCTGGGAGTTGGAGCTTCCATCTAGTGGCTACTAGAGAAGCCTGGGAGTTGGTGCTTCCATCTAGTTGGTACTCTCTACAAGTTGTAACTTGCTATCAGAGGTTGTAGCCTCATATTTGAGTTGGAGCTCAAAGACTGTGATGTACATGAAAGTTGGATCTTGATTGACATCCTAAGAAGAAGAGGTTTTCACCCTTTATGGGTTTCCTCAGGAAAATCAGTGTCTCTGTGTATTCTGTGTGATTGATCATTGTATATCTATTCATGTTACATTATAACCAACACTTTAAATAATAATCTAGAAAGAATTAGAAAATAACAGGAAAAGTTTCAATCTTATATACATAACTGATTCACCCCCCCCCCCCCCCCTCTCAATTATATTTCCAATAATTGGTATCACAGTCGGTGCCTTTGATCAAAGGTAGATCCTTAAGCTTGAACATGACTAGTCATTATGGAAGTTCAACTAATAGACCCCCTCTGTTTGATGGAACAAACGTTTCCTTCTGGAAAATAAGGATGAGAACACATTTAATGTCTTTGGGTGTTAATGTTTGGAATGTCGTTGAAATGGGATATGTGAAGGTTGTATTATAGGCCTCAAAATATGATAAGCTGGAGTTTATCTTTAATGCAAAAGAAATGAATGCCATCCTCAGTGGACTTGATGAAGCCTAGTTTTTCAAAGTCATGCATTGTGATTCAACAAAAGTTATGTGGGACAAACTGATAAGTAGTTATGAAGGTAATGAAAAGGTGAAAGACGCAAAACTTCAGACTCACGAGCTGAAATTTGAGCAGCTAAAGATGGATGAAGATGAAACTATCAGTAAGTAATTCTTACGTATAGAAGAACTTGTCAACACTTTGAAAGGCCTAGGTGAAACGATAGCTGAATCTTTTCTAGCTAGAAAATATTAAGATCTCTTCCTCATAGATTTAACCCAAAGGTCTTTGCTATAGAGGAAATAGTTGATCGCAAAATGTTGACACTAGATCAAATTCTTGGAACCCTAACTGCATATGAAATGAGAATCGCCAAAGGTAAATCCACTACAAGAGAGGCATCTTTTAAAGTAGAGAAAAACACAGACTCCGATATAGATGAGATTGAAGAATTTTTTGTAAGAAGACTTAAGAAAGGATCAAGCAAATACAAAGGTAAACTTCCCTTCAAATGTTTCAACTATGGTAAGATAGGTCATTTTTCATCTAAGTGTCCTCACAAAATAAAGGCTCAGACATGTGACGATGAAGAGAAACACAAACACACGAAGGTCTATAAAGAGAATAATTTTAAGAATAAAAGTCTTTGTGTAAACAATGATGATGATCCCTCAGATGATGAAAGCAGTGACTCTTCTATTGAAGATAAACTAAATGATATCATGCCAATAGATTTAGAAGATCTAAACATTGAAGATACAGGAAGTGAGTTCATTGATTGTGAAGCAGTAGTAGATCTTGAAGGAGAACTTGTCAGTGCCATGGAAGAGATTGATAGACTCAGAGAAAAGAAAAGAAAAGAAAAACAATTATTGCTCAGGTATGAGAAAACATGAAAGGAACCATATTAAGAAATTGATATGTTGAAGGTTAAGTTAGAATAAGCTAATAATATTGAATACATCCTCAAACAACAATTGAAGGAAGCTTAAACAAAAGGTGAAAAATTGGAAGATGAAGTAGTAACTGTCAGAAAAGATCTAGAGAAATTCCAGACCTTATATCATCAGAATCTGACAAGTATTAAATCCTCAGAAGGATTAGCCTCCATTCTGAATCAACAAAGGAATTCAAAGTTGAAAACCAATTTGGGTTATGAAGAGGGATCAAGCAGTGGTTAGCCAAGCAACAAAGAATCTATCAAGTTTGTCAAATCTACAACCATTGATAACAACAAACCTGCGGAAACAAAGGAAGAGAACCAGCCGCCAAGGAGGAGTGAAGGAAAAGCTACCAAACTAAATATGTAGAGAAAAGAAATAATACACCCTCTTCTCAAGGAAATCATCAACATGGAATAAATCGACCTGCTCAAAGAAGACAACCATTTTCCAGGTACAAAGATTTTTTCTATGGATATTGTTTTTAGTCCTCTAACTTTGGCCACAAAGTTGTAAATTGTTCTTTAAGATTTAGACATGAGCAATCAAGACAACCAAGGAATAAATACATGCCACAACAAAGAATGAGACAACCAAGTAACAAATAACCAGAGACTGCAAATCATGTGATGGTTGGGAAAAAGACGCAGATTAAGCATAACAATCGTTATGATCCTTTATTCAATGAACCAGAATGTTACATCTGCCATAATTATGAACATAAACTTGTAGATCGCGCTTAAAGAACTATAATCCAGATTCAAATCATAGAGCTGAAAAACACCAAGGTTTGGAAGAAGAATGAAGCTAATAAGTGTGGATGAGTGTTGTCAGCTCAAAGACAAAAATACCCCTGGTATATTTACAGCGGATGCTCCAGTCATATGACAGGTGAAAAAAGTAAGTTCCTATCACTCAAAGAAAATAAATTAGGGAGTGTGACCTTTGGAAATGATGCTCTAGGAAAGATCAGAGGTAAAGGTATAGTAATCTTAAGTAATGGAAGAAGCAAAGATCAAGATGTATTATTTGTTGATGGTTTAAAGAATAATCTTCTTAGTGTCAGTCAAATATGTGACAAAGGATCTGAAGTCACTTTCACTACCAAGAATTGTAAAATAAAGACAGTAAACACAGGAGCACTGATTGCAAAAGGGGTTAGAACCGAAAACAATGTATATGTTCTGAAGGAAGATAAGGAGAAATGTCATTTAAGAAAATTTGATGAAAGTTGGTTATGGCACAGAAGGCTTGGACACCTGAATTTTGATCGTATTGTCAAACTGAATAATGAAGGTGTTGTGAAAGACCTTCCAAGAATATCTAAGCCTAATAATTCTATATGTGAATCTTGTCAAATGGAAAAGTTGACTCATGCTCAATTCAAATCAAAGAGTTTCACATCTTCAGAGAAACCACTTCAAATTGTTCATATGGATCTGTGTGGACCATCACGAAAGGAAGGTACTGGAGGAGAACGTTACTTTATGCTAGTCATTGATGACTTCTCCACACTTACGTGGGTTGCCTTTCTGAGAGAAAAATTTGATGCGTTTGAGAAGTTCAAAAATTTTAAGGCGTTAGTTGAGAATCAGATAGGAAGGAAGTTAAAGGAAATTCGCTCAGACAAGGAGGAGAGTTTATGTCAGGAGACTTCAAAGAATTATGTGACATACATGGAATTAAAAGAGAATATACTATTCCAGGTACTCCTCAACAAAATGGAGTTGTAGAATGCCAAAATAGATCAGTTCAGCAGATGGCAAGGGCTATGATGAGTGAAAGGGACATTTCACAAACCTTCTAGGTGGAGGTTTTTCACACGACTGTTCATATTCTAAACAAAGAGCATCTAAGGCCGAACAATGATAAAACTCCATATGAGTTGTGGTTTGGTCGACCTGCATCAATCAAGCATTTCAAAGTATTTGGAAGTAAATGCTACATCAAGAATAATGATGATCATCTGGGAAAATTTGATAGTAGAGCTGATGAAGGTATCTTCTTAGGATATGCAGTGAACAGTAAAGGATACAAATGTTTTAACAAAAGAATTCATAAATTAGTAGACCGTATTGATGTTCGAATTGATGAAGAAGCTCCTATAAAATATCAACAAAGAATAAGCACTAAGTCAAGTGAAAAAGATGATGAGAATAAAGAAAATAAATAACAAAAAATCTCAGAGTCACAAGAAGATGATGAATCAGGTGGAGAAGAGACACCCAGACAAGAAGATTCAGGACTACAATCAACATCAAATCCTTCCTCCAAAATTACTCAAAAGAATCATCCTAAAAGTATGATAATTGGTGAGAAAGAAAAAGGTTTACAAACTAGGAGAAGGATAATCAAAGACAACAAGAAATCACATATAGCCTTCATATCCATGGTGGAACCTAAGAACTTTAATGAAGCCAATAAAGACATAAATTGGTTAAAATCAATGAATGAGGAACTGGACCAGATTGAAAAGAATGACACTTGGGAACTCGTTCCTAGGCCAACAAATAAAAATATAATAGGATCCAAATGGGTCTACAAAAACAAGATGAATGAGAAAGGAAATATTGTAAAAAATAAGGCTAGATTGATCTGCAAAGGATATGCTCAAATAGAAGGACTGGATTTTGATGAAACATTTGCGCTTGTAGAAAGATTATAAGCTATTAGAATGTTTCTTGCCTATGCTTGTCATAAACAATTTAAAGTATATCAAATGGATGTCAAGTCATCTTTTCTAAATGGAGATATAAAAGAAGAAGTCTATATGGAACAACCAGATGGTTTCCAACTATCAGATAACCCTGACTTTGGCTGCAAAATGAAGAAATCCTTATATGGGTTGAAACAAGCTCATCATGCCTAGTATTACATATTGGATAAGTATCTTCAAAGAAAATGGTTCAAGAGAGGAACAATTGATAACAATCTATATATCAAAACAAAGCGTAATGATTTGCTCATTGTGTTGGTCTATGTAGATGACATCATATTTGGAAGCAATAATGCTTCATTGGTACAATGGTTTTCTCTTGCCATTCAGTTTGAATTTGAAATGTCTATGATAGGGGAACTGTCATTTTTTCTTGGTATGCAAATTACTCAGAGGTCTGAAGGAATATTTCTTTCTCAGGAGAAATATCTAAGAGAAATGTTGAAAAGGTTTCAGATGGAAGATTATACACCTATGAGCACACCTATGATCATTGGATGCAAGTTAAGCAAGGATGATGACTCACCTGATGTTGATCATAGTTCATATAGGTCTATGATAGACATCCTATTGTACATCACAACATCCCGTCTAGACATAATGCATGTTGTTGGAATGGTAGGAAGGTATCAGGCTACACCTAAACATAGTCATTTGTTAGCTATCAAAATAATATTCAGATACTTGAAAGGAACAATGAGCTATGGCCTATTGTATCCCAGGAATCATAATTTTCAACTATCAGTCTATTCAAATGTTGATTGGGCTAACTGTGTGGATGAAAGGAAAAACATGAGTGGAGGTGCATTCTTCTTAGAATATTCCCTTGTAGCATGGTTGAGAAAGAAGCAATGTTCCATTTACTTATCAACTACATAAGCTAAATACATTGCAGCTGCCACTTTCTGTACCCAAGTAATGTGGATGATTCAAACACTTACAGAATTGGAGGTAAAATATACTACATCGATCCCAATTCATTGTGATAATACTAGTGCAATTAGTGTGTCAAAGAATCTTTTATTTCACTCCAATACAAAGCATATACCCATCAAGTATCACTTCTTGAGGGAGCAGGTGACCAAAACTACTGTTTCTTTGAATTATATTCATTCCAAAGATCAAATTGTTGATATCTTCACTAAACTTCTTGCAAAAGCTCAGTTTGAGAATCTATGCCAGAAGTTGGGCGTGAACCTGTTATCAAGTTAAAATAGTCTATCTGATTAGGGAGAGAGTTATCCTAGTATATCTGATCAGGGGGAGCACATAGTCACTCTCTGTTTTCTTTGACATTGATGTCAAAGGGGGAGAAAAAGGTGTTGTCTATATGCTACAGTTGGAGGTCTAATCAGAATAATGCAGCCTTTCAGGGTTGCCATCAATGCCAAAGGGGGAGATTGTTGGCATGTTTACAGGAAGAGTGTGCTTGTCATTGATGGCAAGAACAATAGCAAACCAAACCTCGAGAGAGAAGAAGACGAGAAATATCAGAAGAGATAGTGGTTTCCAAAAGTGCAGACGAGGTCTAAGAGATGGACTCGTAGGAGGAGAAAAGGTCGAAATCCTTGCACACTTAGAAAACCTTCTAAGTCAAAGAGATCAGAAACTCAGGAGGAAGAGCGACAACGATTGATAATTCGATCATCCGAATTTTCGTCAGCCGTCGGATTGATTTAAGTGGAAGGACATGATAAGAAAAGATGGAGAGTCATTGGATTTAATCCAAGGCAAAGTTGCATCACAGACAGATTGAGTCCTTGATATAAGCTCTTGATCAACGAACAACACTCGGTTCGGGTCTAAAGTTATGAGGAGGTTACACTTCAAAAATATCATTTTAAGAATTTCAAGTTGAGAACTGAAATACCTGAAGCCCGGAGTGCCGGAGTGAATTTCAACCGTCATATCTAGAGGGATACGTGGCGATGTATCGTGAGCTACAGAGAAATTCCTTCAAGAAGTTTAAGTTTGAGATTTGAAATCCCCGAATCCTGGAGAGTTGGAGAGCCAAAGTAAATCTCGATCGTTTGATCATCCAAAATAGATCTCAGTCATCAGATTGTCCAGAGTAAATCTCATGTGTCAGATCGTCCGAAGTAGATTTGGGTCGTTTGACCCAGAAGAGACGTGGCATAAATCTGTGGACTCCGGAGTAAAGAACCAAAGTAAGCCTAAACCATATGATTCAAGGACATGTGGCAGACCATGTCAGCAAGGACATGTGGAAGACCACATCAGCAAGGACACGTGGAAGAAATATGTGGACTTCGGCTAAAATCATTCGGGGGAAATGCGAAGGAGAAAGGTTTGAAATCGCTAAAGCCCGAACAACCGAAGCAACTCGGAGCCGTCGATCTACGAGAGGACATGTGTCACTAGATCACAAGCTCCGGGTAAAATGATCGAAGGGAAGCCAAGAAAGGAGAAATGAAATATGAGAATGTTGAAGGGCGAAGTCCCAGAACGGAGGATATCCATTGGATTAAAGAGGAAAGATGTCAATAGATCTTCCATTTCAGAAGATATCCAGTCAGAACGAATGAGAAGTTGAGATTTGAAATCTCTGGAGTCCAGATACCTGAAGGAGATCTTGACTGTTAATTCGAGAGGGACACAGGTCAGTGGATTGTAAACTCCGGAAGATTGACATACGGAAGAAAGAAGGGTTTGAGAGTTGAAAATCCCGAAGCCCAGATCATGAAATAATCCATAGCCATTGATTTGGAAGAAATCTACATGTCGACGGATCATGGAGATCTGGGATCGCGCGTGGAAGGAGGAAAGGAAGGTAGATAGTAGTCATTGATTGAGTGGCATCGCCAAGGGATTGGAGATCAACGGTCATGCTCAATTGCGGGGCCAGAACATGCTCGGGTCTTGATTTTTCTTGAGAAAGCCGCAATCAAAACCACGGTATCGCCAAAGGCATACGTGGAGCTTTGTAGTGAATTGCAGGGTGAAAAGTGGGTTTCCCTCAAACCGCCTTTAGACACGCTTGCAATCGTGTGGTCACATGAGATCATCGCCCAAGGTCATATCAAAATAAGGAGCTAGCACACACTAGACCGAGATTGTGAAGCGCTCGGAAGTTAGGCCTGTGGTCACAACCATGGTCACATCAACGAAGGTTAAGGGAGGAGATAGCACGTTGCTAGGCTCCACTTCAGATATTGAGAGTTGGGAGAATCAAGATGTCTCGTACCAATATTTATGAAGTCGCGAGTCATGAAGCGCCTGTTGGTTAGGCGTATGGTCATCGTCGATGGTCATGTGAAGGAAGGGGCTTAGAAGCCAAAGAAGCCAAAATGACTGGCTGTAACTGACAGATAAGATGAAGAGTTGCGACTACCAAAGAAGCCAAGGAATCTTTGGATAACGACCACTGATGATGAACAGATTCATAATAACCACCAGAGAAGACGAAGAGTTGTGATGATGGTCTGGCAGAGAACTTTCCATGAGAAAGACATGTAGAACAAAGAAGAGAGTGTGTTTTTCCGATGATGATGCATGTGGGTAGGGAGAGACGCAGTGCATAATCTGAAGGGGAGATTCACAGTGCAGTGAAGAGCATATAGAGGAAGCACAGAGCATAAAAGGCAGAAGAGATGATGAACAACAAGGAGTGTTGAGCGTAGGAGGAAAAAGAGAAGAACATAGAAGTTGGACAATGCAGATACAAAACAAAGTATAGAAGCTGAAGAATGCAAAGGAGACATGGAGCTATAACAGACCATATCATAGACAGAGCAAGTAAGTAAATTTTTGTAAGATTCAATCAAGGTGGTAGGGTGGTGCTAGGGAGGATTGCAGTCCTCTAAATTCTAGTTGGTGCTAGAAGATATTCTAGGAGTTGGTGCTTCCATCTAGTGGGTGCTAGAGAAACCTGGGAGTTGGTGCTTCCATCTAGTTGGTGCTAGAGAAATCTAAGAGTTGGTACTCTCTGCAAGTTCTAGCTTGCTATCAGAGGTTGTAGCCTCATATTTGAGGTGGAGCTCAAATATTGTAATGTAAATGAAAGTTGGAGCTTGATTGACATCCTAAGAAGAAGAGGTTTTCACCATTTATGGGGTTTCCTCGGGAAAATCAGTGTCTGTGTGTATTCTGTGTGATTGATCATTGTATATCTATGCATGTTAAGTTATAAGCAACACATTAAATAATAATATAGAAAGAATCATAAAATAACAGGAAAATTTTCAAGCTTATATACATAACTGATTCACCCCCCCCCTCTCTCAGTTATATTTCCAACATTCCGTCATATACATCTTGCACCCAAAGAACTTCAGTGATCTGCAATTCATGCTTTTACTAGTGAGAACTCACGAGAGGTTTGAAAGGATTGACATTAATAAACGAGCAATAGATGTTGCTTATGGATTTCAACGAAATTTGTGAACCGAATAGGATCCTACAGTGACCATAAAATTCGTGAACTATGAAAACGAATTGTAGTTGGTCAGACTCGTGATGTAGAGATATAGATGGACATGAAATACACCACTCCGTCGTCATGGGAAACTGTGAACATAGACATGGATCACCCAAGTTTTGGATGGAATGTGTATACTCAGAACACGAGGAATGAGAGTTCGATAACGCGTACCTGGGAACCCGCGGCCATAAAATTGGCTAAGGAAACGAAAGTGCTCGGTCAGACTCATGATGTCAAGATATAGATGGATATACAAATTGTGAGTTCGATAAAGAGTGAGGCTTGTGATTTTGAGGAGTTCGAGGTCGAATTGTAGATAACTAGAGTTTTGGATGCAATATGTTATCCGAACATGGGGCATGGGAGTTCGATAATGCATTGGGGGGGGGGGGAACCCGCGGCCATAAAATTGGCTAACTGTTGAGACGAACTAGGAAAAATATCAACATATGCTTTGAAATATCAACAGATGCTGGGAAAAATGAGTCGCAAGCTTCAGGTCCGGATCAAATTGTAGATCACTGAATTTTTAGGCGCAAGATGTATATTGCGCACATGGGGCATGAGAGTTTGATGGCGTCTATGCAGGAACCGGTAGCCATAAAATCCGCGAACTATGAAAATGAACGACGGTCGGTTGGACTCGTGATGTAGAGATATAGATGGACATGAAATATGCCACTCCGATGTCCTAGGAACCCACCAGCATAGACATGGGACTAAGTATAGAATCAGAAATGGATAATATAGGGGAAGAAAAAAAAGGGAGAATGACTAAGTATAGAAGAGGAAAAAGAAAGGGAGGTAAGAACCGACATGAAAGCAAATTGTTACGTAGGAACACATGAAAAGAAAAGATGGAGTAAAAATTTATTTATTTCAAGCTAGCATCACAGAAAATATAATTGACACGAAGACAAGTCAATGTACAGGAAGATATGGAGTGTTCAAGGAGGAAAAAAAAAACAAAGCTACAAACCAGTTCAACAAATACAGACAGAGTAAATGAAAAAACTATTGGATATGGAGCATGGGTAGAAAAACACACCTTTGCATGGATTCTTCTACATTCCTGGTTAGGAGTTCTTTGCAGTGTCTAGTTTTCCTATTTGTTTCTATGAACAAAAGCACAAAACAAAATGGACATGAACATAAGTTGACATGTAAAGAAAAAAACAAGTACTATGTACATAGACTAAATAAAATATAATAAGAGGAATAGAGTAACAAATAGTGTTAGAGGAATGTACCTCTTTTTTTTTTTTTTAAGTTCATTCAAGTTTGTGTGTGTGTGTGTGTGTATATATATATATATTTTTGTAAAAAAAAAATTGTGACGAAAAGCAATTACAAACCAGGGAAAACTAAGAAGTTGGATATCTCGATTTTTTGCAACAACATAGACAGATATGGTTTGAAGCATACAAATATGATTCTGCAATATGCCTGATGTATATTGCATAATTCAAGTGCAACACAAAATGTGTGGTGACCAGACCAGCATGTGTACAAACCAGGGAAAACTAAGAAGCTGGATAATTTGTTTTTTTTTGCAACAAGCTATACATATATGCTTTGAAAAATAGAAATATGACTTTGCAATATGTTTGATGTATATCTCATAATTCAAGTGCAATACCAATTTTATCGTGATCAGACCAGTATGTGTCTAAGATAAAGATGATGTATTGAGGAGTGGGCACATTTGACCACACATGGTCAATAAGTGCATTTTGCACATGCCTTGTGTTGTTCAAAAGAAAGCAGAGACTGTATTTGCACATGTAGTTTTCCAATTCTTTTGTTTTGGCATTATTTTGTAGCATGTCAATATTGAAGTCTCCTACAAGCACAATGGTTCTGTTCAGATGCAAATGGCCTAATCCATTGGAAATAACATTTAGTATGTTGGAGAATGTTGCATGGGGAGAAACATACAGATTCAGTATTGCAATTTTTGTTCCATGGAAAAATATTTTTGCAAACACCATCTCAACATTATTTTCTTCGAAATGTATATGGTCCAAAATTGGTAGATGTTTTTTCACCAATATCATCACCCCATGTGTAATGTAACTTGATATGCAATTGTGATTTGGAAATTGTTTGTTTTGCATGCATAATGCCATGGATGTTTCCTGCAAGCAAAAAATATCGGATTGCATTGTATCATAGTCATTGAGTATATCATCCATGTGTGCATGTAAGATGTGTGTGTTAAGAGAGAGAATTGATACAAATGACTTTGTTTGTATGAATTGGTAATCATACTGCAGATTCCATTTTGCAGTAGTCCTGAGGCATTCCATTTCAATATCAACTTTTTGTTTGACTTTAAAGTTATATTTTGTAACAGGACTTAGTAAATACAAGGAGTCTATGCTTCTGAAACGTGACAGTTTTTTGTATACACGTCCATGTATTTGAATTCCAGTAGGCTGAAATGCAACATTATCAAGTGTTAGTCCTTGCGATCTGTGGACTGTACGTGCACATGCAAGTTTAATTGGAAACTGGTTTTGAATCTTCAGTCGACCTGTCTTTGTTGATGTCTATACTGGCTTTGATATTCGCAAAATAGGTGTCCAATCGCTTGCAGTGTTTGAATTATATAGATAATCCAACTTGCTTGCTTGTCACTTTCCTATATGCGGTTCATGGAACTTAATCCAAAGGACATCAAGTTTTTATGTTTTGGTATAGCCTTTGAGTATTCCATCTGCACCATTGACCAAGCCATCCAGTGAATCATAGTTGCAGGCATATATTTCAACCAGCATTTCTAATTTCAGGACAAGTTGCAAAGGTAAAGTGGTTGTACGTTCATGATGTGGCACATTTCCATGGTTGTCTTCTTCGAGGTCAATTGAATTTATGATGATATCATCACCATGCATGAGTGATAGCATGTACCTGTTATGCATTGCAACATCCTTATTTGTGTAGAATAGATAAGGGAACGTCGGGTCTGTTGGTGCAGGTCGCAAGCACCTCGAATTGATATATGTTAAGTCATCATATGTTTGGTTGTTTGGCCTCATTCTATTCAAAATTGCAATAAATGTTTCATCTGTCTGGCGCATTGTAGTATGCAATTCAAAGCATTTAATATTGTCTATCCAGAAGTCATGCATCATTGTTTTCATGTTAACCGTAGGTTGTTCAAATATCAAAGAATCTTGGATCGGTTACGCCTGGTAAAGATCTCCACAGAATATCATGTCAATGTTTCCAAAGTATTTTGTGTGCACTTGCTTTATGCTTCTTAGGCAGTTGTCAATGGAATACAAGAAGCGAATTCCAATCAAAGATGCCTCATCTATAAAGACAAGTTGGAGTTCTTCATAAAGCTTAGACAACGTATCTAACATTTCCTTGCTAAGTGGAAGAAACCGTGACTTGTTAAAAGGCATTAAAAATGCAGAGTGGATTGTTGTTCCACCTACATTATATGCATCTTTTCCTGTGTATGCAACTATTATGCCCTTTGGTTTCATAGGATCAGAGGAATTGTTTGAATCATAGATTCGCATAAGCATTTGGAATAGTGCTTTCGTTGTGAATGTCTTGCATGTTCCTACTCTGCATGTAAGGAAGAAGTGCACAGGAGTGTCCATGTTCAAACGTTTTTTAAACGCAATGTCCTTTAGAATTGTTTGTTGTTCTTGATTCAACAGACGTCTTATTCTATGGTATTTATTATTTTCAATAAGGAAGTGATGTTTTGTGACTTGAAAACCAAGATTGATATGTTTTTCAATGCCACCTGCTCGAGGACGAGGCAAATCCGCTTGCAAGTCATAGGACTCGCAGGGAGTTCTGGTTGTTTTTTGGTTTGTGAATGTCTCATCAACATTGTGAGGGTTTTCTAGCTCATTAACTGCAATTTCTAGATCACCCCTTGTTGGATTAACATTGTAAGTAAATCTAGCTTCATTGATTTGCACTATAGTCTCAGAGGCAACATACGTAGCTTCCCATGTAGAGAAGTTATGTTTTAATGTCTCTTCGTTTTCATCGAACAGAATGTATAACAACAAATTTTCTCTACATTAGTTTTCATAGTCAGAATGTTTATTGTATTTGACAAACCATATCACAGAGGGTTTTTTTCTTTTTGATATGGGTGCACCATTTTTTTTGTAATGCGATACGAATTCTACTAAGCAGATATGCCTAATAGGAGATGGACGTTGGAGGTAATAATCAATAATAGAGCGACATAACATATTTTCTGAATTGTCAGGCTCTTGTTCTAGCAAACACAATGGTTTAAGCACAAATGTGTGTTTCTCAAGTGGAGATGTGTTTATGAAGACACATTTTCTTGAACTACAATTGAGGGGCAGGGAAAGTGCAATGTGGACTGCTTGTTGAGAAGTTATTTGTTGAAGATTAAGCAATGTATTGCCAAGCATACGTATCATTTGTATGGCATCAATATGACTTATTTCATGTTCTTTGTGTATTCTTCTGAATGCACTTGTCATAGATTTGTCAACAGTACGATGTTGCAGCATATGTATTGAAGACGTATTGCACATCTGTATTTGCATTCCACATAACTGGCATGTCCTTGGAGAAACTGTTGTTCCAAATATGGGAAAGTTTTCATTTAACGAAAACGGTTGGTTGTTTAAGCGTACATTGTATGGCTTGGATGTACTCATCTTTTGATAGATTTAGCTCTGTCAAGAAGTCATCGAAGTTCATCAACTCATCAAACTCTCCTTGTTCTAGAAATGTGAACAAGGATTTAGATTTCTCAACGACAACATTGTCCTCTAAACTAAGTGGCTCTATGATTCTTGTTTCTCTCATTGGCGGCACGGAAAATTTGTATCTGCAATGCGAGTTTTTTCGTTTTCTACAACTTCTTATATGATAATGTCTATGAACTTTGGCAAGTTATGGATCCAAATGATCTGTGTTGCATGTTATGTATTTGTCCAAAAATTGCTCGATCTGTGAATTGTTGTCAGCTCCATAGACCGGTGCACCCTCTATCCACAAGAGTGTGTGGTCATGTTCATTCCCCCTATTTTGGAATTCAGTCACAAAAAAGTAGTCTGATATTTTTCCGAAAAATGTTTCATCATGGCATATCAATTGTCTCAAAGAATTTATTCCATCTCTATAGCAGCGAGTACATGTCACTGGGTCTTTTCTTATGAGGTAGTCAATGTCATTATTTTCTAGTGTATCGATTTTTTTTTTACGTTTCTTCTTCCTATGAAAGTTAGATACGACATCCAGCAATGGATCCCAACAATGCTCTGCATTTGTAAATGTGATGAAAAATGTTGGTGGGCCCAATTTCCGGATCATTACAAAAATAGTTTTCTTGTTTTGTTGTAAATAGTCAGGAGTGATGCGAATGTTTTTGAAATCTATGTATCCAATATCAGATTTCAATATTTTTTCTAGGTTTACTTTGTACTTGACATCCTTGGCCAACAACTTTCTTCCTTGTAACTGGCCTTTTCTTATTCGGACCCACATGAAAGACAACACTTGCTCTATTATTATGCGCATTGTTTTGAAAAACAAATTTGTTATGTGACAAGAGAAGTCACTGCTTGAATGTAGCATCTCCCATCGAACTATTTAATGATAACTAAATCGTTCTGTAATGTCAGTGGTATGAGGATATCCATAGAAGAGTGTTGGGAAGTTCATTTCCTCAGTGAATTTGTCCTCGAATATTCCAAGTGGATGTTTCCCCTCAACAGGTGCAATTTTGAAAATCTTGTCTTGCAAGTCATGAATGCATTGTGAATCAGTGAATTCATGCACCAATGTCTCAGCAGGTGTTTCATTCTCCGATTCATCACTTGTATCAAATTCACTTGCAGTTTCGAGAGTCTCTGCAGAGTTGTCATCCTCTTCTCCAAGAACATTGTCCCAGTTCTCATTTATACAAATGTCATGTGCTTTGTACATGGCCCTAGAACATAATTCCTTCAATGCTTTCATAACAACATGCACACACACTTTGCCTGTATGATACACATTTTTGTATTGAAAACATCTTTTGAGAGCCACAACAATTGTCATTGTATCACTAATGAATTATGGAAAGGATGTTTGCACAACATCTAGTTGAACAAGAACATTAATAATTGATCCTATTAATCCCATCTGTGGTCGTTTATAGCCCCAGGGCCTGATTTGTGCAAATGAAATTCATAGAGACACAAGTCTCTCTTCAAGTTTTGTAAGTACACTTACATCTGGTAGTGGTGTATTACATCTTATTTGGTCAGGGTTTGCAAATTCTGGCAGTTTTCCATTTTCAAGTGACCATTTGAATGGAAGACAAATTTTGCCACTGGAAATTTTTTTATCATGTGTTGTCAAGAGGAGGTATTATGCTTCCAAATCAGGTGTGAAAGACTTACTGTTTTTTGCGAAATTCAATTGATCGCAAATTGCACATGCAATGGAAGGAGTGTCTTTGATTTGTTTCATGTGGTTCTGTCTTGCATCTTTCTTTCGCAGGGAAGTATGGGTAGAAAGTGTTTGTTGGTTTTCATTGGTAGTAGTGCACGATATTGCTTCTAGCCCACAAAATGTGATTTTTTCCTCTCGGAAAGTTTCATGACCATTGTGGGATATGCAACCGTACCTGTTTTTGTTGTGTTGTGCACGAACAATTTTTTTTAGATTGTGATATGTCAATTTATCTCTAAGAGGAAGCGTAGCAATGTGTTTTTTCTCTCGCGCATGACCTTTTTCAAGTTGTGGTAACTTAGTCTACATTTCTTGTTCAAGGGCAGGATGGTCTGATGGTAGCTGGGATGAATTTCACTCTGATTAAATAGCATGAGACACTTATGCATATTCGATGTGGTTTGGCTGGCATTGACACTGGACACTGGAATGACAATATTTCCTATACCACCAATGTTTTTTTCTCTCTTACGTATGAACTTTTTCAGGTTGTGATAACTTAGTCTACGCTTTTTGTTTAAGCCCTATATGGCCTCATCATAACTGGGAAGAACTTCACGCATGACCTTTTTCAAGTTGTGATAACTTAGCCTACGTTTTTTGTTTAAGCCCTGTATGGCCTTATTGCAATTGGGAGGAGTTTCATTCTCAATAAAAATCATGCCACGCGTATGCAGATTCGATGCAGTTTGGGTGGCATATACATTGAACCATGAACAAGTGATATGTCCAAGCAAAGGTTGATAATGGATATGTGTCGTATCTGTTTTCAATGAGAGGATGTCAATCGTTCGATCGTAATTTGAATCAATAGACCAGGAATGGACAGTGCCATCTAGAAGGGCTGACCAAACCTGGATATTTACTCTGAGTATGATAGATATCCATTGCAAACAAAATCTTCCACCCTCCACATTTCCTTTTTCATATGGAAGTGCCATGTTTACAAAGTATTATTTCCAACTTCCAATTGTCGGCATATTTTCTAGGAGATATAGCGAAAGATGTTGATGCAAGCAGCTAAAAGCCTGTTGGTTGCCGCCTATAATTGCATTGAAAAAGGACTGTACAGTGTAAAGCCGCATCGATTGCACATCGAACTTTGTTGCTACCAAACAACAAATTGCACTAAACAGACTATCTCCACAGCTAGATATAACAATTGTTTCTATCTGCAAACCATGGCAGTCTATGCGATGCATAATCCATTTCCACTATGATTCAAGGTCTTTGAAAATGAGTGACAAGTAAATATGAGGTCCTCCAAGATTTCATATGGACAATTTTTTGTATAGTAGTGGTTCATAATGACCACTGACATCATGGAACAAGATGCAATATGGATTGCTAGATGCAGTTTTGTTGAATAGTAGATATCTTTCTTTTCTTGTCAATGACCATATTCCAATTGATATATTGAGCCACTTAGACATCCATCGTATACAAAATGTATCTCCCCAAAGTCCCCTCTCATGTGCAGGCAGAATTGGAGATGCAAACAACTGCATATTTGAAAAATACGTAGCGACATCATGTATTCCATGCAACTACCGAAGAAAATCAGATTCCAATTCGTATTCATACGACTCCAATGCCTCAGCGTCACCATTTTTTAAACAACCCAAGAAATAATCTATCAATCCATTGTGAAGGTTAATCAAGGAATAACGGAAATACAGTAGAACCTGAAATGCATCGAAAAGGCAATCTCCTACAATATACGAGAATGCATCCAATCTAAAAATCTCATTTATGTGCAACACCTCATCAATGTTGTCATGTATAATGGAGTGTGTATCTATTTCATACGACTCAACATCTATTACTTGTTTCATCTCTTAAACTGTGATTTTCAAGTTGTTTCTTAGCTATTTTTAGTTTGTATGAAAACAGAGAAAAGGGGAAAAAAAGAATAAAACGAAAACAAAAGAGTCAAATAGAAAAGTACAAACGCGGAACTGCGTACCAATCCAGGTGTGTATCCTTCAACCTTCTTCTTGTCAAATTCAATCCCCCCCTAGTCGTCATAGCAAATGACAATAAAACAAACCTACAATGGACAATGAACCAAACAAAAGAAACAACGCAAATAAGTAACACTATAAATTTGTTGAGCACAAAGACCGATTTGAACCTATTCATGGTGTGCATCCTACAAGCTTGTCATAGGCAAAAGATGTTCTGCAAAATAGAAAGGATGGGACAAAGGCAACATGTGGATGCAGTTTTTTGACCCAAAGAATAAAATCATTTCTTGCCACTACACCCTTGTGGATGGTTCCCCCTTGTGACAGCTCCAAAATTTTTTTCTAAACCCCTTTGCATTGCAATTTTTGAAATAGCTATGGCACAATATGCGAGACGTGACAGTCGGAAAATGAAGACGCATGGTTTCCAGGAAGAGAAAATAAGACCACACATAAAGATGTTTTGCAACAAAATTTTGAGGCAGGGACTCCTACCATTGAAAAATCTTTCCTACAAGGTGCAAAACACCAAGTAGAAAAAAAGGAATAGAAACTAAAGGATGGCACATAAACTTACCCGTCAACAAGGGATGACAAGAGATCGGCCCCAAAACTTGCAAACCACAACAATAGGTCCAACAACTTGCAAAGTTGAAGAACAACAAACCAGTGAACAACCACGAAGAGGTCCAACTATAACTGCAGGACCTCAACATTGCAAAGTTGAATCAAACAAGAAGAAGAAGCATGGAACGAACCAACGAACAAGCATCAACAACTGAACCAGTGATGCCGGTGGAGAACAATTTTGCACAATTTCACTGCAAACAACACCATCAAAAAATGGAACGAAACTGTATTGCAACACATCTATGCATTAAACATTTAAGGCTGTGAGACTTGTTAGGTAAACACTTAAGACTATCATAACCATCGAAGGGTGTTTCCCTGTGCAAACATTTAAGAAATAATGTAGTGTGGCAGACATGTTTATGTATGGAACAATGACAAAGACTCTCGAAGCACGCAACAAAAAAGAAAAAATCACACATAGTAATAATAATAAATTAAAAAATAATAATATTAATATTAATAACAATAGTTTGAACAATGGAGACTATGGTAAAAAAACAAAATTGAGTGAGATGACAAAGTAACATGAACACTGACTATCCATGTGCAATAATAATAATAAGACCTCAAAGTTGAAAATGCTAAGACAAACATTTGAACTAATGCTAGCATTAAACCACCTTTAAGCAATGCATAAGAAAATTTATGACTCAAAAAGACTGTATACGATCAAAAAGTTTGGATATCCTAACATATAAAACATTGGGAATAGCGAAGCCGGCAATAAGACCTCCAATCTATTATCCAATCAGATCATGACAAATATGGTACTTTTTATTATATAAAAATCAATGTTTTTAGTTCCCTAGTTCGAACAATAGATATTATGCAAATATTTCTGGTAAAGGACAAACTAATACGAAGTCAACGAATTATCGATCGCTATAGTCCCTCTATGCCTACGATAGGGACTAATAAGAGTCATAATTACTGCAGAATACTTCTAAAATGGGTTAGTATAATCACGACCTAGAAGGAATGAACTAGGGCCAAGTCCCTTTCATATATTCAATCGCACTAAGGATATGTTCAAGTTCTTAGATTTAGGGAATTTTAAAACATTGCTATATTCTAGCATTGAAATCAAAGTGAATTTGTCAAGGTTCCATAAGGATATGTTCAAGTTCTTAGATTTAGGGAATTTTAAAACATTGCTATATTCTAGCATTGAAGTCAAAGTGAATTTGCGAGGGTTCCACAAGGATATGTTCAAGTTCTTAGATTTAGGGAATTTTAAAACATTACTATATTCTAGCATTGAAATCAAAGTGAATTTGTGAGGGTTCCATAGACTCATTTGTAAAGGTTGATGATAATAACAACTAGTAAAAGCAATATATCCTCATGTAGTCAATTACATCCCTAAAAGCAATATATCCTCATGCAATCATAACGGTTGATGAACTTAAGTATGAGATGTGATTAATAAATCAAGCTCAAATAAAATTAAGTTGATTGGCTTTATTTGTAACTCGTTATGCAGAAGCTGATTGGATTTATTTGTAACTCGTTATCCAAAACAATATGATAATGTCAAATAGACTATAGAGTTTAGAAAGTAATGTTGGTGTGTATTTGTTCATAATGATGCCTTTATGTAAAAAATGAATGTTACTAAAATTGTTCTCTGGTTCCACTATAAAGATAGCAGTTTGTTAAGTTTCCTTGAAAGGATAGACAAAAATACGTTATTTTTCCGTGTAAAAATCATGCATTGCATAATTGCAATATATTTTATTTTCTTTGAGAATTTTTTTTACAATAGCTATTAATGGATAGAAGTTAGATGGAATGTTTGAGATGGTATTTGATTTACTTTTCCTTTAAGAGATTACCACCCTATAACTTAATGTTATTACATGTATTAAACCTTAGGTTCCAAATTCCTACTTGAGTTAAGTTAGAACTTTTGTGGTCATTCTAATTACTCACTTCAAATGTCATGTAAACATGTAAAGTGAATATGCTATTTCTTGATCAATGTTTGAACTGACCTCCATCTTCTTACAAATCAGAATTTTATAAGCAATTGCATTATATGATTCTTCACTCAGAGTATCAAGCTCTGCAATGACTTCATCAAATGCTTGTTTTTCCAAGTGACATGCTCTGTAGCATACTAGGAAAAAAAAAAGGTATAATTTCTATAGATAGGGAGTACGAGCTATCCCTACTCTTGTTGCATCTTGTTCATTCTACAAGCTTTTCTTTGTATCAAGCTTACATTGTTACTTGTGCATAGAGATTGCTTGAAACAAAATTTTACATGTTTCATATTTAATATTAGATACAACTATATTGTGTAGTTATGGATGCATATAAAAAGAATTAAACAAAAATTTACATATTTTGGCTATCTAATATTCATGGTGGGTGACTGCACAATTACAAAACAAGTGAACATAAAACTTGGATTTCCAGAGGAGAAGGCTCTGGAACCAAGGGAAATTCGACATAGTTGCTGTTAGAATTTCATAATATAGAAAAACATCACCAAATTGGAGAAAAAAATGAATTGTAAATATAAGAGTTTAAGTTTTGGAAAACAAACTTCGCACAGTTTGTCCTGTTTTAGAATTTATACATGAATGTGTCTGGAAGAACTGAATATTTGCAGAATTTCGTTTAGGGTTTATTTTCTAAAATAACATTGAAATGTGCTATGAACCAAATGCTAAATTTCACTTTTGAAAAAAAACATTGGAATAAAGGCTATTTAACATCACCAAGTTGACGTTGAAATATAGAAGCCATATGAGGCAAAAATGAACGACTTCCCTCAAAGATTAGGTTCCTGAATTGAACTTTACGCAAATTTGTTTTGTATTAGAATTTTAGTCATGAATGTGTGTTTATAAGAGATTAATATTTTCATAATGTCGTTAGCATTTATTTTCAAGAATATTGTTGTGAAATGTTTATTTTTTCTAAGATAGAAATCCATATGTCAAAGTTAACTTGGCCACTTCTAATATTTTAATTTTTAGATATTAATTATTATTTTTTTTGACAATGCAGTCAAAACTAGTTGAAAATATCTAGAAATCAGAGTAACATAGAAACTCATGGATATGTATTGTTATCAAAAATATATCATGAAATTCCAATTTCCAATAGCATTTTTGGTAAATTGCGGAAAAGTAAAGATAATAAAGTATCTTTGAAGTGCGTAACAATTTACATGTGTTTTTCAAAACATTTAAGGATTTCATATAGAGTTGTAAACTCTATTGCAATAATAAGATCCAAATAGAAGCTAAATACCATACATAGTAGATAAGTGAAGTTCTTTGGCCAATATAGCTCAATACCAAAGAATGCAGAAACAATTGGAAGACAACAAAAGCTCAATTCCTTGGAGAATCCACTTTAGAAATGTGTGAGAAATGTCTTATTGTTAAGTCAATAAACTTAGATTTGAATGCATTTGGTTAACTACTCACCTTTCCTATCATTGTTTATACTATTATTGGCTTGCACCCATCCAACTTGGCAGGGACTACGCTACCACATAGCCTTGTTTTTTTGGTTTCAGTAGTATAATGATTATATAAAATTATTATGTGTGTGTGTGAGAGAGTGATATTTTCATGTTTAATTTTATTTATTTGTTTTTGATATCATAGAAATATTATTTAAAATGATATTGAAAATATTATCTTTGTTAGATTTTGAAAAAGTAAAAAATATAAATTTTGTTTGATATGACATGTTTTAGGAATTTGTGAGGTTTTTGGTCGATTTAGAAACCCTCAAAACCCCCTTAAATAATAATAAAAAAAACTATGACTTGTAACTTCGATCAAGTGAAATTATATTGAGCACCAATTGTTTTTATCGAAATTTGGCCTAAATTGTTCATAGAAAGAACGAATGGTTTTCCATAATTTTTATCCTACTCTTGATCTTATTTTTCCCATTTTCCATGCAATATCTTGGTTTTTGACCCTTTACATGTTTTGGATCAAATTATGTAAAATGGAAATAAGTGGATATGATTATGAGATAAAATGACCCCATGTGTAAATGATGTATATATCTTTTATAAATTCCTAATGCATAGCTCAAGGCCATGTCTTGAATAGTGAATATCTAGGCATGTAGTTGTGGTACATATGCATTGGATATACCACAAGCTAGACTTACCATATTATTCTAAAAATATGTAAATATTATTTTGAAAAATAATATAACAGTCCAAGGTTAGCCATGTAAATCACAAGAGGAGATATGAGTCCCCTATATGGGAAGAAGAAAGGGGTCTAAGGGGTGAAAAATAATTTTAGGTTGACTAAGTTTCAAGTAACCTTCACCTTCCATAGTTATGAGGGAATGGGGATTCAATACAACAGGAGAAAGGAGTGTAAGACACTCCATCCTCCTACAAATTTGAGCCATCACTTTTCCTATACATTCTTCATTCATGCAAATTCAAATGGACTTATACATTCACTCATTCCAAGCATTCTCAAGATAAAGACTACCATTCTCATTTCTCCTCTCTGTCATTTATACCATTCTCCATACCCACACACCTCTAAATTTTGAGAGTTGTGCTTCCAAGATGGGGACTAAGTTTCAAACCTTTAAGTGACTAAATTGAGTTGAGGAAGAGAAGACAATGAGTATGAGAAGAGAAATTGAAGCTTGCATAGGAGAATAGAGGTTGGGTGTTTATGAAACCATCCCTTTCCTTGTATATTGTTTCTCATTGAGTGCTCAAGAGCCAAGATAAAACTTTGTTTGATCATTCTTGAAGGTAGGTAGAGAACTTCAAACGTTGCAAGAAATTGTATGAAGAACTTCAAATGCTACAACATGTTTGTATCATTAAAACAAATCCTCTGTGTATAACTTCAAATGCTACAACAAAACCTCTGTGAAGAATCCCATGTGGTCGTACGCTGCAACAAAACCTCTGTGAAGAACCTCGCATGGTCGTATGCTACAACAAAGCCTCCATGAAGAACTTCAATTGTCACAACAAAATCTCTATAAAGAAATTCAAACACCCAACAACAAAGAACACCCCAAAAAATTCCCAAATCCTAGTGTGTATAGGGTGTGAAGAGGAGATGATGCAATCGTATAGGTCCATACGAGGTGTGATGGGGAGAGGGAGGTCATCATAGATCCCAACAGAGAAAAATCGACCCCCCCCCAAAAAAATTCCCAACTAAAGACCCTTTCGTTCAAAAGAAAATAGGTTTGAAAAAAGGCTTGGAACTCACCAACCTAAAAATGTGCCCCAAAAAATTTAGGGTTTTTAAGAAATTAATTTTCCTATGTTATTCTAGGAAAATCGATTTAGTTTTGAGCAAAAAAAATCCAAATTTAACAAGCGAATAGGCAATCTTGAATTATTCCTCTATTTTAGAAACAATGGTGAGGTCAGATTTTCTAAAAAATGCGCAGAAATGGTGAGATATGCTTAGAAATGGTGAAACCTAAGTGGTTGTCTAGATATGGTTGCAGATCCACAAGAGAAGGGGGGGGCAAAGAGCATATCTACTGAAGTTTGATGCAAAAGATTCAATGTAGAATTTATGCAAGGAGATAGAGCTTTGTAACCAGCTTTGATACCAAGTTAGATTATGCAAATATGTAATAACATTTAACAAGGAATCCATGCAAATATGTAATAACATATAACAAGGAATCTAACTGGTCTAATATCTTATACAAAGCATCAAACAAATTGGTAAATCAAAGAATGAAATAAATAAAAGAGACAAGAGAGACAAGGTTTACATGGTAAAACCCTAATGTGGAGAAACATCCAAGGAATCTTGTCTTCTATTCTTCAGGTAAACTCTCTAATATTACAATGCAAGAGCATTCCCATATATGTATTACCTCACATTACATTTGCACACTTTCACCCTAAAGGACCTCCTTCACCTCGATTATATATGAGAAAGTGAAAGGAGAACAATTCCCATGATGCATGTGGGATAAACCATTTTTACAAGATAGATAATTATTGAAGAATAAATTTATAAAATGCCATTATAGGCATGTACATGAGACTACTAGGAAATCCTTAACACATTGTAACACCTCCTCTATAGCCTCATTGAAGAAGTGGGGAACTTTTTTTCTCTTATGAATTGAAATAATTCCTTCAATGTTTCTTAATTCATTCCCTTTCAAATTTTGAGCTTGGTGCATGGGTCAACACCACACACAACCTCCTCATCAAACTTCATCAAGATTGATTGGAAGTCCTTACCAACAGATGCATTGATTTTATATAACACATACATTGGTACATTGGTCTTATTTGAATCTCGACCCATTGGGCCTATTCAAAGGATCGACCATCAGGCACATTCAAAATATCAATCATTTTACACTTTTGAATGTTCCATGCTATTCAAAAGGAAAGGCCATTGGGCCTCTTTGAAATATGGTCCATCATGTATCTTTCAAATATGTGCCTAATCTAAAAGATAAAACCATTGGGCCTTTTTCGAAGATGCACTTGAGTTGAAAGCTAAGGCCATTAGGCCTCTTCAAAATATGTCCCATCAGGATTGTTTCAAACATTAGCCTAATGTAAAAGCTAAGGCATTCAAGTCTCTTTTAAAGATGTGCCCAATTCAAAAGCTAAAGCCATTGGACTTTGATGCATTTTTTTTTTTTGTCTCAAATGAGGCTAGGTAGGGACTTCTATTTAGGCATGATAACGTTCAAAGAAAAAGTTACATGTGGTCTTCAACTCATATAACAAATTCAGAAAAAATGAATTGAGAAACCTTAAAAGAACGAGTTTAATGGATAAGACAAAATAAGTACCCCACTCCCATGACGAGGTTATTCAGGGAGATGTATATGTTACATGTCATTTGCAAATTCATTACCTTTCTTCTTTTATTTCCATGTAAAAATGTGTGTGTTCACTGTTATATCAACTTATTTCAATGATTACATCAGCTTATCACAAAGAATGAGGTGCATTAAGAAATAAATAAATACATAACCTACATGTTATTCTCATTGTTTAGTAGATTTTGAATTTGAGACCTTAGAGTTAGGAATCTATACACATCTCTTTACCTATAGAGAATTTTGTTGTTTTCATTATTTAGTAGGTTTTGAATTTGGAACCTTGAAGTTAAGAATCTATACACATCTCTTTACATATTAAGAATATTTACAAGTTAGGAATATGTACACATCTCTTTACATATTAAGAATATTTACAACATGGGATACTTTTGTCTCAACAACTTTTTATTAGACATTTGTACCAAACAACCAACATTATTAACACTTATGCAAAATATATTAATATAATAGGTTCAACATTATAATATATTTATAACACTTTACGCAAAATATAGTAACATAATATAGCGTGTGTTCAAAGGTAATACTCAAAAGAGGTACTACACTTTTGTCCCTCTTGGAATAAGAATGTCCTTGGTGTGGCCCTCACCATAGATGCCCTTCCCTCATGATATCCTCTAATCCACAATTTTTAGTATCCAATTTTTCAATTTTCCACTTAATCAATTTGATAGACAAATTTGTAATGAGAAAATGCGTTGATTATGGTAGTTTGGATTATCACTTACACATGTTTAGTAATTATCCTTAAATGCACAAAGACACATGGACAAAATAAGTAATAAATAAATATATTAAATGTTTTCACATGTTTAATAATTATCTTTTAAAATATATATATATATATATATATATATATATATATATATATTAAAAATTAGAATTATCCCTAAATATATAAAGATATATGGACAAAATGATGATGATGATGATGATTAACGTCCACTAAAACTTAATTGATTTATGAAACTTTAAATAATAAAAAAATATATTAAAAATTATACATATAAGGAAATACAAACTTTCAAAATAAAAGTGTTAAATAATTAAAGAAAATGAAAATTTCTTTTAAATAAATACCTATGCAAGAGTAATTAGTTAATCAAATTTAACAAAATACAACACTAAAGTACAATACACTATTAGAGATTTAGATAAAATTACAAAATAAAAATTCTTGACTAAATGTATTGTTATATTTATAATTTTGGAATAATAAGAATTCTTGACTAAATGTATTTTTATATTTATAATTTTTGAATAATTAATTTAACAATTCGTACAAAATAAAACACTCCAATCTAAACAATCATGGTTATGCAAAGTTTTTATTTTTATTTATGAAAAAAAAAAAAAAAAACAAACATATTTATTATTTCAATAAAAAATAAAAAATAAATAATATAAATTTATATTTTTGAAAATTTAAAATAGTTTCTTAAAAATTTTAAAAAATATATATTTTTTTAAAAATTGAAAATACAAAACATCATCTTAAAATAAATAGGGTCATACTGACTTATATAAATTCGCAACTTAGAATCATTGGTTCATCATTCCAAACTCTATGACATTTGCTAAATGTATTTTCCTTCAGTGACTACTACAATACATTACTTTGTTGTCCTCTCTAGTGTTATTATTATTTTTTTTATTTTTTTTTTATGATGTAGCATATGACACTTTTGAGATGTTGTACTTTGCATTGTTTTTTCATTACAATAATTGCGATTAACATCATATATTTCAACACGTGATTTTTTCGGTGCCATTTTAGTGTTAGTTATTTTATCACATGTATGTCGTTTTCATCCTTTGAACTTCGTGGTGGGGATGTGTGCATTTCTTTGTCATGGAGCCTATGTCACTCTTGCATATAATGTTGTGCATGTGTTATATTCTTTGCACGATTAGTGTGTTGCGTTGGGCGCGCTAGCCCCCCCTTCTTGGGGGATCACAAGGGAGTGGAGCCCCCTTGTTTGGGGGGTTCAAGAGCAGTGCCACTGAAAAAAAAATTGGCATTTTTTGCGTCCGTTTTTTGGGTGAGTTTTCAACACATGGTTTTCATCGTTGGTTTTCTAATTCTGGTTAAGGAATTAGGGTTTTTTACTAACCCGGGTCAATGGATTAGTGTCTTTGGATGACACAAGATCCTATATATTGTATTGTAAGCATTGAAGTGATGATGAATAGAAGATTACATCTGCAACTCTAAACAAGTTGTTGGTTTTCATGGTTTGGGTTTCCAGGGTAAAAATATCTATGTAATGTGTGTGTGTGTGTGTGTGTGTATCATTGTATCTTTTTTTTTTAATAAGAATTCGTCTGCAACAATTAATTGTACAAGGTTAAAATCTACATATAAAAGAATCATGTTGGCATTGTATTACATCATCATTGCATCGATATTTGAACATTCCTAATTTGTTGCATCTAGTTTGCGTCAAGGTTGTGTTGGTTTGCATCAAAGTTGCATTGCCTTGAGTTAACATTTCATTGTATTGGCACCCAAGTTTCATTTGTTGCCTTCAACGTTGCATTGGTGTGTGTTAAAATTACATTGTATTAGTGTTGAAGTTGCATTGGTTGGCATTAATTATAACACCCCAATTTTGATCCCTATAATGCAATGGAATGTAAATATGCAAATTAGGTTGTGAGCCAAATAGTATGGTAGAGGACCAAGGAATGTTAATGATGTAAATCAAAGTTATAAATAAAAATATATCGTTGGATGCAAGACAAAGGGGACTAAAGAAATGGGAGGATATGACTCCACAAGAGAGGAACGATAGGGGGGCTAAGGGGGTCCAAAGAGGCCAAAGCCATGAATATTCTAATATTTTATTATAACCCAAAGTCATTACCTTAGCTTATGTAAAAGGCATATCAGCCTTGAGATACATGAAAAAATAGTTGGGGAGGACTTCCTTGAGTGTTGAGTGGTAATTTAGATACATGTGTACTTAATCCTTGTTTTTGGGAGAGATTCCCATCATTCTACCATTATTTTGTCCATTATTTCATCCATCTCTCTACTCTCATGATGCTAGTATGAATTGCAAGGGAAAGGGAACCAAGCTTGTAAGGGGAATGAATGGTATGAATATTGTGGGAATTGATACTAAGTATCCATGTTGTAATACCCCTAGGATGAAACCCAAATGTAAATGTAAATATAGATGTGTGTATATACATAAGTTGGTGAGTTGTTGGCATCAAGTCTTGGATTCCGTTTTTTGCACACATCCCATAGCGTGTTGATTTCTCTAGGATTGTTCAACAAAGAAAGAACGCACACATTTCATAGTGTAGCATGCACGTGTAAGTGTGTGAGGATGGTGCACCAAAGGATGAAGTGCGCACATCCCAGAGTTTCACGCACACTTAATTAAGTGCACAATTTTGAGACAAAGAATCTTTGTATACACACCCATGTTTTGAGGTTGGTGAGCCTGGATATAAAAGGCCAATGCGCCTGCATTGTAAATGTAATCAACCACAAGTTGTTAAAGTAATCGCATCACTGCGTGTAGACTCAACTCAAACGAAAAGAGATGGGGGGATAAACTCCACAGAAGAAGGGAAAAATGGAAGTTTGAGTCAAGAGAATCTTTTGATAATATTTTTGAAAGTTTAATTTATGGATAATTACTTATCCTAATTTCTCAAGAGATGGGAACGAGTCACCAAGTCGATAAAAGCTATTTCTTAAGGTGACGAGTGGAAAGTTACGACCATGCAAATATATTATTGAGCCATAGTGTATTTTGGATGGAATTCATTATTCAGATGATTTTTCAGACGAGAGATCCTATGGGAAGAGTTGTATCTGGTCGTAATTATTTTCATTTCTTAATGGGGAACTTGGGAAATTCTGTTTGTTATGTCGAAGAGGCAGGTTGTTAGGCCCATGAGCGTTCTCTCTAGGAGAGAGAGTTGTTGAGAATTGTTCCCTGGTGCGTTGGGCATTAGATACAGGGCTCTAAGACTTCCTGTCCGACCTATTGTTTAAGCCCTGGAAGGGAAGTGGGGTAGCTGAAGGAATGTTGAGCAGAGAAGGGGCACACTTCCTTGGGTGGGACAAGCATGTGGGTAATGAGAGACTATAGGCTAGTGGTCGCAGTAGAATCCTTGGACTGAGCATTTTTTCTAAATAACATACCATATCTTGGCATTAGGAGCCCTTTTTCCCTGTGGAGTTTATGCCCCATCTTGGGGGTGACCTGTTGCTGAAATATTATGAGTGACATAGTCTATGGCTGGGAGGAACGTCTGAGTTATGCACGTAGTTGGTGACTTTTCATTGAATATGCGTTTCTCTTATGAGCTTATTCTAATGACTATGTGCTTGTTGTTATTCTCTATTATGGGTTATTTTCCTATATGAACTTGCATGTACATATTGTGGTTAATTATGTGTAATGTTATTGCTTATATGCGTTCCTTTTTCCTACAAACTGTGTCTATGTGGGTGTGACAGTTATAAGTGTTTCCTGTTAGCTAAATGTGTGTTTAATCTGTATAACATTGTTCCTGTTATGATATGGTTAAGTGTTTAATTATGTAGTTAGACTAGAAGATACAAGGCGGGGTATAATTCATCGTGCATGCGGTGAAGCAGTCCTCGTGCACAAAGGTGATAAAATCCAGTGCAGTATCGTATTCATTGCGTGTAGTATCATTAGGTGTGCAAAGTAGCTACACACACAACATTATTTAAGTGCTTTGAAGGACTATGCGCACAGTGGATTTTGTTACTTATTTTGTTGCTATGATTGTGTCAAAATAAGTTTACTCGTGGAGCGAAACCCAACTTAGGTCTGGGTGCAGTTCCCTAAGGATTGTGTGCAAATATTCTAATACTACTTGTAACAAGGAGTGTTATAAGTAGTAACCACGCACTAATATGTTGAAGTATTTTTGTCCAACAGTGATTATGGACGTTACAAATTGGTATCAGAGCGCCAAAAGTTGAGAGTTGTGTGTTGTATCTTAGCTTGGGTGGATACAGATGTTACAAAGTGGTATTAGAGTGCCAGAAGTTGAGAGTTGTGTGTCTTAGCTCAGCCTGGGTGGTTGGGGACGTTACACCTGTAGATATCAACATTGAGATTTTCATGGCCGGTCTATGATGGAGCCCAGGAAAATGGGTGTGATAGCCTGAGGGACTGCATTGTAGAGAAGGGGGTCCACTTCTCTGGGTTGTGTAGACTAAAGGGGGGAATAGTGTTGGTGATTGGGATGGTTGCATGAGTGAGTAGGATAAGAATTTAGTGGGAATTAGTTTGAGAGCATCTTTATCATCCTTGTGGACTCAGTTGACTCAAATTTTCGTCACCTATATAAAAATCTTCGCAAATTATTGTGAAGCCTATGATTATCTATGATATATATCTATTAGGTGGGGTCCCAAAGAGAAAATGAAAAATATTGACTTCTAAAATATTTTCCTCAACATAATACTTCCAGGTTTATCCTCTAAAATCATTGGTTCATGGCTATTTCAATCATGCATATGGTTGATGTTTTAAAGGGTTTACTTGCATGGTATTTTGACTGCACATAATATTTAAAATCATGTCAGTTTGATGGTTTTTAGAGGTGTTCTTATTCAAATGATAATTGTAAAAGAGCGGCACATGCATTGAGCTTTACACATCATGGTTATCCTATCTACATACTGTGAGAAATGTGTTATGTTGTTTAATTTTATGAGTTCAAAGTTGATACATGATCACCATGTCTATCAAAGTTTTGGTTGCATAGTTATAAATTTTTTTGGTCTTACGTCTTCAATAACCATTAGAAATAACATCTTGTATGGAATTATATGGCTCTTACCCATATAATAATCTCATTGGTTATATGGTTTTATCAAAGTTTTGGTTGCATAGTTATAAATTTTTTTGGTCTTACGTCTTCAATAACCATTAGAAATAACATCTTGTATGGAATTATATGGCTCTTACCCATATAATAATCTCATTGGTTATATGGTTTTAAAGGCTTTGGGTTATGATTCAAATCACATAATACTTCACATTGCAAAGCATTTGATAAATGATGTGGGTATGGGGTATATTATACTTGTTTTTATTGGGTTGCAAAACACATACTACATATGAATGAAAAGTTATATATATATATATATATATATATATATATATATATATATATGTNATATATATATATATATATATATATATATATATATATATATATATATATATATGTCTATGGATGGATTGATTTAGAGTTATTAACAACAAGATCTAGGCATATTTGATTTGATATGAGGGTTTTAGCATCGTTGACTTGGCAGATTATGCATTGTTTGATGAATTGGCTACGTTGTGATTTGGACATGCATTCAAAGAGATGAGACATGGGTACTTACTCCACAATCCTACACTCCATTACTTACTTAAATATAATAAGAGGAATAGAGTAACATATAGTGTTAGAGGAATGTACCTCTTTTTTATTTTTTAAGTTCATTCAAGTTTTTGTGTGTGTGTATATATATATTTGTAAAAAAAAAATTGTGACCAAAAGCAATTACAAACCACGGAAAACTAAGAAGTTGAATATCTCGATTTTCTGCAACAAGATAGACAGATATGGTTTGAAGCATAGAAATATGATTCTGCAATATGTCTGATGTATATTGCATAATTCAAGTGCAACACCAATAATGTGGTGACCAGACCAACATGTGTACAAACCAGGGAAAACTAAGAAGCTAGATAATTTGTTTTTTTTTGCAACAAGCTATACAGATATGCTTTGAAAAATAGAAATATGACTTTGCAATATGTTTGATGTATATCTCATAATTCAAGTGCAATGCCAATTTTATCGTGATCAGACCAATATGTGTCTAAGATAAAGATGATGTATTGAGGAATGGGCACATTTGAACACACATGGTCAATAAGCGCGTTTTGCACATGCCTTGTGTTGTTCAAAAGAAAGCAGAGACTGTATTTGCACATGTAGTTTTCCAATTCTTTTGTTTTGGCATTATTTTGTAGCATGTCAATATTGAAGTCTCCTACAAGCACAATGGTTCCGTTCAGATGCAAATGGCCTAATGCATTGGAAATAACATTTAGTATGTTGGAGAATATTGCATGGGGAGCAACATACAGATTCAGTATTGCAATTTTTGTTCCATGGAAAAATATTTTTGCAAGCACCATCTCAACATTATTTTCCTCGAAATGTATATGGTCCAAAATTGGTACATGTTTTTTAACCAATATCATCACCCCATGTGTAATGTAACTTGATATGCAATTGTGATTTGGAAATTGTTTGTTTTGCATGCATAATGCCATGGATGTTTCCTGCAAGAAAAAAATATCGGATTGCATTGTATCATAGTCATTGAATATATCATCCATGTGTGCATGTAAGATGTGTGTGTTAAGAGAGAGAATTGATACAAATGACTTTGTTTGTATGAATTGGTAATCATACTGCAGATGCCATTTTGCTGTAGGCCTGAGGTGTTCCATTTCAATATCAACTTTTTGTTTGAATTTGAAGTTATATTTTGTAAGAGGAATTAATAAATACAAGGAGTCTATGCTTCTGAAACGGGACAGTGTTGTGTATACACGTCCATGTATTCAAATTCCAGCAGGCTAAAATGCAACATTATCAACTGTTAGTCCTTGTGATCTGTGGACTGTACGTGCACATGCAAGTTTAATTGGAAACTATTTTTGAATCTTCAGTCGACCTGTCTTTGTTGATGTCTATACTAGCTTTGATATTCGCAAAATAGGTGTCCAATCACTTGCAGTGTTTGAATTATATAGATAATCCAACTTGCTTGCTTGTCACTTGCCTATATGTTGTTCATGGAACTTAATCCAAAGGACATCAAGTTTTTTTGTTTTGGTATAGCCTTTGAGTATTCCATCTGAACCGTTGACCAAGCCATCCTTTGAATCATAGTTGCAGGCATATATTTCAACCAGCATTTATAATTTCAGGACAAGTTGCAAAGGTAAAGTGGTTGTATGTTCATGATGTGGCACATTTCCATGGTTGTCTTCTTCCAGGTCAATTGAATTGATGATGATATCATCGCCAAGCATGAGTGATAGCATGTACCTTTTATGCATTGCAACATCCTTATTTGTGTAGAACAGATAAGGGAACATCGAGTCTGTTGGTGCAGGTCGCAAGCACCTCGAATTGATATATGTTAAGTCATCATATGTTTGGTTGTTTGGTCACATTCTATTCAGAATTGCAATAAATGTTTCATCTGTCTAGCGCATTGTAGTATGCAATTCAAAGCATTTAATATTGTCTATCCAGAAGTCATGCGTCATTGTTTTCATGTTAACCATAGGTTGTTGAAATATCAAAGAATCTTGGATCGGTTGTGCCTCGTAAAGATCCCCATAGATTATCATGTCAATGTTTCCAAAGTATTTCGTGTGCACATGTTTTATGCTTCTTAGTCAGTTGTCAATGGAATACAAGAAGCGAATTCCAATCAAAGATGCCTCATCTATAAAGACAAGTTGGAGTTCTTCATAAGCTTAGACAACATATCTAACATTTCCTTGCTAAGTGGAAGAAACTGTGACTTGTTAAAAGGCATTAAAAATGCAGAGTGGATTGTTGTTCCACCTGCATTATCTGCATCTTTTTTTGTGTATGCAACTATCATGCCCTTTAGTTTCATAGGATCAGAGCAATTCTTTGAATCATAGATTCGTATAATCATTTGGAACAGTGCTTTCGCTGTGAATGTCTTGCATGTTCCTGCTCTGCATGTAAGGAACAAGTGCACAAGAGTGTCCATGTTGAAACGTTTCTTAAGTGCAATGTCCTTTAGAATTGTTTGTTGTTCTAAATTCAACAGATGTCTTAGTCTGTGGTATTCATTATTTCCAATAAGGAAATGATATTTTGTGACTTGAAAACCAAGATTGATACATTTTCCAATGCCACTTGCTCGAGGACGAGGCAAATCCGCTTGCAAGTCATAGGACTCGCAGGGAGTTCTGGTTGTTTTTTGGTTTGTGAATGTCTCATCAACATTGTGAGGGTTTTCTAGCTCATTAACTGCAATTTCTAGATCACCCCATGTTGGATTAACATTCTAAGTAAATCTAGCTTCATTGATTTGCACTATAGTCTCAGAGGCAACATAAGCAGCTTCGCATGTAGAGAAGTTACGTTTTAATGTCTCTTCGTTTTCATCGAACGGAATGTATAACAACAAATTTTCTCTACAATAGTTTGCATAGTCAGAATGTTTATTGTATTTGACAAACCGTATCACAGAGGGTTTTTTTCTTTTTGATATGGGCACACCATTTTTTTTGTAATGTGATACGAATTCTACTAAGAAGATATGCCTAATAGGAGATGGATGTTGGAGGTAATAATCAATAATAGAGCGACATAACATATTTTCTGAATTGTCAGGCTCTTGTTCTAGCAAACACAGTGGTTTAAGCACAAATGTGTGTTTCTCAAGTGGAGATGTGTTTATGAAGACTCATTTTCTTGAACTACAATTGAGGGGCAGGGAAAGTGCAATGTGGACTGCTTGTTGAGAAGTTATTTGTTGAAGATTAAGCAATGTATTTCCAAGCATACGTATCATTTGTATGGAATCAATATGACTTCTTTCATGTTCTTTGTGTATTCTTCTGAATGCACTTGTCATAGATTTGTCAACCTTTGTCTTATACGAGGTATAGTACGATGTTGCAGCATATGTATTGAGGACGTACTGCGCATCTGTATTTGCATTCCACATAACTGGCATGTCCTTGGAGAAACTGTTGTTCCAAATATGGGAAAGTTTTCGTTTAACGAAAACGGTTGGTTGTTTAAGCGTACATTGTATGGCTTGGATGTAATCATCTTTTGATAGATTTAGCTCTGTCAAGAAGTCATCAAAGCTCATCAACTCGTCAAACTCGCCTTGTTCTAGAAATGCGAACAGGGATTTAGATTTCTCAACAATAACATTGTCCTCTAAACTAAGTGGTTCTATGATTCTTGTTGCTCTCATTGGCAGCACGGGAAAGTTGTATCTGCAATGCGAGTTTTTTTGTTTTCTACAACTTCTTGTATGATAATGTCTATGAACTTTGGCAAGTTATGGATCCAAATGATCTATGTTGCATGTTATGTATTTGTCCAAAAATTGCTTGATCTGTGAATTGTTGTCAGCTCCATATACTGGTGCACCCTCTATCCACAAGAGTGTGTGGTCATGCTCATTCCCCCTTTTTTGGAATTCAGTCACAAAAAAGTAGTTTGATATTTTTTCGAAAAATGTTTCATCATGGCATATCAATTGTCTCAAAGCATTTATTCTATGTCTATAGCAGCGAGTACATGTCACTGGGTCTTTTCTTATGAAGTAGTCAATGCCATTATTTTGTAGTGTATCGGTTTGTTTTTTACATTTCTTCTTCCTATGAAAGTTAGATACAACATCCATCAATGGATCCCATCAATGCTCTGCATTTGTAAATGTGATGAAAAATGTTGGCGGTCCCAATTGCCGGATCATTGCAAAAATAGTTTTCTTGTTTTGTTGCAAATAGTTAGGAGAGATGTGAATGTTTTTGAAATCTATGTATCCAATATCAGATTTCGATATTTTTTCTAGGTTTACTTTGTACTTGACATCCTTGGCCAACAAATTTCTTCCTTGTAACTGGCCTTTTCTTATTCGGACCCACATGAAAGACAACACTTGCTCTATTATTATGCGCATTGTTTTGAAAAACAAATTTGTTATGTGACAGGAGAAGTCACTGCTTGAATGTAGCATCTCCCATCAAACTGTTTAATGGTAACTAAATCGTTCTCTAATGTCAGTGGTACGCGGATCTCCATAGAAGAGTGTTGGGAAGTTCATTTCCTCAGCGAATTTTTCCTTGAATATTCCAAGTGGACGTTTCCCCTCAACAGGTGCAATTTTGACAATCTTGTCTTGCAAGTCATGAATGCATTATGAATCAGTGAATTCATGCACCAATGTATCAACAGGTGTTTCATTCTCCGATTCATCACTTGTATCAAATTCACTAGCAGTTTCGAGAGTCTCTGGAGAGTTGTCATCCTCTTATCCAAGAACATTGTTCCAGTTCTCATTTATAAAAATGTCATGTGCTTTGTACATGGCCCTGGAACATAATTCCTTTAATGCTTTCATAACAAAATGCACACGCACTTTGCCTATCTGATACACATTTTTGTATTGCAAGCGTCTTTTGAGAGCCACGACAATTGTCATTGTATCACTAATGAATTGTGGAAAGGTTTTTTGCACAACATCTAGTTGAACAGGCACATTAATAATTGATCCTGTTAAGCCCGTCTGGGGTCGTTTATAGCCCCAGGGCTTGATTTGTGCAAATGAAATTCGCAGAGACAAAAGTCTCTCTTCAAGAACACTTACATCTGGCAGTGGTGTATTACATCTTATTTGGTCAGGGGTTGCAAATTGTGGCAGTTTTCCATTTTCAAGTGATCGTTTGAATGGAAGACAAATTTTGCCACTCGAAAATGTTTTATCATGTGCTGTCAAGCGGAGGTATTATGCTTCCAAATCAGGCGTGAAAGACTTACTGTTTTTTGCGAAATTCAATTGATCGCAAATTGCACATGCAATGGAAGGAGTGTCTTTGATTTGTTTCATGTAGTTTTGTCTTGCATCTTCCTTTCGCAGGGAAGTATGGGTAGAAAGTGTTTGCTGGTTTTCATTGGTAGTAGTGCACGATATTGCTTCTAGCCCACAAAATGTGATTTTTTCCTCTTCAAAAGTTGCATGACCATTGTGGGATATGTGACCGTACCTGTTTTTGTTGTGTTGTGCATGAACAATTTTTTTTAGATTGTGATATGTCAGTTTCTCTCTAAAAGGAAGTGTAGCAATGTATTTTTTCTCTCGTGCATGACCTTTTTCAAGTTGTGGTAACTTAGTTTACTTTTCTTATTCAAGGGCAGGATGATCTGATGGTAGCTGGGATGAATTTTACTCTGATTAAATAGCATATGACGCTTATGCACATTCGATGTGGTTTGGCTAGCATTGACACTGGACACTGGAATGACAGTATTTCTTATACCACCAATGTTTTTTTCTCTCTTACGTATGAACTTTTTCAGGTTGTGATAACTTGGTCTACGTTTTTTGTTTAAGCCCTATATGGCCTCATCATAACTGGGAAGAATTTCACGCATGACATTTTTCAAGTTGTGATAACTTAGCCTACGTTTTTTGTTTAAGCCCTGTATGGCCCTATCGCAACTAGGAGGAGTTTCATTCTCATTAAAAATCATACCACGCATATGCAGATTCGATGCGGTTTGGGTGGCATGGACATTGAACCATGAACCAATGATATGTCCAAGAAAAGGTTGATAATGGATATGTGTCATATATGTTTTCAACGAGAGGATGTCAATCATTCGATCGTAATTTGAATCAATAGACCAGGAATGGAAAATGCCATCTGGAAGTGCCAACCAGACCTGGATATTTACTCTGAGTATGATAGATATCCATTGCAAACAAAATCTTCCACCCTCCACATTTCCTTTTTCATATGGCAGTGCCATGTTTACAAAGTATTCTTGCCAACTTCCAATTGTCGGCATATTTTCTAGGAGATATAGCGAAAGATGTTGATGCAAGCAGCTAAAAGCTTGTTGTGTGTCGCCTATAATTGCATTGCAAAAGGACTATACAGTGTAAAGTCGCATCGATTGCACATCGAACTTTGTTGCTACCAAACAACAAATTTCACTAAACAGACTATCTCCACAGCTAGATACAATAGTTGTTTCTATCTGCAAACAATGGCAATCTATGCGATCCATAATCCATTTCCACTATGATTCAAGGTCTTTGAAAATGAGGGACAAGTAAATATGAGGTCCTCCAAGATTGCGTATGGACATTTTTTTTTAGAGTAGTGGTTCATAATGACCATGGACATCATGGAACAAGATGCAATATGGATTGCTAGATGCAGTTTTGTTGAATAGTAGATATCTTTTTTTTCTTGTCAATGACCATATGCCAATTGATATATTGAGCCACTTAGACATCCACTGTTTACAAAATGTATCTCCCCAAAGTCCCCTCTCATGTGCAGGCAGAATTGGAGATGCAGACAACCGCATATTTGAAAAATATGTAGCGACATCATGTATTCTATGCAATTGCCGAAGAAAATCAGATTCCAATTCGTATTCATACGACTCCAATGCCTTAGCGTCACCATTTTTTAAACAACCCAAGAAATAATCTATCAATCCATTGCGCAGGTCAGTCGAGGAATAATGGAAATGCAGTAGAATCTGAAATGCATCGAAAAGGAAATCTCCTACAATATACGAGAATGCATCCAATCTAAAAATCCCATTGCTATGCAACACCTCATCAATGTTGTCATGTATAATGGTGTGTGTATCTATTTCATATGACTCAACATCTATTACTTGTTTCATCTCTTAAAATGTGATTTTCAAGTTGTTTCTTAGCTATTTTCAGTTTGTATGAAAACAGAGAAAAGGGGAAAAAAAGAATATAAAAAAAAAGAGTCAAATAGAAAACTACAAGCGCGGAACTGCGTACCAATCCTTGTATGTATCCTTCAACCTTAATCTTGTCAAATTCAATCCCCCCCCCTAGTCGCCACAGCAGATGACAAGAAAACAAACCTACACTAAACAATGAATCAAACAGAAGAAACAACGCAAATAAGTAACACTATAAATTTGTTGAGCACAAAGACCGATTTGAACCTATTCATGGCGTGCATCCTACAAACTTGTCAGAGGCAGAAGATGTTCTGCAAAATAGAAAGGACAGGACAAAGGCAACAGGTGGATGTCATTTTTTGACCCAAAGAATAAAAGTCTTTCTTGCCACTACACCCTTGTGGATGGTTCCCCCTTGTGACAACTCCGAATTCGTTTTCTAAACTCCTTTGCATTGCAATTTTCGAAATAGCTATGGCACAATATACGTACGCGACAGTCGGCACATGAAGACGCATGGTTTCCAAGAACAGAAAATAAGACCACACAGAAAGATGTTCTGCAACAAAATTTCGAGGCAGGGACTCCTACCATTGAAAAATCTTGCCTGTAAGGTGCAAAACACCAAGTAGAAAAAAATGAATAGAAACTAAAGGATGGAATATAAACTTACCCGTCAACAAGGGATGACAAGAGCTCAGCCCCAAAACTTGCAAACCGCAACAACAGGTCCAACAACTTGCAAAGTTGAAGAACAACAAACCAGTGAACAACCACGAAGAGGTCCAACTGCAACTGCAGGACCTCAACTTTGCAAAGTTGAATCAAACAAGAACAAGAAGCATGGAACGAACCAACGAACAAGCATCAACAACTGAACTAGTGATGCTAGTGGAGAACAATTTTGCACAATTTTACTGCAAACAACACCATCAAAAAAATGGAATGAAACTGTATTGCAACACATCTATACAATAAACATTTAAGGTTGCGAGACTTGTTAGGTAAACACTTAACACTGTCAGAACCATCGAAGGGATCGCCCTGTGCAAACATTTAAGAAAGAATGCAGTGTGGCAGGCCTGTTTACGTACGCAACAATGACAAAGACTCTCAAAGCACGCAACAATAAAGAAAAAATCACACATAGTAATAGTAATAAATAAAAAAATAATAATAATAATATTAATAACTATAGTTCGAACAGTGGAGACCATGGTAAAAAAAAAATTGAGTGAGACGACAAAGTAATATGAAAACTGACTATCCATGTGCAATAATAATAATAATAAGACCTCAAAGCAGAAAATGCTAAGACAAACATTCAAACTAATGCTAGCATTAATCCACCTTCAAGCAATGCATAAGAAAATGTATGATTCAAAAAGACCATATACAATCAAAAAGTTTGGATATGCTAACATATAAAACATTGGGAATAGTGAAGCCGGCAATAAGACCTTCAATCTGTTATCCAATCAGATCATGACAGATATGGTACTTTTTATTATATAAAAATCAATGTTTTTAGTTCCCTAGTTCGAACAATAGGTATTATGCAAATATTTGTGGTCAAAGAACAAATTAATACGAAGTCAACGAATTATCGCTCGCTATAGTCTCTCTATACCTACAATAGGGACTAATAAAAGTCATAATGACTGCAAAATACTTCTAAAATGGGCTAGTATAATCACGACCTAGAAGGAATGAACTAGGGCCAAGTCCCTTTCATATATTCAATCGCACTAAGAATATGTTCAAGTTCTTAGATTTATGGAATTTTAGAACATTACTATATTCTAGCATTGAAATCAAAGTGAATTTGCGAGGGTTCCATAGACTCATTTGTAGAGGTTGATGATAATAACAACTAGTAAAAGCAGTATATCCTCATGCAGTAAATTACATCCCTAAAATATTTACATAGAAGATATTTCAATCTGTGATAGAAATCATTGTTCAATTATCATTCAAACTGCACACCAAAATTCTCCGTGTCGAGGGACTTCATATGGATGATAGATGCCTGATCTATAACAATGCCACCATAGAAATTTTGAACAACTATTACATCATATATTATGTTGGGATTCTATTATTTGATCAACCAGAAATATATCTAGTTATATTTTTGGCTGGAAATATGCAATTTATTTGAAAGTGTGTTATGAATTCCCATCGGAAGATTAAGCTTATTTTAATATTAAAATGTTTTATGGTTGAGCTGTAAGCTACTTTAACTCGCAACCTGGTTTGATTTATTGTAAGATCGTAAAACTCGTGGATTTCTCTTTATTATAAGTTTTTAAATTTCCATAAAATTTCCTTGGCAAGGAGGTGTTAACAAATGCATATTTTCACTAACTTGATGCAATCATAACGGTTGATGAACTTAAGTATGAGATGTGATTAATAAATCAAGCTCAAAGAAAATTAAGCTCGTTATGCAGAAGCTGATTGGCTTTATTTGTAACTCGTTATCCAAAACTGCATGATAATGTCAAATAGACTATAGAGTTTGATAATGTCAAATCGACTATAGAGTTTAGTAAGTAATGTTGGTGTGTATTTGTTCATAATGATGCCTTTTGTGTACAAAATGAATGGTACTAAAATTGTTTTCTGGTTCCACTATAAAGATAGCAGTTTGTTAAGTTCCCTTGAAAGGATGGACAAAAATAGGTTATTTTTCCGTGTAAACATCATGCATTGCATAATTGTAATATATTTTATTTTCTTTGAGAAAGAATTTTACAATAGCTATTAATGGATAGAGGTTAAATGGAATGTTTGAGATGGTATTTGATGTACTTTTTCTTTAAGAGATTATCACCCTATAACTTAATGTTATTACATGTATTAAACCTTAGGTTCCAAATTCCTACTTGAGTTAAGTTGAACTTTTGTGGTCATTCTAATTACTCACTCTAAATGTCATGTAAACATGTAAAGTGAATATGCTATTTCTTGATCAATGTTTGAACTGACCTCCATCTTCTTGCAAATCAGAATTTTATAAGCAATTGCATTATATGATTCTTCACTGAGAGTATCAAGCTCTGCAACGACTTCATCAAATGCTTGTTTTTCCAAGTGACGTGCTTTGTAGCATACCATGAAAAAAAATAGGTATAATTTCTATAAATAGGGAGTATGAGCTATCCCTACTCTTGTTGCATCTTGTTCATTCTACAAGCTTTTCTTTGTATCAAGCTTACATTGTTACTTGTGCATAGAGATTACTTGAAACAAAATTTTACATGTTTCATATTTAATATTAGATACAACTATATTGTGTAGTTATGGATGCATATAAAAAGAAGTAAACAAAATTTTACATATTTTAGCTATCTAATATTCATGGTGGGTGATTGCACAATTACAAAACAAGTGAACATAAAACTTGGATTTCCAGAGGAGAAGGCTCTGGAACCAAGGGAAATCCGACATAGTTGTTGTTAGAATTTCATAATATAGAAACACATCACCAAATTGGAGAAAAAAATGAATGGTAAATATAAGAGTTTAAGTTTTGGAAAACAAACTTCGCACAATTTGTCCTATTTTAGAATTTATACATGAATGTGTCTGGAAGAACTGAATATTTGCAGAATTTTGTTTAGGGTTTATTTTCTAAAATAACATTGAAATGTGTTATGAACCAAATGCTAAATTTCACTTTTGAAAAAAAACATTGGAATAAAGGCTATTTAACATTGCCAAGTTGACATTGAAATATAGAAGCCATGTGAGGCAAAAATGAATGACTTCCCTCAAAGATTAGGTTCTTGAATTGAACTTTACGCAATTTTGTTTTGTATTAGAATTTCAGTCATGAATGTGTGTTTATAAGAGATTAATATTTTCATAATGTCGTTAGCATTTATTTTCAAGAATATTGTTGTGAAATGTTTATTTTTTCTGACATAGAAATCCATATGTCAAAGTTAACTTGGCCACTTCTAATAATTTAATTTTTAGATATTAATTATTATTTTTTTTGATAATGCAGTCAAAACTAGTTGAAAATCTCTGGAAATTAGAGTAACATAGAAACTCATGGATATGTATTTTTATCCAAAATATATCATAAAATTCCAATTTCCAATAGCATTTTTGGTAAATTGCAGAAAAGTAAAGATAATAAAGTATCTTTGAAGTGCTCAACAATTTACATGTATTTTTCAAAAAATTTAAGGATTTCATATAGAGTTGTAAACTCTATTGCAATAATAAGATCCAAATAGAAGCTAAATACCATACATAGTAGATAAGTGAAGTTCTTTGGCCAATATAGTTCAATACCAAAGAATGCAGAAACAATTGGAAGACAACAAAAGCTCAATTCCTTGGAGAATCCACTTTAGAAATGTGTGAGAAATGTCTTATTGTTAAGTCAATAAACTTAGATTTGAATGCATTTGGTTAACTACTCACCTTTCTTATCATTTTTTATACTACTATTGGCTTGCACCCATCCAACTTGGCAGGGACTACGTTACCACATAGCCTTGTTTTTTTGGTTTAAGTAGTATAATGATTATATAAAATTATTATGTGTGTGTGAGAGTGATATTTTCATGTTTAATTTTATTTATTTGTTTTTGATATCATAGAAATATTATTTAAAATGATATTGAAAATATTATCTTTGTTAGATTTTGAAAAAGTAAAAAATATAAATTTTGTTTGATATGACATGTTTTAGAAATTTGTGAGGCTTTGGGTCGATTTAGAGACCCTCAAAACCCTCTTGGAAAAAAAAAAAAAAAAAAAAAACTATGACTTGTAACTTCGATCAAGTGAAAATTATAACGAGCACCAATTGTTTTTATCAAAATTTGGCCTAAATTGTTCATAGAAAGAACGAATGGTTTTCCATAATTTTTATCCTAGTCTTGATCTTATTTTTCCCATTTTCCATGTAATATCTTGGTTTTTGACCCTTTACATGTTTTGGATCAAATTATGTAAAATGGAAATAAGTGGATATGATTATGAGATAAAATGACCCCATGTGTAAATGATGTATATATCTTTTATAAATTCCTAATGCATAGCTCAAGGCCACGTCTCGAATAGTGAATATCTAGGCATGTAGTTGCGGTACATATGCATTGGATATACCACAAKCTAGACTTACCATATTATTCTAAAAATATGTAAATATTATTTTGAAAATTAATATAACAGTCCAAGGTTAGCCATGTAAAGAACAAGAGGAGATATGAGTCCCCTATATGGGAAGAGGAAAGGGGTCTAAGGGGGTGAAAAATAATTCTAAGTTGACTAAGTTTCAAGTAACCTTCACCTTCCATAGTTATGAGGGAATGGGGGTTCAATACAACAGGGGAAAGGAGTGTAAGAGACTCCATCCTCCTACAAATTTGAACCATCACTTTTCCTATACACTCTTCATGAATGCAAATTCAAATGGACTTATACATTCACTCATTCCAAGCATTCCCAATATAGAGACTACCATTATCATTTCTCCTCTCCATCATTTATACCATTCTCCATACCCACACACTAAATTTTGAGAGTTGTGTTTCCAAGATGGGGACTAACTTTCAAACCTTTAAGTGACTAAATTGAGTTGAGGAAGAGAAGACAGTGAGTATGAGAAGAGAAATTGAAGGTTGCATAGGAGAATAGAGGTTGGGTGTTTATGAAACCATTCCTTTCCTTATATATTGTTGCTCATTGAGTGCTCAAGAGCCAAGATAAAACTTTGTTTGGTCATTCTTGAAGGTAGGTAGAGAACTTCAAACGTTGCAAGAAATTGTATGAAGAACTTCAAATGCTACAACATGTCTGTATCATTAAAACAAAACCTCTGTGTATAACTTCAAATGCTACAACAAAACCTCTGTGAAGTATCCCATGTGGTCGTACGTTGCAACAAAACCTCTGTGAAGAACCCCGCATGGTCCTATGCTACAAAAAAGCCTCCATGAAGAACTTCAATTGTCACAACAAAATCTCTATAAAGAAATTCAAACACCCAACAACAAAGAACACCCCAAAAAATTCTCAAATCCTAGTGCGTATAGGGTGTGAAGAGGAGATGATGCAATCGTATAGGTCCGTATGAGGTGTGATGGGGAGAGGTAGGTCATCATAGATCCCAACAGAGAGAAATCGACCCCCTAAAAAAAAAATCCCAACTAAAGGCCCTTTCGTTAAAAAAAAATTAGGTTCGAAAAAATTAGGCTTGGTAAAAGAAAAAGGCTTGGAAATTACCAACCTAAAAATGTGCCCCAAAAAAATTAGGGGTTTTAAGAAATTAAATTTCCTATGCTATGCTAGGAAAATCGATTTAGTTTTGAGCAAACAAAATCCAAATTTAACAAGAGAATAGGCAATCTTGAATTATTCCTCTATTTTAGAAACAATGGTGAGGTCAGATTTTCTAAAAAATGCACAAAAATGGTGAGATATGCTTAGAAATGGTGAAACCTAAGTGGTTGTCTAGATATGGCTGCAGATCCACAAGAGAAGGGGGGGACAAAGAACATATCTACTGAAGTTTGATGAAAAAGATTCAATGTAGAATTTATGCAAGGAGATAGAGCTTTGTAACCAGCTCTGATACCAAGTTAGATTATGCAAATATGTAATAACATATAACAAGGAATCTATGCAAATATGTAATAACATATAACAAGGAATCTAATTGGTCTAATATCTTATACAAAGCATCAAATAAATTAGTAAATCAAAGAATGAAATAAATAAAAGAGACAAGAGAGACAAGGTTTACATGGTAAAACCCTAATGTGGAGAAACATCCAAGGAATCTTGTCTTCTATTCTTCAGGTAAACTCTCTAATATTACAATGCAATAGCATTCCCACATATGTGTTACCTCACATTACATTTTCACACTTTCACCCTAAAGGACCTCCTTCACCTCGATTATATATGAGAAAGTCAAAGGAGAACAATTCCCATGATGCATGTGGGATAAACCATTTTTACAAGATAGATAGTTATTGAAGAATAAATTTACAAAATGCCATTATATGCATGTACATGATACCACTAGGAAATCATTAACACATTGTAACACCTCCTCTATAGCCTCATTGAAGAAGTGGGGAACCTTTTTTCTCTTATGAATTGAATAATTCCTTCAATGTTTCTTAATTCATTCCCTTTCAAATTTTGAGCTTGGTGCATGGGTCAACACCACACACAATCTCCTCATCAAACTTCATCAAGCTTGATTGGAAGTCCTTACCAACAGATGCATTGATTTGATATAACACATACATTGGTACATTGGTCTTATTTGAATCTCGACCCATTGGGCCTATTCAAAAGATCGACCATCAGGCACATTCAAAATATCAATCATTTTACACTTTTGAATGTTCCATGCTATTCAAAAGGAAAGGCCATTGGGCCTCTTTGAAATATGGTCCATCATGTATCTTTCAAAGATGTGCCTAATCTAAAAGATAACACCATTGGGCATTTTTCGAAGATGAACTTGAGTTGAAAGATAAGGCCATTAGGCCTCTTCGAAAGATGTCCCATCAGGATTGTTTCAAACATGAGCCTGATGTAAAAGCTAAGGCATTCAAGTCTCTTTTAAAGATGTGCCCAATTCAAAGGCTAAAGCCATTGGACTTTGATGCATTTTTTTTTTTTTGTCTCAAATGAGGCTAGGTAAGGACTTCTATTTAGGCATGATAACGTTCAAAGAGGAAGTTACATGTGGTCTTCAACCCATATAACAAATTCAGAAAAAAATGAATTGAAAAACCTTAAAAGAACGAGTTCAATGGATAAGACAAAACAAGTACCCCACTCTCATGACGAGGTTATTGAGGGAGATGAATATGTTACATGTCATTTGCAAATTCATTACCTTTCATCTTTTATTGCCATGTAAAAATGTGTGTGTTCACTGTTATATCAACTTATTTCAATGATTACATCAGCTTATCACAAAGAATGAAGTGCATTAAGAAATAAATAAATACATAGCCTACATCTTATTCTCATTCTTTAATAGGTTTTGAATTTGAGACCTTGAAGTTAGGAATCCATACACATCTCTTTACATATAGAGAATTTTGTTGTTTTCATTATTTAGTAGGTTTTGAATTTAGAACCTTGAAGTTAGGAATCTATAYACATCTCTTTACATATTAAGAATATTTACAAGTTAGGAATATGTACACATCTYTTTACATATTGAGAATATTTACATCTTATTCTCATTCTTTAATAGGTTTTGAATTTGAGACCTTGAAGTTAGGAATCTATACACATCTCTTTACATATAGAGAATTTTGTTGTTTTCATTATTTAGTAGGTTTTGAATTTAAAACCTTGAAGTTAGGAATCTATACACATCTCTTTACATATTAAGAATATTTACAAGTTAGGAATATGTACACATCTCTTTACATATTAAGAATATTTACAACATGTGATACTTTTGTCTCAACAACTTTTTATTAGACATTTGTACCAAACAACCAACATTATAAGATATTCTTAACACTTATGCAAAAATATATTAATATAATAGCTTCAACATTATAATATATTTTTAACACTTTACGCAAAATATATTAACATAATATAGCGTGTGTTCAAAGGTAATACTCAAAAGAGGTACTACATTTTTGTCCCTCTTGGAATAAGAATGTCCTTGGTGTGGCCCTCACCATAGATGCCCTTCCCTCATGATATCTTCTCATCCACAATTTTTAGTATCCAATTTTTCAATTTTCCACTTAATCAATTTGATAGACAAATTTGTAATGAGAAAATGTGTTGATTATGGTAGTTTGGATTATGTAATTATTCTTAAATGCACAAAGACATATGGACAAAATAAGTAATAAATAAATATATTAAAATTTTTTACATGTTTAATAATTATCTTTAAACGCACAAAGACACCGGTACAAAATAAGTTATATATATATATATTAAAAATTAAAATTATTCTTAAATATACAAAGATATATGGACAAAATGATGATGATAATGATGATTAACGTTTACTAAGATCTAATTGATCTATCTAAACTTTAAATAATAAAAAAATATTAAAAATTATATATATATATATATATATATATATATATAAATACAAACTTGTCAAAATAAAAATGTTAAATAATTGAAAAAAATGAAAATTTCTTTTAAATAAATACCTATGTAGGAGTAATTAGTTAATCAAATTTAACAAAATACAACACTAAAGTACAATACACTATTAAAAATTTAGATAAAATTACAAAATAAGAATTATTGACTAAATGTATTGTTATATTTATAATTTTGGAATAATTAATTTAACAATTCATACAAAATAAAACACTCCAATCTAAACAATCATGAAAGTGGTTATGCAAAAATTTTATTTTTATTTTTATTTTATATTAAAAAAACATATTTATTATTTCAATAATACATAAAAAAAATATATGTAAATTTATATTTTTGAAAATTTAAAATAATCTCTTAAAATTTTTAATATATATATATATATATATATATTAAATTGAAAATACAAAACTATCATCTTAAAATTAATAGGGCCATAATGGCTTATATAGACTCGCCACTTAGAATCATTGGTTCATCATTCCAAACTCTATGACATTTGCTAAATGTATTTTCCTTCAATGACTACTACAATACATTACTTTGTTGTCATCTCTAGTGTCATTATTTTTTTCCTATTTTTTTTTTAAATGATGTAGTATATGACATTTTTGAGATGTTGTACTTTGCATTGTTTTTTCATTACAATAGTTGTGATTAACATCATATATTTCAACACGTGATTTTGTCGGTGCTATTTTAGTGTTAGTATCTATGTCACTGCATTGCAATTGATGTCATCTTTGCATTGTAAATGTTGTTAAAAACGTTGTTTTGCATTGACTTGCATCATTATTTTATCACATGTATGTCATTTTCATCCTTTGAACTTCGTGGTGGGGATGTGTGAATTTCTTTGTCATGGAGCCTATGTCACTCTTGCATATAATGTTGGGCATGTGTTATATTCTTTGCACGATTAATGTGTTGCGTTGGGCGCGCTAGCTCCCCGCTCTTGGGGGGTCACAAGGGAGTGGAGCCCCATTGTTTGGGGGGTTCGAGAGCAATGTCACTTAAAAAAAAAATTGGCATTTTTTGTGTCCATTTTTTGGGCGAGTTTTCAACACATGGTTTTCATCGTTGGTTTTCTAATTCTGGTTAAGGAATTAGGGTTTTTTACTAACTCGGGTCAATGGATTAGTGGCTTTGGATGCCACAAGATCCTATATATTTTATTGTAAGCATTAAAGTGATGATGAATAGAAGATTAGAGGTGTGAGTCTAAACAAGTTGTTCGTTTTCATGGTTTGGGTTTCCAGGGTGAAAATATCTATGTAATGTGTGTGTATGTGTGTGTGTGTGTGTGTGTCATTGTATCTTTTTTTTTAATAAGAATTCGTCGACAACAATTAATTGTACAAGGTTAAAATCTACATATAAAAGCATCATCTTGGCATTGTACTACATCATCATTGCATCGATATTTGAACATTCCTAATTTGTTGCATCTAGTTTGCGTCAAGGTTTTGTTGGTTTGCATCAAAGTTGCATTGCCTTGAGTTAACATTTCATTGTATTGGCACCCAAGTTTCATTTGTTGGCTTCAATGTTGCATTGGCGTGTGTCAACATTGCATTGTATTAGTGTTGAAGTTGCATTGGTTGGTATTAATTATAACACCCCAATTTTGATCCCTATGATGTAATGGAATGTAAATATGCAAATTAGGTTGTGAGCCAAATAGTATGGTGGAGGACCAAGGAATGTCAATGATGTAAATAAAAGTTATAAATAAAAATATATTGTTGGATGCAAGACAAAGGGGACTAAAGAAATGGGGGGATATGACTCCACAAGAGAGGAACGATAGGGGGGCTAAGGGGGTCCAAAGAGGCCAAAGCCATGAATATTCTAATCTTTTATTATAACCCAAAGTCATTACCTTAGCTTATGTAAAAGGAATATCAGCCTTGAGATACATGAAAAAATAGTTGGGGAGGACTTCCTTGAGTGATAAGTGGTAATTTAGATACATGTGTACTTAATCCTTGTTTTTGGGAGAGATTCCCATCATTCTACCATTATTTTGTCCATTATTTCATCCATCTCTCTACTCTCATGATGCTAGTATGAATTGCAAGGGAAAGGGAACCGAGCTTGTAAGGGGAATGAATGGTATGAATATTGTGGGAATTGATACTGAGTATCCATGTTGTAATACCCCTAGGATGAACCCCAAATGTAAATGTAAATATAAATGTGTGTATATATATAAGTTGGTGAGTTGTTGGCATTAAGTCTTGGACTCAGTTTTTTGCACACATCCCATAGTGTGGTGATTTCTCTAGGATTGTTCAACAAAGAAAGAACGCACACATTTCATAGTGTAGCATGCACATGTGTAAGTGTGTGAGGATGGTGCACCAAAGGATGAAGTGCGCACATCCCAAATTTTCACGCACACTTAATTAAGCGCACAATTTTGAGGCCAGAGAACCTTTGTATACACGCCCATGTTTTGAGGCTGGTGAGCCTAGATGTAAAAAGCCAATGCACCTACGTTGTAAATGTAATCAACCACAAGTTGTTAAAGTAATTGCATCACTGCGCGCAGACTCAACTCAGACGAAAAGAGATGGGGGAATAAAGTCCACAGAAAAAGGGAAAAAGGGAAGTTTGAGTCAAGAGAATATTTTGATAATATTTTTGAAAGTTTAATTTATGGATAATTACTTATCCTAAGTTCTTGAGAGACGGGAACGAGTCACCAAGTGGATAAAATCTATTTCTTAAGGTGATGAGTGGAAGGTTACGACCATGCAAATATATTATTGAGCCATAGTGTATTTTGGAGGGAATTCATTATTCAAATGATTTTTCAGACAAGAGATCATCTAGGAAGAGTTGTATCTGGTCGTAATTATTTTCATTTCTTAATGGGGAACTTGGGAAATTCTTGTGCATTGTGTCGAAGAGGTGGGTTTTTAGACCCGTGATCGTTCTCTTTAGGAGAGAGAGTTGTTGAGAATTGTTCCCTGGTGCGTTGGGCATTAGATACAGGACTCTGAGAATTCCTGTTCGACCTATTGTTGAAGCCCTGGAAGAGAAGTGGGGTAGCTGAAGGAATGTTTAGCAGAGAAGGGGCACACTTCCTTGGGTGGGACAAGCATGTTGGTAATGAGATACTGTAGGATAGTGGCCGCAGTAGAATCCTTGGACTAAGCATTTTTTCTAAATAACATACCATATCTTGTGGCATTAGGAACCCTTTTTCCCTATGAAGTTTATGCCCCAACTTGGGGGTGACTTGTTGCTGAAATATTATGAGTGACAGAGTTTATGGCTGGGAGGAACGTCTAAGTTATGCACGTAGTTGGTGACTTTTCATTGAAGATAAGTTTCTCTTATGAGCTTATTCTAATGACTATGTGTTTGTTGTTATTCTTTGTTATGGGTTATTTTCATGTATGAACTTGCATATACATATTGTGGTTAATTATGTGTAATGTTATTGTTTATATGCGTTCCTTTTTCCTGCAAACTGTGTATATGTGGGTGTGAAATTTATAAGTGTTTCCTGATAGCTAAATGTGTGGTTAATCTATATAACATTGTTCCTGTTATGATATGGTTAAGTGTTTAATTATGTAGTAAGACTAGAAGATACAAGGCGGGGTATAATTCGTCGTGCATGCAGTGAAGCAGTCCTCGTGCACAAAGGTCATAAAATCCGGTGCAGTATTGTATCCATTGTGCGTAGTATCATTAGGTGTGCAAAGTAACTACACACACAACATTATATAAGTGCTCTGAAGGACTATGCGCACAGTGGATTTTGTTACTTATTTTGTTGCTATGATTGTGTCAAAATAAGTTTACTCGTGGAGCGAAACCCAACTTGGGTCTGGGTGCAGTTCCCTAAGGATTGTGTGCAAATATTCTAAGACTACTTGTAACAAGGAGTGTTATAAGTTGTAACCACGCACTAATATGTTGAAGTATTTTTGTCCAATAGTGATTATGGACGTTACAAATTGGTATTAGAGCACCAAAAGTTGAGAGTTGTGTGGTGTAGCTCAGCTTGGGTGGCTACATATGTTACAAAGTGGTATTAGAGTGCCAGAATTTGAGATTTGTGTGGCTTAGCTCAGCCTGGGTGGCTGGGGATGTTACACCTATAGATCTCAGCATTGATATTTTCATGGCCGGTCTATGATGGAGCCTAGGAAAATGGGTGTGATAGCCTAAGGGACTGCATTGTAGAGAAGGGTGTCCACTTCTTTGGGTTGTGCAGACTAAAGGGGGAAATAGTGTTGGTGATTGGGATGGTTGCATGAGTGAGTAGGATAAAAATTTAGTGGGAATTAGGTTGAGAGCATCTTTCTCATCCTTGTGGACTCAGTTGACTCAAATTTTCGTCACCTATATAAAAAGCTTCACAAATTATTGTGAAGCCTATGATTATCTATGATATATATCTATTAGGTGGGATCCCAAAGAGAAAATGAAAAATATTGACTTCTAAAATATTTTCCTCAACATAATACTTTCAGGTTTATCCTTCGAAATCATTGGTTCATGGCTATTTCAATCATGCATATGGTTGATGTTTTAAAGGGTTTACTTTCATGGTATTTTGAATGCACATAATATTTAAAATCATGACAGTTTGATGTTCTTAGAGGTGTTGTTATTCAAATGATAATTGTAAAAGAGTGGCACATGCATTGAGCATTACACATCATGGTTATCCTATCTACATACTGCGAGAAATGTGTTATGTTGTTTAATTTTATGAGTTCAAAATTGATACATGATCGCCATGTCTATCAAAGTTTTGGTTGCATAGTTATAAATTGTTTTGGTCTTACGACTTCAATAACCATTAGAAATAACATCTTGTATGGAATTATATGGCTCTTACCCATATAATAATATCATTGGTTATATGGTGTTAAAGGCTTTGGGTTATGATTCAAATCACATAATACTTCACATTGCAAATCATTTGATACATGATGTGGGTATGGGGTATATTATACTTGTTGGTATTGGTTGCGAAACACATACTACATATGAATGCAAAATTATATATATATTTCATGTGGTATACGTCTATGGTATGGATTAATTTGGAGTTATTAACAACAAGATCTATGCATATTTGATTTGATATGAGGGTTTTAGCATCGCTGACTTGGCATATTATGCATTGTTTGATGAATTGGCTACGTTGTGATTTGGACATGCATTCAAAGCAATGAGACATGGGTACTTACTCCACAATCCTATGCTCCATTACTCTTGCATTTCCTTGGATTTTGTTCATTTGTGCTATTGGAAGTGGGAGAAACGAGCTCTATTGGTGTAAACCCTCACAACTAGAAGTATGGTAACAAACTTGGTCATTTGTTGATGGTATAAAGGATTTATGTTGCAAAGGTATGAAATTTTAGTTGGTTTACATCTTCTACAACAAAGTTTGTCATTGAATGATTAATGTTGGCTCTGGTTTGACACATATGTGTGCATGAATGTTTTCTCTCTCCCTTTTTTTATTGTTCCATGAGAAATAAAATGAAAAAGACATTTACTTACAAAAGATTAATAACACTCATGCTTGTTTATTCCATTCTTGCGCTTTCCATTTAAATTTACAATGAAAAGAGAAGTTTCTTTATAGTTCATGTTTACCCATGGCTGAGATTTGAACTTGAGGTCTCTATATCTATTTCGTTATTTAGGTCAAGATAGTAGATACCCATCTAGTTATGGGATTTTCACGTTGATTGAATTTGTGTCCAAATCATGTTGCAAAGACAGTTCTATATTTTTGTAAGGGGTCAAACCCAAAACGTTATCTTTGCACTTGGAAATGTACAAGAATTCAACTGTTGGGTCTACATTCATGCTTTTTATTTTCTATGAAATGCCAAGTATGAAATTGGATCACTCAGTAAAAAAAGGTCGCTTGCACCAGGTCTTAAATTTTAAGTCATTGAGCATGATTATCGTTTTCAACAATCAGATTCAATGATTCATTTTGGGAGTTGTACATTTTACATGTAAAATACCATTCATTTCGATGCTCCACTTTGCTCCTATATTCATTGGTTATTTTTGAAAGTTTTGAGTTTTGAAACCCTAACCTGATATTAAACTCCAAGTTCATACTATCAAAACCATTCAAGCTTATTCTTTTTATTATCTGATTTCCAACTCTTATGACATATAGTTACAAGTTCTTTTGAAATGTTTGCCAATTTCACTTCAGGCTTGAAGTTACTCATTGAAACTGTAGTTTTTGAGATTTTCTTTATATGGTTATGAGTTTCGAACCCTAGTTTTCAAACTTATGTACATATCATGTAATATAGTCGAGATCGGCTTATTCTTTTGGTTATTCGCAGATTTTTGAGGTTTCAATCAACATGTCTTCTTCTGGGTAAAACAATAATGTGGTTGAACTTTCTTTGATTGTCATAACCATTGATATCACTCACATTTTATATTTACGAATGGTTGTTCAAAGGATATTGTAAAATTGTGAGTAGAGAATGATGAGATAAATGTTATAATGGTATTGAGCAATGAATATCAGTTTCAGTAAATATTCTTTATGGATTTTTAAGACTTGGTGTTGAAGCCTTACACATGCATGATGGTGATAATTGAACTTACATATGGATATGATTAAGTAAGCATGTATTTGGTTGTTAATTTTCATTTGGTGGAAAAATGAAGAAAATATAAGGATGATTGAATAGACTCATTTTAACCCTCCATTTATTTCACTTTACACAAATTACTCCCTTCAATCCCTTCCATCATTTCGTATTCTCATATGAGCCTTGTATATGTAATTAAGATACAATATATGAGACAAAAAATGGCACGGTTTGGATATACGATCAAAGGTAAGGTTTTTTTATGACAACTATGAAATGCAAACTGTATACTATTCTGAAATGGTTGGACATGTTTGATTGATGATTTATTTCATTAAAGGAAGTCATATTTTTATTATATAGTCTCCCTCATCAATATCACTTTTCATAAGTTATTTCCTAAACTCCCTATCATTAAATTTCTTTCTCCATTATAGTTCTATCTATATAATAATACATGCATAAGAAATAAAATGGTTTGATGGCCAGATGGAAAAAATAACAAAGCAAATGATAAGAAAGGATGTGTGGATTGGTAGAAACTTGTATAGTTTGAAATGAATTATGGGAAGTCTTGTTTTATAAGTTATGATCAACAAGTAGTATGCAAATTTTGATGATGTCTATTGGATGTGATGGTTGGATGATATATCCCTGTCCATGTTGCATTTTCCCCTCTTCATATCCCATTTGTGTTTCATGTTAGTTGTGTCAAAGATAGTTTAATCATTTAGACAAATTGTATTAGATGCCTATCTTACTGTTGCTTCTTACTTATGCTAATTGGAATATCATTTTTTTAGATGAGTTTCTTCAGTAGAGGAAGAAGCAGAGGAGGAAATGGAGGAAATAGGGGAAGAAGAGGCCAAGGGTCTAATACCTTTTGGCAGCAAAGGGGTCACAAAAAACTAAGGTTTTCTATTCATTTTGATGCTAACTCTAATGAGTTTCAGCAATTGATCCAAACAAACCACTTGAAACTTGGTGGTCACAACCCTTTCCACAACCTCATGCAGCCCAAAATGATATCTTACATCCTCACCTTGGTATAGTGAACCTGTGCAACCTAACATTGATGGATGGGGAATTTATATGCCAATCCTTATTCTGGCGAAAATCAATGGCCTATGCCTCCCCCTCGACCACATGTTCATACTATTGTTGAAAGTACATCAACTCCTTTAGCTCCAATTCAGCTAGTGCTACTTGTCCACACAACTTCTACACATGAATCCATGCTTCCTCCTTCTCCACCAAAGGATCATAAGACCACACCACATTGCTCCCAAATTGACAAAGAAAAACAACCTGTTTCTTCAACCAACGTGGAAAAATCCTCCTCCTTTGCTCATTCAAAGATCAAATCAGCAAGCAGTGGGAAAATAAGTCTACATGAAGAGAATCCTGAGATTTCACATCTTGAAGAGAAAAAGTCCCAATATGAGGACTTTGTCAAAGAAAGAAATGAGTTTTTCAGGAAGAAGTTTCTTGAATTATTTTAATTATGTTTAGATAGATTTTGACTATGACACTTTTGAGGATAGATGGCAGAACCATGGTATTTTATTTTCAGACTTTTTAAATATCATGTTATTTTATGGGAGTCACAAGTGTTTATATACCATAGTATTTGAGATGCACAATTTCAACATGTTATGTGATGTTGATATATCTTTTTATTTGAAACCACTATGAAAACCCCGTTCAACACACTGACAACCTTTTTACTTTGATTTGAATTATAATTGTTTTGTTATGATTGGATTATGATGCATCTGGTGATTTTTTTTGCAGTGAATTTGGATGAATGCTTGATGACAAGAATCACAATAAAATATTATAAAAACAAAAATCACAATTAAAATATTATAAAAACATAAATCGCATGAAAAGGATTTTTTTTGTAAAAAATGCAGATTGCATTAAAGGATTAAAATGTTGGCAAATCGCAGATTGGATAATTGCAATAAAAGGATTAAAATAATGGTAAATCGTGAATAATGGCAAATCGCATCAAAAGACTCCAACATAGAGTCTCCTTAAGGATAAAAATACGCAGGCAATAATTACAGCATTAACCGATACACAGTCCAAGGAGTGAATCCCCCTCATTCTATCCACTTCTAAGGTTCTGACCCAAAATTTAAAGCAGTAAGTCCAAAATAAAAAAAATATACAGTCCCGAAAATGAATCGCATTAAAAGATTATAAAAATGCATTGAGGTGCTTGAGGTAAACGAGAGGGTTGTGTTAGGTTTCTGGTGCATTAAAGTCTGAGTGTAAAAAAACAAATAAAGGAAAGCATCGGGCTTCAAAATCATGGCACAACCCAACAGAACGCCAAACCACCCCTCAGGCATGGCGAGCAAGAAAACTCAAATGCAACTAAACACTCAAATACAAGGCGCAAGGTCAAGATATCCTAGCAATACATAACATGCGATCTTGCCCACCATAACATATAATTATCGAATTCAAAAAACATAGATCTCATGTCAAGTCTAACTAATATACAACTCGAAATTAAGGTGTACTGTAACCATAGGCGGATGATCCGAAGTCATTGTTTTGCGCGCGTGCTCCATCCATCTCTCGCTTTCCAACTGTTGAGATCTCACTGGTACCTGCCAGCCAACACTAGGGGTACTCTTCTTCCCCATGAGCCCCTCGTGTCGCAAAGGGGCCACACACACAATACCGGAGAATGCTAGCTTCCCAGCTTTCCTCGTAAGGTTGAGCTACCACTCGTTGTCTGAGTTGGGTATCCCAACTCCCACAAGAAAAGTTCAGTCAAGATAAATTTTGGCAACGTAACCTTACGCATACCAGACGTGATGATACTCCTCCTCCACCATCCTTTTATAGAGTTTCCTTAGTGATTAGTTTCCCAAACCCTCATTAGATTCTTTTTATTAAATTTAATTAGGACAAACCTCCCCTGTACACATGTCACCCGATCCCTTAGTTGCACCAGAAAATCAATTTATTAATTAATTAAATTTTCCTATTTCCCTCACCCACCTAAAAGTGTTCCTAAAAACGCTCCTCGGTGTCCCTTTATTCCCTTTTATATCTCTTAAATGACTTACGCCTTACTTAAAGTCTAGTTGAGTTCACAAAAAGAAAGTTCCAAAGGCTAGATTCCCTATTAAGTTAGACATTCCCCTTTTTCTCTAAGTTTCCCTTTTTCTTTAAGTTTCCCCCTTTTTTAACTAAGTTCATAATTAGCAATTTTAGACAAAAACAACCATTCACCCCTTTTAATAATTAAACCTTCATTAAAAATTTTACTTTAATTATTAATGCTTGAATTTTCTTTACCCCCTTCTTGTTACATGCCCATTTAGCTTTCTTTTTTTTTCACATATTCTACTTAGACATAGGTTTTAATTTCACTAGGCTTGGCGACGGTTCTTAAGGGAAAAAATTGTTATTAAACTTTACTCATACCCTCATTCATTTTAAGGTTGATCAGGTCCCAAGGAGGCATAGTTTTATAGGCACTAGGTTTATTAACTTACCACAGTTAAAACCACGATGTGCCCTTTAGGGCGCACTATGTGCTCCAAGGGTATCACTCGCCTATTTATGTTGTATTCGTGCGACGTGCTCTTCAGGACACACTATGTGCTCCAAGGGTGTCACTCGCCTCTTGAATGAATTTGGTAGATGTCAAACCCCTAGAGTCAATACTCCGTCGGGTGATATTGTGGGAGAATAAGGGCCTCTAAGGAATAAGGACCCTGCCTTATTGCACGCCCCTTAGAATCATCATGAGTGACTGTCACTGTCTTCCCTCACAGCATCACGGATCTCTCGAACTAGGTAATCGTTAACCTACAGTTCGAGCCATGGTGAGAGTGCTAGTAGGGTGTGGCAAGGCTACTACCACACCTCTCCCTCAATGTCTCTAGTTGTCGTGCGTGACCCCTTTACTCCAAATGTGAGTTTGGTTGGAAAGATATCGTCAACCTACATCCATCAACGAAACATGTCAGTTATAACAATCAACATCATAATATCTAGTCATACATCACATCTGTAATATAAAAAACATTCAACCATAATAGTCCACTCCCTGACTCGATCCGGAGTCCAAGGAGATCTATCGATGCCATCGACATCCTCTAACATCCAGAGTCCTGCACACTCAGGAGAACCCAATCAATAGCACCTGTCAATATAAATATAGCAAAAATAACATATCATCATATCCACAACATCTCATAATTATAATCAAAACAACCAATCATATAATGAATCGGATCACTTGCACGCAAGTGTCCTCAAAGAATAATTCCACTCAGTGCGTGCAAGAGAGGGATGTTACAATCTCTTTCTTATCATCTATCCATATAATTCTCTAACTTATATCACCATTGCCTTATCTTATATGTACTTATTGCAAAAAACATTTATTTTCGTAAGTCACATATTTTATTTCTCTATTAGTATTAGTATGACATTATGTACTTAATTGCAAAAACCATTTATTTTTATAAGTCATATTTTCCTTATCTATTAGTATGACATATCCATTGCATATCTTTAAGATGTTCTGTAAATTATTTATTTTTTTGTATATTCACTTCATAACTCATGTAGCTAACTTATTACTATAATACACAATCCATTATATATGATTCACATCTATCATTATTATCATATTACCATACTACTATTATGTATATAACACTCTTACACTTGTATCTATTCCTTAAATCTATAATACATATTAGCATGCTTAATTGTCATCTTTTTGTTTTTTTATACTACCATTCTTTTAATTTCTATTTCACTAACTTCATATAACTATATTAAACTTTATATCTCCATTATTTATCTTATACCATAAAAAATTTACATGTTGATATCACCCATTGTTTCTTTCCTTCTTACACTTTGATACCACCCATTATTTCTTTCCTTCTTACTACGGTTGTATACCATTTGCTATTATTATTATTATTATTATTATTATTATTTCTTACTCTTTTATTTTTTTAATGAACTTATTATTATCTACTATATATATTGCATAATATTTTTTATTTTTTTTAAACTTCTTTCTTTACTTTATATACATTTCTTTTTAATTTATCTTTATTTTTTTACACTCCTCTTTACATACTTCAATTCTTACTATTATGTATGTATTGTCATTATAACTCTTACATCCTTTCACTCCTTTAATCCTTGTTATGTTATAATATTACTCTTCCTTTAACAATCCTACCTTTTACATATAAACATATTTGTAATATTTTTACATATATTACATTTATATTAATATACTATGCTTTATCTTTTCAACTATATATTTGTCAATATACAATTTATTCCACTAATTTTTTCAACTAATATTTATTTTCTTATGTCCTTATCACCATAATCCGAACCATTCATCTTTTTTATTTCTTTAATTTTTATTTTTATTTTTATAACCTCTTTTAAAAATAAAAACATACCTAAATATTAAATTTCAAATTATATATATATATATATATATATATATATATATATATATATATATATAACCTATTTTAACAACATATCTATTATATTTTAACACTCATTTTATATTTAATTTTTTTTGAGAGAGATTGCATCTAAACAAATATTTTGGTAAAGCTTTCAAAGGATGCTAACAACCAGCTCTTTATTTTTTTAAGAGATTCAAAATAACTAGAGATCATGTGATTAAAATCAATTTAATAATATAAATATTTAATTTTTTTT